>CM051235.1:232024039-232491539 GCA_027917425.1 Gastrophryne carolinensis | reverse complement strand
TGGCTGTTGCCGGAAATTCACAATGACACATAGGCTTCAATTCAGTAAACTCAGCCCTGCCCCCTGATGCTTTCCAGTGACCAACCACATCCTAAGGAAGGTTAAGTGTAAAAAAAAAGCCCATGTATCAACTCCCCTTTGTTTCCTGGTAATGAATTGGATATAAATACTCACAAATGATTTTGGCTTCAAAGGAAAAAATTGGGGGAAAATAAAATTTTCTTTTGGCTCTTCTCTTCCTTCTAGAACTACTTTCAATAGGCTGTAATTGCTAACAGCAAGGGGTTGTTAGGAGAGGGCTTAAACAACTAGTATAGAACACTAGTATCCTGTCAGAAACCAACGGCATAGAATGGCATAGCTGGGGAATCACTATAACAGGATTACCAAGCAGCATTGAGGGCAGAAAACATCTAAATGGTAATGTACAATAGATTGAGTTGTTTTGAGGGGTTTCGGTCCACTTTAAGTTACAGCACGTACAGCTCAGCATTGGGGAGCACTGCAACCTAACTTCCATTATTTGATCTTGTGTTTTCAGGCATTCAGCTGGGGATAGAAGGTTATGACATACACTTTATTTTTGGGTATCGGATCACTTTAACAAAACCGTTTGCTCCCTCCCCCGCTCCTCTCAACTGCCCTCCCCACCTGAGTACCAGCAAAGCAGCCAGTGGCCCAGTTTAAAAAAAGATTTTCTCCACCGAGGCCACGTGGCATCGCCGATTGACTGGTCGCATCCCTGGTTCACCTGTAGACTGAAGAGCGTTTCTGCCTCCACCCCCCCAAAAAAATTGCTGAGTGTAGGAGCATGCCACAACTACTAGGAAGCCAGGAATACAGAGTTTGTGACTTTTGAGCCCCCTTTAAGCATTTTTAAACTCCAGTATCTTTTTTCTTTGCATCCAAATAGATTGATGCATGCAAAGCTGGTATAAGTATACTGGAAAAAGTGTGACCTTATCTCACTATTTGTTTCAGCTACATGGACTTCTGTGACCATAGATACCATAGCTACTCCTATGGCTGTGCTGTGAGCTTATTTTGATCAATTTTTGACGTTTCGGTCAGACAAATAAGATCCCTATGGGGCATCCTGATTTCAGATGCTCACCTGTGTTAAAGAGACAAACATTTTGAAACTCAGACCTAGAAAGCATTCCAATTTGGGATGACCTGTGGCCCATGCAGTTTACACACCTATGTCCTGGGATTCCACATAGGTCATCTGCTTGTCCAGTAGGCCTGATCTGCAGGAGGTGGCTCACAGAGCAGAGGAAGCTGGGATGTCACAGCTACACAGAGAGCACTACACTACAGTCATTCCAAATCGAAAGGCCCCCTATGGAAGGGTTTCATTCGAACCTAGAATACATATTCGCACCTCTATAAAGTTAAAATACTCCTGGAGTCCTGAGCATGCACTGGTGTAGTCCGAGACAGATGTGGAACCACTGTGGCTTTCTAGGCTCCCTCATGGCTATTAGACCACTTTTTTACATGGTCTTGGAGAAATATAAAACTTTGGATCCCTGCTACGGCTTCTACCCTGCACTGCAGGGAATAGAGGGGCAAAAAGGGAAGGCATCAGGTGAGCTACTTGCTGCCTCTTGCCAGGATTGTGAAACATCCAACCAAACCACATCCACACAGATAAGAGGCAGATTCCAAGACACAATTGTTGCTATAATTAATTTCTTACCTTCCCAAAAATGAAAAAAAAAAAATGAAGTCAGCTTTAGTTGGTCTTCAACTGGCTTCTTTAGATCATTTTCTGCTTTGTTATCCAGATAACCCAAAGGGTGTTTCAGGTCCAGAGAATGGTGCATGTTTTTTTGTGTAAAGTTGGCCGGATCTCACAAGAAATAGGAAAGTGACATTTTCTTGAGCAGACATCTTGATAATGAGCTCGGGAAGCCACTGAGAATTACCGTTAAAATAAGACACATAGGCGGATGAAAGGAAAGTTTGGAAGTGCTGATTTCCCATTTTACTTCACGCTGACAGTTTTCTTGTTAAATTGTATGACAGACCTGCCCCATGCTGCAGCTACAATCATTTCTGGTCCTGAAGAGCCATAAATTGACGCATTGAGTCACACTGACCCACAGACAAAATAATCCCTGAGGTTTTTCTGGTAAAATAAAATTATGTCCATGTTTCTGTGCTAAACATCGAACCAATAGTCAACATTTTAAAGGGCTCCAAAATAATTGCTCCCAATATGATCGGCAAGACACCATAAGTAAATAATTATTATATATATAGAACTCTGCAACCCCAACATGACCAACCGTCATATACATTGTACAGTAACTATGATTGTATACATAGAACACTACAACCAATAAAATGACCAACCATCGGACACAATCATAATTATTGTACACTAAATATATATCACTACAACCCTAACATGTCATGACAATCATAGTTGTTGTACAATGTATATAGAGAACACTACAACCCCAACGTAACCATCGGACACTATCATAATTACTCTATCCTGTATATATAGAACACTACAACCAACCATCACACATAATCACACTTACTGTACACTGATTGTGTGCAATGGTTGGTCATTTGGGGGTTTTAGTGTTCTATATATACAGTGTACAGTAACTATGATTGTGTGCAATGGTTGGTCATTTTGGGGTTTTAGTGTTCTATATATACATAGTTACTGTACAATGTATATATAGAACACTACAACCCCAACATGACCAACCACAGGACACAATCGTACTGTCACGGTTTTAGCTTCCCAGCATGCTGGTTAATCACCTTCTCTGTGTGCGCTGGCTGTCAGTATAGCTGCACATCCCTGGCATACCTTTAGGCATGCGATCTCCTTTTATGACTATGTCTTGCTAGTTATTGCAGGTCAGCCTCCCCGCAGGTATTGCTGGGGTTAAGGTAGTGGCCTTCTGTCCCGATTGGCTGATGGTCACATAAAACCAGGCCTCTCCCAGCATCCATGGCCCATGATAGCATTTAGCTGGGTGTTATTGTACCACTGTTAGCAGAACTCCGATTACCTGTTTCGCCTTGTCTGACCCTCCTCTGATTGCTGCCTGGACCAACGCCTGCTTGACCTCAAGCTTGTCCCATTTGCACCGCAAAACCTCTGACTGGCCGGCTTGACCCCTGTCTTGACCCTCGACCATTCTCCTGCTTATCCCCTTTGACCCTGATTCGGAAGGACTGTGTGATGCCCAGCGAGACACCAGCCTTCTGTAAGCAGACAACCCCCAATCTCCACCGCCACTTCTGCCTATAGTCAAGCCCCGTTTGCCGGGACGCTATAAACGCCTCGCCGGACACGGTTGCCCCCAGGTCTGAATAGGCGCAAAGGATGCCTGCTTACGGTGAAGGTCAATGAACCGCGAGGGTATCCCAAAGCAGAGGTCATACACGAGAAGACAGTCCGGATGGTGCGTCAGAGTACAGGGATGAGACAGGTGCGTAGTCAGGGGTAACCGAAGGGTCAAGCCAGGAGGTCAGAGATCGCGGGGTATCCAAAGGGGCAGGCAGGTTCGAGGTCAGACAAAGCAGAGGTCGGTTCAGGCAGCGGGAGGGGATGGTCGATCAAGCCGGGTCGGAAACAGATAATCACAAGTCAAATCACACCCTAATCACAAGAGACTATCAGAGACACTCGCCGCAGGCCCCCTGGCCCTTACAGACTGTAATTCCCATGTATGACCCTGGCCAGACTTCCGCCCAGCCTCGTGCCTGGTTTATTTGCCTTGACCCTGTAAGTCCGCATACTTTGTGCTGAGACCTGGGAGCCACCATGTCTGGTGAGGTGTATCCAGCATCCCGGCCACAAACACTACAACTTCAACATCACCAGCCATAGGGCACAATCATACTCACTGTACAATGTATATATAGCACACAACCCCAACATGGCCAACCACTGGACAAATCCTAGTTATGCTCATTATAATTATATTCTACATATAGATCCCAGTGGAACCTATACTCTATACAGATAACAATACAACCCTAGCATGACCAACAATTTCTCAGGATTATAATTAGTGATGGGATTAGGATCTGGGCCGGAAGATCTGACCCACATCTTGCCGATTCACCCTGGTTGGCCCCATCTCGGATTCCTGAGGAATGTCCCTTTATGTCCCTACCTTCCAGTGACATCCTTAGTCACACGGAGGGGGGCATCCACAATGGCTCCTCCTGTGTGTTAAAAGCTTCCCTGCCAGTATTAGCATTGGAAGGAAGAGGGGAGACCTGAATACCCCCTGGAAACAGATGTGGACTGGGTTGCTGCAATTGCGTTAATAGTTCACAGCCCACAGGACCAAGAGAGTCCCCGATCTGGTGGACCTCCCCGCCAGAGACAGATAAAGAAAGAAGCAGCAATAGTGAGTTCCTTTTCATTTTAAAGAACAGATTTTCTTTTTTAACTGTTTGTAAATTGGTAAGGGGTCTTGTTCATGCGTAGTAGAGGCATGAGCTATTTTATAAGGCATTTGGGAGTACCGAATGATGGATATTAGGGGCTATTCAGCGTGAGGCCTCCAACACAACCTGTCCCCCCGCACCCACACTCCGGCTCATCACCAACTATAATTACACTCTATACCTGGCCATACTCCCCCAACATGACCTCCCCCAGCTGGACACAATCATAATAAGACCATATACATAGAGGACTACACCAAAAAACATGACCAACCTTCAGAAACAATCATAAATTATAAATAAATATAATATATATATATATATATATATATATATATATATATATATATATATTACTACGCCAAAACATGACCGACCATTGGACACACTCATGTATTTATAGAACACTACAACCTCAGAATGACTAACAACTGCACACATTTACTTTTACACTCTGTAGGCAGAATATTACCCCCCTCCACAAGTGATCACTGGATTTAATCATACTGTATACACAGATCACTACAACTAACTTCTAAAATGTAACATATTCTTGTTTTGACTTAAAAGCATTTTAACGTAGTTTAGAAACAAGAAACCCGGTGTCACCAACCTCCGAAACTACCTTGTATGGCTGCTGCCGTATATATGTCTCTTGTACAGATTTGTACTCACGCAACATTGCATTCGGCTAACACAGCAAGAGCTGCCAAATTACTGGTAATTGTTTTTAGCTGTCGGGTTCGCCCTAATTGCCTCTAAATAATGTGTAGTGTATCCCGCCACCACCCTTTGATGTGCATTTTTATAAGGAAAATCACAATTAAGGCTGCAGCAGGGGTCCATTCTGCTCATTGGATGTAATGTGCTACTTGTAGAACGCTGCAGAAACCGACTGTTGTGCCCACCTATGGCAGGGAAAACTCATTTTTCCTAAATGGAATGAATTAAAGGGACATGATTGTTTTTTGCAGTTTATGTTTATTCTGATTTATTTTTAAAGTGGACCACTACCCTGTGATTGATCCTTGTCCCTGTGTGACACCCCCAGATTTCCCACTCAACTCAACTCTCTGATGTCCAATCAGCCCATTATGCTGTACATACTAATGCATGGCATAAAGCTGTTGTATTGGACAGAATGTCAGCACCCCACACCCCCAGTTTCCCTGCAGAGAACATGCACTCCCGTGACCTGCCCATCTGAATGGCTGGGTGCAGGAGTGTGCACAGCTGCAGGGATATGGTTGCAGCCCCCAATTGCTGTGAGGGACCTACCTTAAGAAAGGTAAGGGGCATGGCCAATATGGGGAGGCTCACTCAGTGGGGTACCTAGTCGCCTGGCACTTGAGTCTTTTAGACTTTACAGCCAGCCCTGCCACTGATTGGTCTACTTTTCCATGTGTCAAGTAGAAGGTCCCACTGGCAGGGCTTTCTGTTGGTATGCGGATTGGCTAAGTCAAAGCACGGATAGCCTTGGGGTTTACTAGGCAATGAGTTAATTTAAAGCAAAAGAACTGATATAAGAAATCTTCTCTACCCTCAGGCAATACAATACAAAAGACAGGAATAAAAAAAACAAGCATTATTCTTGGCATTAGATGTCCGAGGAGGACCAGGAGCTAAAGAATGTAAAATACCAAGGAGTGGGTACAAAACTTACCCAGGTAGGACTGAACACCAGTTCCAGTAGCCTTGAGGCACAGGAGGGACACAGACACAAGGCTAGGATGTGAGCCTACCAGCCCCAGGATCGGCTCACTCAAGGACCAGGATGTAAGCCTAGCAGCCTCCTGGAAGGAATATAGAAGGCCTGCTACTATAGCTCATGAACAAGATGTGAGGAATTAAATGTGATGAGTAAAGCAGATAAAAAAAATGGATCAGAGCAGATCAAACAATGGATTAGAACAGAGCAAAATCTTGCTGCCTTGGCTAGGAGAGTGGCTTATATATAAGGCTCTCTAGCCAGTTGTAGCCAATAATAAGGGGGCGATGTTCGGACTGCTCCGCTAGTGGTCACTGCAACACCATGTGTCCTGAAAAGCAGCACAATGCAATCCACAAAATGTTAGCACTACCTGACCATTACACTATGAAATATATCAAAGCTACAGATGCATCCTTCCTCGCCTTTTCTGATCAAAAGATAACAAGCTTTTCAAAACAATGTGTTTTTGCGCTAATCAGTAACAAGGTGTCTTGTCTACTCTGTTGTGAGTTATTAGGTGGGGAGAGGGAGGAGGCTGGCAATGTTCACGTAAATGAAGCTGCTCAGGGGTTTAGTTACAGTATCGTGACATTGTGTTGAAGGGATAAAATAAGAAATTGGCACGTTTAACCAAATTCAAGCTAAGAAAGGATACATCAGTAACAACTGATTTGGTGCCACATGACTAGGAACAGAACTGCTCTCCGCCAAAAATATTGAGACCCTCTGGTCTAAGCGGCTGTTATTTATATCTAGTTGTGTCATCCACCCCAAGACGGCTCTTCACTGCCAACCTGGATTTTAAGCCACATGACTTTTTTCAATCCAACCGTTCTTGGTGGCCCAGCTCCCGATCACGGTCATTTCTTCACACCACAGTACCTCTTGGCAAAGGAACTTTAAAACTGTGGTGCTGCCAGTAATTATTGTGCCTCAGCCCCTTAATGCAGGCGCCATGAGCACTGCTGCCGGTTATTAATCGCTGCCACAGAAGTACAGTAATTGTTTCTAGTCTGTACAGAAATGAATTAGACTGCAGCCGAGAATATCAATTCCGCCCATATTAGCCGGCTGTGTTGCAACTCATGGGCAGCCTGGATGCGGGATGTGATATAAGAGCGGGCATTGATTGAGCGTATATCTTTCCCCCAGTCTATGGTGCTGGCGTAAATGAAACAAATTCAGAGAACAGCCAGGCTGTGTATCATCCATAATCACTTTCATTCTGTGTTCCCAAAAACAGGCTGTAAAACATTATTTAATACTCTGTAGATCATACGTAGCTTACTGCCAACCGGGCAACTGCCCAAGAGTATAACGTTCTTTATTTTGACACCAAATAATATGCTGCTCTATAAGGACACAAGTGGGGTGATATTCCCATATACCCATCAAAACTCACATTCTGGCTTCCATAATTAAACTGAATGATAGTAAAAAGTGTACATATCTATTTAGGTATATGAGATTCATAAGGGAGTAGTTGCTTTTTTACTGTTTGACTTTAATTCCATATGCTATGCAGGGTCGTAGTTAATATTTAGACAGCTGAAGACACTTTTAATGGCATCCAAGCCTTTTTATGTGACTCTCAGACAGATACCAGTCAGTGGTGGCTGGGAGGTGCCCGTTCTAGCTGACCCGTTCACTCCACGGCTTCTGACACTGGCATCACATACTCGCGTCAGTGTGAGGTGCTGCCGAGTGATGCACTGGTGTGCTGCACTCCACTGTGGAGTCAGGCCTCTAATCCCAGGTGTGGTGCTTATGAAAGCATTTGGTTTGCAACTCTTATGAGGGGGGGCAAGATAGTAGCTGTTCTGTGTCACTCTGTAACTAGATCAGGGAGGGCTAACCCATCCAACACTTCCACAGCTGAGGGTCCTACACAGGGCAGGTGTCAGCACTGGGCTTACCTGGGCAGGTGCCGGGCCCTTGCACCTTGGGAGGGCCTACGTCATCCCGTCAACCTTAGGCAGGACACAGGGTCATGCAGTAACCAGGGCTAAGGACTGTCAGCCAGAGATGTATTCTCTCTTTATGTCAGTCCTTCCATTCATTCACTATTTCTTTCCTTTTATTTTTTCTGCCATGCCTCCTCTTTCCAACTTTCTTTAATTATCAGTCATTCCTTCTATACTTTCTTTTCTGTTTTTTTTCTCTTTCAATCCTTCTTTCATCTTTTTCTTTCTGACAATCCCATTTCTTTCTTTATTTCTTTACTACTTTCTTTCATCAGTTCTAGTCTTTTTCTTCTATTTTCTTATTTCTTTCTTCCATTTATTCATTCATTCTGTCAGTAATTCTATTATATTGTTTCTTTGCTTTTATCATTTTTCTCTATTTTGTGTCTTTTCTTTATCTATTTTTTTATGCCCATTTTTCTTTTTTCCTTCTATTCTGTTTTCTGACATTCCAATCTATTCTTTCTTTCATCAGTCCAATATTATGTTTCTTTCCATTTATTCCTTGTTTTTTATCTATTCTTTATTTTTATAAGTTGTTTTCTTTTTTCTCTCTTGCTTTTATCCCTTCTTTCTGTGTTCTGTCATTCCTTCTATTCTTCCAGTCTTTTTCTTTAATTTCTTCTATTTTTTCTTTTTGTCCTTCTCCCTTTTGTCCTTTTTTGTTCTCTTTCTTTCTGACTCTCTCTCTAGGTAATATTCATCATAAATGCAACTTTACCGCGGTGTGCGGCGTGTCATATCACGTCATAAGGGGCCCATTGAGGCTCTGTTGCCCAAGGGCCCACATAAAACTGGAGCCGGCCCTGGTCCTACATCTGTTGCAGGGTTTTTGCTAGCTATTGCCAGATGGGGTGGTAAAAACATTTGTAGTATTGTCCTAAGAAAAATAATTGGGCATCTCCATCTTTCCTGGGAAAATAAGTTCTGTGCCTATCCTGGGCTAATTCATTCTGCATCTGTCATCAGAAAAATTGCAGCTGTCTCCTCCTGTCCTAGGCATCATTAAGTAATCGTACTGAATGGTCATATTTGCTTTTTGTATTTTGTCTGCTATTAACCAGCCCTTTGAAGGCGAACAGAATGCTTATGTGGCCCTCAGTGAAAACGAGTTTGACACCACTGCTCTAACATAAATATCTAGAGTATGCAGGGTCGGACTGTAGTACCTAGGACCCACCATAGGAAATCTCTCGCCAACATGTATGTGGTTAAAACTTAGAGGACAACACAACAAACAACGCTCATATGCATCCCTCCACAGGGCAATTTAGATTGTTGTACATAAAAATGTATTTACCTTTTTCTAACTCTTGCTGTGGTCAATTTCAAAAACAAAATGGTGGCTCATGCATCTGCACGTTGCCTGCAAACAGAAAGTCCTGCTGGGTTTTCTGTTACTGTGCATTGTCAGTTATGTCAGTTGAATCCAGGCAGCAGCATGGCTGAGATGCTGGGAGAGGAAGCTGCAAAATGGGCGCTACCTTCTTTTTTCATGTTATGTCATGATTAAGGGCTGAGTCTGTGCCCGAAACGCGTTGGCTACTAAACTGCTCCCTTATGCTGTATTCTGACTTACATCTATGGATGGAATGATTTTAAAGAAGTTTTGTATGGAACAATAAATGTGGATATTTTATCCTTTCAACTGGATCCAGGCTGGCGTTTCCTGTTTATCTGCTTATGCATGTGAATTGAGCACTCACAGCCGTGCCTCGTCCTATGATCTCCTGCCATACAAAGGTAATGGATGCCTGCAGGCGAGGCTGATCATCCTAAGCCACTTTTGCTACCTTCTTTTCCAACTGTGCCACGCTGTTGGTCCAGTTTAATTTTTTGAAAAATAACAAAATCCAATCTAAATCTAAAAATACACGGCACGCCTGTCAGAGACGAGGTCTACAAAATTCAGTATCCACCAAGTCTGTATTTTGCAGTTCGGGTCCCAATGGCAATTCAATTGTGATGAAAAATGAAAAAAGTGGCCAGGGGTGATTTTGTGGGCTCTGCCTGTAAGACTGGATGGTTGTTGGACCCTGAAATCTTTGGCGGAAGCCCAGTTATGATTTTTTTCACCATTGAGAGATCGGGAGGTCTCCAAAAATACATAGCAAACAACACAGAGCCAATGGAACAGCAACTATGCTGCAAAGCAGCACAGCCCCGCCAACAGGATGTCTGCAGAACTACCAGTGACTATAACAATTATATCTACCTAACCTACAGAGGTGTCCTTCTTTTGATACTTCGTCATGAGAAATGATCTAGTCTATTCTATTGTAAGTCAATTGGGGGAGGGAGCAGCTGGTGATTATTACGTAAATGAAGAATTTCAAGTGTTAAGCATACTGTGTTGAATAGATATAATGAAAAACTGAAAGCTGAAGTCCAGTCTGTCTGTAACAGCCCCCTCCCTGCTTCCGTCCCCCTTGCTCTCAGGCAGGATGAGTGCTAACACCTTACCTCACTCGGGATCCAGCATCGTTCCCCACTATCTCGTGTCCTGGCCGCAGCCATATTGAGAGTGGCGGATCTGTTATCCAATCCTATGCAGCAGTGTGACTGTACAGCGCATTCACTCAAGTCCATGTGTTTCTGGTTATGTATGGTGACTTTAGATAAAGGCTCATGTTTCTCATGGCATGACATTCTATCCTGATATGCCATGAAAGCTTTCATTTACTAAAAAATCACCTGTTGGGCTCCCATAGACACACAGTGCAACAGACTAGATAATCTTGAGTATCACAAGAACAAAAGCTGGCCATCTCACAGCACACATCTCGCAATACATCTAGCCACGAGAAGAAGTATACATGGACACATCTGTAGCTTCCATCATATACACTGAACAGAAGCATTCCGCCAGCAAGCACGCCTTGCAGACTTCCATGGCTGGGCTCTATAGCCTCTATACTGGCAGGGGCTCAGCTGTGACCTAATGCGGGAGCGACAGATGTTGTGCAGCATTTCAGGGGTTTAACGTCTCTGTCTTGAGATTGTGTCTCCATAGAGGAGGAGGGCGGGGGAGTGCTGGGCTCACAGACTACAGCAGCTCCAGGGCAGAAACATCACTATACAGATATACACAGAGATACGGACCACCAAGACTTCATTCCTCTGGATTTAGTACCACGTAAATAAATGGAAAGGGCCAGATCACAAGTGGGACAAAGTTTTGTAAGCCTCTCGCACTACCTGTCCATGTCTTCAGCCCTTTACTATATATTACACCTTATTAGAGTATTAAAGAAAGTAACATTTACAAATCAACATTTCTGACATTAACAATTACAGAAATCAGCGACCAATAAAGCCACCATTCTTTTCAACAATAATCAAATGCCTTCTATCCATGGGATCTGCCTGTTTTTTAAACCGGACCAACAGGCTGGCACAAATTGGAGAGGAAACACCCCAAACTCCCTTGCCCCATCTGCATGCATGATACTGGAGCATTGTCAGCACTTACATTTGTTCCTGTATCCACTCAAAGCTGAAACACTGCCTCATTGAATTTCCATTTTGGAGCTTCCTTCCCCAGCATCTCAACCATTTTGGTTTTTAAATTTACCACAGCATGAGTTAGAAAAAAGGTAAATTCATTTTTATGTGCAGCATTCTGAATTGCCCTGGAGAGGGATGTATATAAGCACTGTTTGTTGTGTTGGTCTGGTTTAAGCAACCGCAGCCTCCCATAGACTGTCCACAGATGTGTACTGTTTTCCTTTGCAGTCAAGCTTCAATTTAAAGTGGAACTCCAAGATTTTGTAATACTCCACTCACCCATGCCTCTCCACTACGTCCAATTTGGGCAATAACATAAAAACTCACAGCCAATCTGCAAGCAAGCTGAAGCTGGGACCTTATGAGACAGGTCAGTAACCCAATCCCAAGCAGCAGCATGAATGTACTGGTCCATCACTCAAGTCCAGCTAAAAGGAAAACTGGCAGCTCACCTCATATACCCCATCCAATGATGAACAGAAAGTGATTGAAAGGAAGGAAGCTGTACTTCCAAATTCATTAGGAAACAAAAGAAAAAGTCCTGCAAAGATACCTCTGGATCCAAAATGAAAAAGGAAAATGTTAAAACATAACCTTTACTTGCTTGGTTAAAATCTCATTGGTCAGTCCAGGTACAGTAAGTATCCCCATAGTAGTAACAGCTACAGTATGCGTTTCAGGGGCTAGATGTCACTACAGTCTATGGCCGACATGCAGAGGGGTGGTTGGGGGATCACAAAAAGCTTGGACTTCCTATTTGAAAAGGGCCCACAAAGGTTAAGGTCAGGTGAGGTAGTGGGGCCATTTACAAAAAAAACATGTAAGATTTGGTTATGCTACATCTTTGGTAGATGTGGTTGGCCTTCATAATCTGGGGCAGTTTAGAAAGGGAGTACAGGCCAGAGTTGTTCTATCTACTTGCACTCACCTCACACAGGTAGGACATAAAGAGGTCAAGCTTAGGGATTGTTTTCTAGAATATCTCACTCGTCTCAGCAAATGCACCATCAGCCTCACCTTCCTTTCTGCTTGCAATGACACTTACTGATCCACCTGTTTGTTCTATTTAACTTGTGGTCAACCCCCCCCCATTAATGTCCCATGGATCTGCCAGTAGCCTGCAAAGAAGAAGTGCCATTGGGTTTCCTGAAACTTTGCATTGTGGGTTATGTTGGCAAAATCCAGGCAATAGCACGACTGGGATGCTGGGAGAGAAAGAAGCCTCCCGGGTACGCCAAGATTTTTCAGACGAGAAGAAAATCCATGAGGCAGTGTTTTAACTATGAGTGGGTGGAAGAACAAATGTAGGTGCTGACAGTGATTCAGCATCATGCATGCAGATGGGGCAGATGAGTTTTTTTCTTCAACTGTGCAAGTCTGTGCAAATGGAAAGTTCATATTGGCCATACAATTGAACCCTTCAGAAAGCCCTATTGACAAGCCCTGACCTTCAAGCAGACAATTATATTTATTTTTTTACTACTTTTTAGGAGAAAAACTGCCATTCACTTTCATCGTTTACTTTGGCAGTGATTCCACAACCAGATGTACATTTTCACTGGGTGCTGAATCACTCTCAAGGTAGATAATAAAAGTGAATGGCAGTTTTCTCCTAAAAAGTAGTTTTCTCACCTGGTGCTGAATAGACCCTTATGTGTAGGAGGGTGAATTCTTTGTTGAATTCTTTTTGCGGTTCCTTTTCATTGATGCCCATTCCTTTGCTTTAAATACCCATACTGCTACAATATCACCCCTGAGGGGGGCTTCTGGTTAAGATACTGCTGGAATGGCGTTGTTACAGCATTGTGAGACAATATAGCCTGCAGCCCTGCTGCTAATGAGCCCTAACAATGCATCTATCTGGTGTGAAGGCTTTCAGCGCAGCAAGGGGTTTACATGTATATGCTCATTAACACTTTCTGTGCCATATATATTGGTATGTGCAAGATCACAGCTGCATTATTGTTGGCACACTATGCATTTCCTTTTTTCTTTATTTTGAAGTCTTGTGTACAACCAACCTGCTATGACATGGAGTTCACACTAAGACAGGACTGTAGAGAACACTGGGTAATCCTGTCCAATTTCGGACTTCATAGAGACCTTTAAAATGGACCAAAACCTGGGATTTTGACTATCCCCTGGTGTATCTCGATTTAAGATGCCCCGATTTGTGAAACCCTGTTGGTCACCTATCATTCATACTTTGTGGGGAATCCCTTGGCGCAGGCATGGCTCTCCTCCAATCAGCTCTTTGTTACAGCCACACAGTCAAGATGCATGCAGGAAATACTGCAGTTCGATGCACATATGCAGTGTAGGTAAAGTATGTATATAACAAGTGACAAGGGTTTCACACAGCAGAGCATCCCCCGGGAATTTAACTGGGCCTAGATTCATATAGGTTTTGGTCCACTTTAATCGGAGTTTACCTTGCTTTGGCCAGGTTTAACATACATCATTTATGTACGCTCCAAACGTACGCGTTCTATACTACGGCGAGGACTTATTTCGACTTAAGAATTGCGTAGGGGACACATATGCTAATTACCTACAATACGCATTATCTAGGTTACGACTGTAGCGTTATTTTCTCTATAGAATAGCGCAGGGGAGAGGTACGCAATTTACGTATATTGCGTTGCCAAGTTCCTCATTGGTTTAACTGCTAACCAGCTTAGAAGCTGTTTAGAAGCCGTGGAGGTACTTCCGGGCTGCTGCACTGTATCCACTGCGCTCATGATTTATTTTAGTTTTTTTTGGCCATACTGAGGGGGATGATACATGTTCACTTCTAATGTCAGCGTACACATGGGCAGGGTGTATTTAAACGCAGCAGGAAGCGATCCTATTCCAGGCATAATATTCCTTTTTAGGCAATCACTCCCTTGCCTGTAGTGACGTCACTACCCACACTTCCGGGTTCCGGACGGCGTGCTGTTCCGTTCTGTGCCCCACCTGACCAGGTAAGCTGCTAAATATTTTAATAAATCTTTTGTATATATATATAAATGAACCCTCTGAATGATCCATTTTGTGTTTGTCTTCCTTTCTTCGGTGTTGCCTGTGATCTCTGCATCATGGATGCTCTCACTTCAGATTTATTCATTTAAAGCGGATATATTAAAAGCAAAATTTTAACTGTTGACCGGCCGGACATCACATTCAACTTTATTTGTCTTTTGTTGGAGAGCTGCCTGGGATTTTCAAGTTCGTGCCGATTTGGATGGTCGGTGAGCTGGCTTTTTTTTTTTGTTCTATTTACCACTTTAATCAGAGAGACAATTCAATTTAGGATATCCAGGTGGTGAGAATTGGAAGGTACATAAAGACATTTGACTTTAGGTCTACTTTACAGCCTCTTTTATCTGTAAAATAATGAATGTGGGCGTTGTCTACCTAATCTACTGTTTAGCTGATTTTGTCTTTTTTGGCACAAACCCCATCAATTTAGATTGAATCCCAAATTAGCCAATCGCTGCTTGTGCTGGTGGCAGTGTTGCCGACCCAGTCAGGAGCTCACATGGGAAATCAAGAACCGTTCAGAAACTCACCTTCAGCATGTGCGGCACCAGTCTGTCCGTTTATTTACCATATTTACAATGCAAATCTACATTATATTTAGACTGGTGATGCGCCAGCTGCTGCTGAGATGACAGCTACTCCACCAACATACCGCTGCCTGAGGGTAAGTGACAGTCTGATTTTTCAGAAGCACCCGACACTTGGTAATGGTGACATCTGGAAAAGGGAAGCTGCAATGAAACTCTCCAAATCCCAATCTTAGAACAGGATGATGACTGAAGATCTGAGACAAGGTCAGTTTCTCTACCCGCTCTGTTATTAATTGCCCATGAAAATAACATTCTAATATATGATAGGCTATAGAATAAGAGATATTTTATAAATACACTTCATTTGGGAAAAAATCCCTCTGTATAAAAACCATCAAAAACACTCAATAAGCAGAACATGGCATGGCTGAGCAGGGGATAGGTAGTAGAAGTGTCTGCACACAGAGCTTTCAAGCACAGTATTGTGTCTTAAGACACACAAGCCATGTCTTATTATATGTCTGATATGTAATGATAGCTGTGACATGGTTTTAGTAAATGACACCAAAATGGCACCAAACTGAAGCTTACGATGGATCAGGGCAGGGCCAGCTCTAGGGTTGTGGGCCCTTGGACAAGGGAGTCTTAGTGGGCCTAAATAGTGTGTCATGATGTCACCTTTCAGCTCTGCTTCCTCAAATCGGTCATCCGCTGCTGATCTCCCTCCAGTCCTTGTTGCCTTCCCTATAGCCACCAAGCGTCCTCTAGTCCTTGTTGCACTCTCTACTGCCACCAAGCACCCTTCAGTCCTTACTGCTTGCTCTGCTGCCACTAAAGACTTTATCATAGAAACATAGAAACATAGAAGGTTGACGGCAGAAGGAGACCATACGGTCCATCTAGTCTGCCCTTATGTGTATACTGTATGTACTCTTTATCTTAGGATAGATGTGTGCTTATCCCAGGCATGTTTAAATTCAGTGACTGTTGATTTTTCAACTACCTCTGCTGGAGTTTGTTCCAAGCATCTACTACTCTTTCTGTAAAATAATATTTTCTAACATTGCTCCTGATCTTCCCCCCGACTAGCTTCAGGTTGTGCCCCCTTGTTCTATCGTTAAGTTTCTTCTTAAAAACACTTCCCTCCTGAACCTTATTCAATCCTTTCACATATTTAAAGGTCTCAATCATGCCCCCCCCTCCCTTCTTTCCTCCAGACTGTACAAATTAAAACTTATCAGGAGAGACTTAAAGAACTTAAGTTTAAGTCCTTCCACCATTTTCGTTGCCCACCTTTGGACACGTTCTATTTGAATAATGTCTTTTTGCAGGTAAGGTCTCCAGAACTGCACACAGTATTCTAGCTGTGGCCTTACCAGTGCCCTATACAGCGGCATCGCAACCTCCCTCTTATGTGGTACAGTATCAAAGGCTTTGCTAAAATCCAGATAGGCGATATCCACAGCACCACCTTCATCTAACACTTTAGTGACATTGTCAAAGAAATCAATAAGATTGGTCTGACATGATCTGCCCTCAGTAAAGCCGTGCTGTTTTGGGTCCAATAGGTCATTAATTTTAGATGGGATCATTGCTGTCAGTTCTCACCACCTCCTGCACTTCCATCAATTGCCCTCCATTCTAGGCCACCTTTTTCAATGTTGCTGATCATTCCCTGTTGCTGAGGCCAGCCATGAGCAGGTCTGCATACAACACTCGGGATCTGGTGGTTCGGGTCCACTGTAAAATGGCCAAGTATGATTCTGAGTGGATCCCTGAAGATGCCTGTGCTGGCACCGGCCCTGGGTCAGGGTTTGTGACTTGTGTCTAAAGACTGTACTTGACAGCTTTTGTGAGCAGTCACAGACCCCATGCTGTTGAGTATATTAAATATCAGGAGCTTACCTTTCATTGACTGTCTGGAGTGCGGAGATTCCTCTTCTGTCTGTCTCCTTAGTGAGGAAAATCACTTTGTCCTTCAGCTTTCAGGCCCCCACCCCGCTGACTTGGTCCATCAATCAACCTTCAGGGGACCAAGAACGAAAATACCCCCACTCCATGCCCAGGCATCCTGATTGGTTGCCTCTCTCTCTCGTCCTTCACACTCATCACAGTGTGCTTACATCACATCGCTGTTGCCACCCCCACTGTTTATCCTCATTTTTTCTCTGCATCTCCAATGCTCTAATACTTTTCAGACCCTGTAGTTCCTAAGTTATTTGTAAAACGTATTGAAGTTTGGGACAGTGCAACTTGTAGCACAGGACAATGGGACAACATTGGGCTTGCCTTTAGTATAACTTTAATGATATCTGTCCTTAAACGTGGACATAAACCGGCTCTGTGCTGGGTAGGGTCCACGTTCAAAAGGACCCTAATCGACTTATTCCTGTTGCCTATTAGCCCCAGATTTTGGAAACAGCTGGACACTGCAGTAAAGTATATGTTGTGGTAAAGTGTATAAAAATGTCATAAATGATGTGTATTTCTCCCCTGCTAGGCTGTATCAGGCACGATCCGTGCCGGGTTTTCAGGACCCAGGTCACTTTCCTCAATCCGTTTCAGCTTTGTTCCATGATCTCAGGTCGTGCACAGGTGATCAGGCTGATTGCAGGGGAAGCCTGAATAAGAAGGAGTCACACGGCCTGTCAGTTGTCTATTGACCAGCCTGTAGGAGGGAGCCCAGGCTGAGGTGTACAAGTGGTGAAGAAAAGGACTTTATGCAAGCTGAAGGATTTGGCTTTTGTGCCCCCTAACCGTGGACTTGTGTGGATGAGCAGCGGAGGGCTTGTACACCCTGCAAATTGGATTTAACGTGCTTTGGAGTTACAGCTTGCTGGAATGCCCAGCTCTGGACTTACCTTGGTGAAGTAACCATTTTGATTTACTGCATTGATGCTGCAATCTCTGCACTGAATGATAGTTTGCGTTTGAACACTTTATTTGCTAAATAAAACCTGTGTTGCTGTTGAAAGACTATTGTCCGTGTCACTGCCGATCGCCCAACCGCTCACAATGTATATAAAGGATGAGCATAAAGTATATAAGTGTATTAGAGGGTCTGCTGCTATATGTGTGCAGCTGTCTCTTGACCACCGATCATGGATGGAGCTCCATTGGGAAAAGGTGAGTATCTCTATCTCTAATTCAGGCCTCACTGGTGGAATGACAAGGTAGGCTAGGTTAGTTTAGCATCCCTGTTGACCACTAACCTCCCTGGCACAAAGTTGCAAACGATGGTTTATATCTGGATTTAATTTTCTGGGTAATTTTCACAATAATTACCCCTGAAATTGGGATGTCCTTTCAGTTAATGCCTAGGATGCATAGAATTTGGTAAAATACTCCCTTCCATGTTCCATAGGCTGCACCCACTGCATTTGTGATTCTACTTTTCCTTCGGAGGTTAGTAGGGCTCACAAGGTGGAAATACACCCCATACAGCCCTGTGTCATTATCTTGGGTCTTGCACTTTGGATAACAGTTCAGGGACCCAAACTTTGGAGGGCAATTCTGCCTCTAGGTACCTTAGGGACCCCACTACCATTATTTTAGGGACTCCCAGAGGCAGAATCGACGAAAAAAAAATGTGCCCAGATTTGGTCCCTGGTTGTCGGCAGCTTTCTGTTCAAATGTTCCAAGGTCTGGGGCTGCTTCCATGAGCAAGGACCAACTGACAGTGCTAGCACTAGGGGTGTCTTCACACATGGGAGTGCTGACATATTTCTGTGGCCCTGTCAGTAGACCTTTTAACAGGAGCGCCTACCGTAACCAGGCACCGGATTGGGGCTCAGGTAAGTTGTACAGCTGCTGCATCCTTTAGGTGATGCTCATCAACCAGCTTTTCTATAGTTCGGGCAGAACGCAGAACTTGAACACAGACTTCTGGCTGAAGTCCAAGTTCAGGTTTGCCCACCTTTAACAATTAACAACACATACTCACCTACAGTCCCATGCAGTTGAATCACAGGATGCAGGCAGTTTGAATATTACCTGTCTCTGTAATCTTGTCTCCACCATACACGAGTCCAGAGTTCCTCCCCTCTCCTAAATCAAGAGGACTGATCACGCCCACTCCATTCACTACGATAGTAGGGTGTGGGTGAGGCCAATTATCATTACTGATGCCAGAAAAAAATCAAGGAGGCAGCAAGGCAACCAATCGTCTTGATCTAGCATGGAGGGGACCTGGTCTGGATATCCAATGGAGGTTAGTTTTAAAGCCCCGGAATATCACCAATCAGCTGCAAAGAACTATAGACTAGCATTGTTTATTGTATTTGACCTCAGAGTCCCTTTAACAGAGTATGGATGGGACAACCTCTCCTGGATCAGGCCTCCTATTCCTCCTGGTTAGCCCTATCATTGCCAAGTCTAAATATGATTTACATTTGCATTTCCCTTTAAAAATTATATAGCGTAAACATATTTTACTCATATTGTAAAACTTTTATTACTCTGTGTTTGCAAAATGTCTGACTAATTCATCAAAGCGGCATAAAGGCGTCCATATTTATGGATATTAACACATCATATTTCTCCCTCTAGGGAGGTAAGATGGATGGTCGTGAATGACACAGGCATGATGTAATATTCATTATGATGTCTACTGGAGATTTAAAGCTGGGAGCGGTCTAATGCTGGGGGGGGGGGGGGGGGGGGCAGACAGGAGTTGTGGCTCCCAGGCTTGACGGCTTATCTGAAGATCTCACTGACGTGGCTTTGCTTTTCCAGGAATTCTGCAGGTTTCTTCTGATATGAATCTGATAAAAGATATTTATAGTGTTTGAACAAGCACAGCGGCTTTTTCCCAGATGCTGTTTGAGGAGTGTTGTTGTTTGGATTTGTTAAATAGTATCCACGTTTCTGCTAATTTCAGGTTCAATTGGGCTATTTCTATTTTAAAGAGCCTTAAATTGATTGACCAATCGCATTTCAATAGCTTACCTGATGCAGTGTCAGTCTCATGCTATTTATTTGCTCTGGTTAGAGAAAAGAAGAGGAATTATTTCTTCCTCTTCCTCCAGCGCCTCCCCCCTGACCACCAATTCAGTCTGGAAGCTTGTGTCAGGTTGCTAACCCCCTCTGTTAGTAATAGGCTAGAGTCAAACCCAGCTTTACACCAATGCAATGCACACAGTGTGCTTGCATCAATCAGACCTGTCACTAGCATCACAGAATACAGCAAAACACAAGGTAAAACTTTATTTTATAATTACTCTGGTAATAAAGCTTTGTTTTTAATGAGGGAAAATGTGTAGCCTTAAAGGAGCAGTATCACAAAATTTGCATTAAAAAAGATAAATAAATAGCCACACAATAGCTTCTAACATGTATATAAATAATGTGGCGATAGAAATAGAAAAAAATATCTGCCTTTCTTTTAAACTGTATAATGACAATGGCTCAGTCCATTTGCTGAATAGGGGGATCTGCTGGGTTGTTTTTAGTGAGCTGCTTCATTTAGCCCACTGGTCTCCTAGCAACACTTTACCTCAGAGGCTGACACTGTAATCAGTGGTAACGGCTGTGTGTGTGTGAGGTGCTGCTTTTGTTATGAGACCAGGTGACTCAATGTGTAAAATCTATACAAAATAAACTAAACTGACTGAAAATGACTGAAATTCTTCTTTGAATAACATTGCAGGAAAATCTAAAAGGTATTAAAGTGGTCTATAAGACCCGGCCATTGACCTTGCCCCTTGGGCATTCTAAATCAGGATGCCCACTGTGTGAAACGACCCCTGGATAACCACAGATCCCCCCATTCTTCTGGCGCGCTCACGCAGATAGTCATTTAGACAGGCCGGGCGGCCAGGAAGGTTACTGCTCAGGCTCCCCATATGCGTGCAAACAGAGCTGATTGTATGAGAGCCCGCGCATGCGCTGTGGGACAGGGAAAGGTAAGTTTTCACAGGCGAACTTGGGGATTTCACATACCAGGGCATCCCAAGTCAGGATGCCCCTAGGGGCACAAAACAAAACTCCAGATAGTGAAAATCCTGGGTTGGGCTTTGCTCAAAACACACAAAGCTGAAAGAAAGATCATATGGAAAAATGTGTTGAGAATAGAAAGAGAAAATGGTAAACTGAAAGATTCTGCAGCAGAGCCGACATGAAGGAAAAACTGTCAAAATAAAAAAATGTTTAGAGCAAAAAAACAGGATGTAAACTCTGCAAATTCTGAAATAAAATACCCCCCCCCCACCCCCCCCAAAAAAGAAAAACTGGCAAGTCTGAGATTTTAACCAATGACTCTCTGGTTCAAAGACATTGAATTTACCAATGAGCTACATGACTTCTAGAGCTTTTCTCTCTGTTTTAGATACGAGTTCTGGCCAGGCAATGTTGTAATATTATGCTGGACGGCTGCCAGTGCTGAACAGCTGATTACTTTGTTACATTGTTTCCGCCTCTCCTCAGCGTGGAACAGGCCAGAGTGTCGGGCCCCAACACTCAGCAGACATAAACATGAGCTATTAGTCTCCAGCTGCACAACACAGACAATTTTTTTCTACATTTGTAATTCTTACTCCAACACTACATTCAAAGTACCATTTAAATTTAAATATAAGTCACCAAGAAAAATTTGCAATACTGCTCCTTTAACTAACAAATTCATTCTGGGAGTTAAATTAAATAGACCAGGGTTTCCCAACTTTGTCTCATGAAGAATCACTTCACATTTGACAATTATCACTATAACCACCCATTACAGTCTTCCTGGGAGGGTGACGGTCAGCTTTAAAGAGCACCCTTTACTCTAGTATATTCTCCCCAGCAAGGCTGGCTCCAGGCTCTGGGATGTACATACCATAGAGGCCGTGTAGGTACATGTCCCCAGGCCCGTGGAACAAGGTGGGCCGATGCAAGCTACCTGCCCTACCACTTCCGAATGTATGCTCCCTCCCTGATCCAGACTCACGTATGCTCCCTCCCTGATCCAGACTCACCTAAGCAGCCATGCCGCTAGTTTCTTCTATGGACCAGTGATTCCTTTGCAGGGACTCTCTCACTGCCTCCTCAGTTGATCCCCACCGATGAATGTCTGCCCCCGGGGAGTGTCCTGCCCTCATCGCCGTGCCCGCACAGCACACATACATCTCCAGTAACCTCCTCCCACTCCTCCAGCTGATCCCGGCTGATGGGAGGGGGCTGCTGCTGACAGGGACCAGGCTATGGGGCTAGTTACATATTATTTTACCAGTAAACTTTCGTCTTTCTTGGAAAAACTTTTCTTATTTTGGAAACATCAATAATTGATCTTTATAAAAAAAGTCGATGACCACTGCTCTAGCCTTCGCTATATTCTCTGCTGAGGCTGATCACCCTCTGGTCCTTATTGCTTTCTCGAAAAATCCCTTCTCAGTTCTTGCCGCCTTCTCCCCTGCCACTAAAGAGTCTACTGCTGCCGATCATCCTTTGGTCCTAAGGTCAAACATGAGAATTGACCAGTCTGAGCCTGATTGGGCACTTACAGAGGCCAGGTGCCTCGCCACATGCACTGGTATGTCCAGTGCTGACGCCAGCCATGCTACCTAGTCCAATGGTGCAATCTGCAGTAATGCTGTCATCACTAAATGCTGGACTGCACCTGCAGCCTGGTGATCTTTAACTTCCTATTGGAGGAACATTAGCACCCCCCATGCAGTATAGGTCATTTTTAAAGCTAGGCCCAGTGGACATACTCTCCCTGGAACAAATTACTCTTTTCTGCCACCCATGCAGGGTAGCAGCTGCTTTACAGAGCCTCCTGCCCCTTCTCTTGTTATCCCGCAATGGCCTTGAGTACCACCAGTGGTAGTCTACAGCACTGTTTTTCAACCTAAGGTACACGTACCCCAGGGGGTATGCACAGTTGTTGCAGAGAGGAGTGGTCTGACAGGTCTATTTTTTTAACAGTAAAACATGATCCTTCTTGCTTTGAAAATGCCATAAGGCCTGTAGACTACTTATTATGATAACATTTATAGATATCCCCTCTTAGAGGTATTGGAAGGCTTTGTCTCTATGGGGTACTCGGCGTAAAAAGTTTGAGCAGAATTGGACTACATTAAACTATTTTGATTGAAAGGGAGATCAGAGGTTTTCTTTTTCCAATTGACCCTGGGGAGACCCTGGTCAGGGAAAGATCCTTAAGAAGCCAATATCAGACATGGAATTATGATGGGGACCGGGTGCACTACAATGAAACATGTCTCATTTTGGAGGAGGTCCAACAACTGCATGAGTGCGGTTTTCTGTCCCCCATTAGATGGATCTCTGATGGAGAATAGTGAGTATCACTTTAGTGCATGTCATGGTGTGAGGAGGCAGGTTGGGTTAGCTAAGTGTTCCAGTAAACCTGGACCCTCCCTATCATGGGGTTGCCAGGGAGAATGTATGTCTGCTTTATTTTTATTTTGTGGATCTCCACATAGCCGGCTCTATAGCACTGCTGGCATTGGTGGGCCTTGCAGAGAGTGTTGGAGAACATCCCAACTTTCCCATTTGGCTTCTTCCCCCAAAACAATACATTGTGGGAGACAGGGGCGTTCATAGTCCCAATGGGGCCCTCTATCAGGGCCTCCATCATCAGCTGACCAGCGCCCCTTACCAGTGCTGGTGCACAGCTGGACAGGCTGAGTTGTGGTCATACATGTAAATGGTGCAATCGTCAACTGCTGTATACAAATGTGACCATACTGTAATGGCTATGCATTAGACATAGGTGCATAACTGGCAATAGAAAACAGCAGTAATCTGCACACAAAAAAAATATAGAAACTGAGCTTACCACAGCTCCTACTTAGTCAAAGAATGGCTGCTAACCAGCAACTTCCGTATAACAATATCAATCAATAAGAGTAGTTTAAAGTTAAAAGAGTAAAGCCAAGCATAGGCAAAAAGGAAGAAGACAAAAAAGAAGAAAAGGAAAAGTATAAAACAAATATAAACAGCCTACATAGAAAAGTAACCTAAGAAGAAAGAATTTTCTCACACTCGCCTGTTGGATCAATGGAGACCACATTTTAAGAAAAAAATTGTGTATCAGCTCTGATTACCTATAGTTTATTGTATACCATTGTGTCCAAAATCCTATTCTCCGAAAATGAAAAGTACTAGCTCACCTTCCAATTTGGTAGGTTTTGTACCTTACTGTCCAATAGCACCTCCCAGGAATCTTTAGTTAAATGCTGCAAACCTTTCAAAAGCTTGAAAAAAAAACCTTCAAAGCAAATAGTAAATCAGACCTTCACCCTACATAAGAGTATATCTTAAAAGTTTCCCCCACCCTGTACATAGAGATTGCCCATATTAAGAATCACCTGCATCTACTGGATTTTCTGAGCTTTTAAACACCCAAGATGGCAGCCCATGGAGTCTCAGGCCGTCTACAGGATATATCTTCTGACTGTGCCACTCTGCATTCTGGGATTGTTGTCCTTTTCCTGACCCAAGCTCTGCTCTGTCTGTGCAAAGCACAGCTATAACCCACCCCACTGCACTACCCCCCCCCCCCCCCATCCTGAGTATGTGATGCTTCTGAGGCAAGATGGTGGCGCCCATATTCTAAATTTCTGAACAGATTTGCAGCCCAGTGGGGGATAGAATAAAAAGTAAGCAACTAAAAACATAAAATATATTCATTTTAGATGCTAGGGAATAAGTTTTTAGGGTTTGGGCTTTTCATTAAATGATGCTGCAAGTCCGGTTTAAAGGAATCTGTTTTTACTCATGACGTGTAAGAAAATCAAACTGCGTACAATTCTTAAATGGGATCTTGTATACTGTATTGTCAGGTATAACTATAAGCTATGTTGTTATATGTTATATCGGCGCCATCCTGTAGATGGCGTGCCTGCCCCCCTAACAAGCAATGCATTGTGGGAGATGCAAGCGACATGTGGAGGCACCAGGAGACATGCCACAATTGTGCTGTTAAAAGTGGTGCAGCTGACATACAAGTAGAAAGCTGTTTTCTGTCCCCTAACCGATAAAGCTCCAATAGGAAAACAAATCTCTCTATTGCAGAGCATGCACTGAATGTGTGATGTTAGTTTAGTTCCCAGGCACAGTTGCAAAGAAGAGTTTAGGTCTGCTTTAAGAGAGAGGGTGTTGGGCTCGACATGTTGGCAGCTCCCATTCATCACAGTAAGCATGCCGCCATGGTCTGGAAAACCGTGATTTCAGAGAAACAATCACCTGGCCAATACATCATTTCCACTCAGTGACAATCTCCAGCAAACAGTGAATGGGAACCTCAAATAATTACCGGCAGGACCCCCATAATTCCCCCACTTCCCTCATCAATGCGATAATGGCATGTAAGTGGTGGGTATAGCGGGCCGGGTGACACGCGTCGTCGGCATGCTGTAATTAACGCCTGATTAAACATAATAATTGCACCGCTAACGAGACTTCAGGCACAGAGTGTTCTCCGCTCCTCCTGCCCCCTCCAATAAGAGTGTCACACTGCGCCAACCTCAGGAGCGGGGGGCGGGGCGCAATCTCAGACAACACTGACACCCCGCACTCTGGAGAGAGGTCGCTGGGTCTGATTCCTCTGATTTATCCAATCAAGAGCCATATCTCTGCCCTGGACCTTCCACATCTCCAGACTGATTAAGTGTACCTGCCATGTAGTTTTTTTAGCCAGTCTATGAACTGAGTCATTGTGTGTCGAGCACCCAATCAAACCAACCTGACCCAACAGGCCAGTGAGATTCTTCTTTACACCTTTATGCTAGTTTTAGGCTGCTGGAGGGCTTGTTGCACATTGATCCTTAAGGGGCCCTCCATTACACTGAATGACTCCAGCCTTCATAGGTCTGCCATCTGCCATTATTGTTTCTATTGGTTGTTACTCCACCTTTGGATGTATAGCCTCAATTTATGTTTTGTCACTAATGCCAGGAAATGTCATCTATCTATGATTCCCAAACCTATTGATGTATCCATCCATGTCTGTCTGTCTATCTATGACAGGTTGGTAAAAGGTTGTACAATGGCATTTGCACGTCATTAGAAATAGCACATGATTGTGGGTGCCAGCTTGTACCTTTTATTAGCAGCCCCCACGCCCCCTTCTCAAAGGGGGTTATAAAATGCGTACTTGATAGACTTGCAGCATAAATAAGTGATGATAATGTTATTTACTGTATCACAGGCTGTAAATTATATAGCGGCTAATGCGCGCTTGCCAGCAATTTATAAGAACATTAGAAGCCGCTGCAGGGAGACGCTGAGGATCTGTTAATGGACGTCTTCACATCTTTTGTAAATGGGAGTTAATGGACGACTTGACGTCAGCGAGCTCGCCATGGTGGATGCATTATTGGGGGCTTCCTGGGAGACTGCGACGCTTTGCTTTTAACCAGAACGGTGTCCTTGTTAATGGATACAATCGCATATTAATTCCTTTATGGGGCTGAGCTCTTGTACCACATGGAGATCCGCCCACACACAGTTATTCTGTCATAATCCTTGTATTCTACAAATCTTGATGTCACCAGGGCAGTACAGTCTTTAAAGCAGTCTTTCATAACTCATGAGGAAGTACCACCGGTCTCAGAGGTCTGGACCTGTTTAGCCACATGTAATTCTATTAAGTCTTGCAAGTTAGCTATTTCTGACCTTAAAGATGATATTTTCTATTATGAGCTATTAACAAAATCACTAATGAGTTAAAGCGGAGCAAAATCCACCAGTGGGCGGTCTGGCTTTTACCCAGGGTATCCTGAATCGGGATGCACCCTTGCACCAGGGCACTTGTGTAAACTCACCTTTCTCCGCTCCAATGGTGCATGTGCGAACTCTCGTCCAATCAGTGCCCTTTGTCTTTCAGCAAAGGGGTCGATTGTTTACAATGATGAGCATATGCTGCTTCATCCTCTGCAGGGGATAGGGGGGAATGCAGCAGAGAACGCTTCCCTTTCATTTCAATCAGAGCCTTTTGCCAAATGATGTAGTCAAGGGCTCCGATTGGATGAGAGCCAGTGCATGTGCTGTTGGAGGAAAGATGAGTTTTAGTGGGCTTATTCGGGGTTTCCCAATTTACTGAATTGGGATTTCCCTGGGGCAGGGAACAAAACCCATGAAACTAAAATTCCCTGGTTTGGCTCCGCTTTAAACTTGGGGCAACTGGGAAGCTTCTTCCTTTCCCAGCATCCCAGTCATGCTACTGGCTGGACTTAACTGGCATAACCCTCAATTCAAAGTGACAGAAACCCAACCCACTTTCTTTTTGAAGGTAGCTGGAGACCATGGCAGGAATTACTAAAATGTAAATTACTAAAGTGCAGCAATCTGAATTGCCCTGTAAAGGGATGAATGTGAGGAATGCTTCTAGTAAGGGTGTTGGTCTGGTTTGAGCTATTGCAGGTTGGCATCAATCCTTGGCTTGCATTTTACACCACCCCCGCTTGGTTATTTATACTGGATAGGGGCACTGCTAGTGCCAAGCCTCAACATTCTGGAACAATTTTTTGGGACTTACAATGCGAATAAGCTATTAAATGACCACATTGGGGGTGTTGGGGTTTAGTGTAATCATGCAGTAGCTTGATTGCATAGCAAGAATGATTTCTTCTGCTGGGTCCCGAGATGATTTCCTCAAGTGGGACCAATGTAATCCAGCCCAACACTGCACTCATATCTAAAGAGTTGGACCCCCCCCCCCCATTGAATTAGCCATGGGGCGTGGGGAGGTTGTGGCAGACCATGCGCATTCACTGTTCCTGTGTAAATAACAGCTCAGATAAAAGCCTCTTATGGAGCGCCCAAATCTGCAAATCAATGAAAAGGACTAAATGAGTCACTTACCGCATGATCGCTCCTTTTGTCATGTATATGTCATTTCTCATTCTCTTCCCGGGCCTGGTAATTTATATACCAAATTCAATTTCTCTGCTCACATACACAGTGTACTATGCCTCCGGCCTCCCGAACGCCGGCCATCAGTCGCACCTCGCCATTACTCCATCTTTTTTTGTCTTTTCTCTTCTTATCTGTCTATCCAACATATATCTCTCATATCTATCTACCTCTCTATCCATCTACCTATATATTCCATATCTATCCATCTATCCCATAACTACCTTTATCTATTTTCCTGTCAATTATATAGGTCTGCCTATGAGTACCATATCTAGCTGTCTGTATATCTATCTATCCATCCATCCATCCTTTAATTCTGTGACTATCTAGCTGTCTGTATATCTATCCATCCATCCTTTAATTCTGTGACTATCTAGCTGTCTGTATATCTATCCATCCATCCATCCTTTAATTCTGTGACTATCTAGCTGTCTGTATATCTGTGACTATCTAGCTGTCTGTATATCTATCCATCCATCCTTTAATTCTGTGACTATCTAGCTGTCTGTATATCTATCCATCCATCCTTTAATTCTGTGACTATCTAGCTGTCTGTATATCTATCCATCCATCCTTTAATTCTGTGACTATCTAGCTGTCTGTATATCTATCCATCCATCCTTTAATTCTGTGACTATCTATCCATCCATCCATCCATCCATCCTTTAATTCTGTGACTATCTAGCTGTCTGTATATCTATCCATCCATCCATCCTTTAATTCTGTGACTATCTAGCTGTCTGTATATCTATCCATCCATCCTTTAATTCTGTGACTATCTAGCTGTCTGTATATCTATCCATCCATCCTTTAATTCTGTGACTATCTAGCTGTCTGTATATCTATCCATCCATCCTTTAATTCTGTGACTATCTAGCTGTCTGTATATCTATCCATCCATCCTTTAATTCTGTGACTATCTATCCATCCATCCATCCATCCATCCATCCTTTAATTCTGTGACTATCTAGCTGTCTGTTGGTCTGTCTGTCTATCCATCCATCCATCAATTCTGTGACTGTCTAGCTGTCTGTTGGTCTGTCTGTCCATCCTTTAATTCTGTCTGTTTGTCTATCTATCCATCCATCCTTTAATTCGGTGTCTGTCTGTCTGTCTGTCTGCCCTATGTGTCTTTTGCACCCTTTCGGAATGCTTAAGTGCCCCCATCTGCTAAGATTTTGGGTGTTATTGAGCGCTGGTCACTTCAGTAGTGAATGGGCACAGTAGCCAGGAGTACCCCATCTCTCCCCGTCACTCCTCTTCTCTCCCTCTGTCGATCTCCATCCCTCTCTTCACTTTCCCTCACTCTCTTGTTAGCTGTAGATCACAAGAAGTTTCCAGCAGAACAAACTTCTTTGTTCCCTTTTTATATTCTACAAATAAGATTTCTCTCTTCCTCTCGTGTTATTGGTTTTTTTGTGCAGTAATTGAAATTTTTCCAGTGACGGCATGGAGCGGGTTTGGCGGGAGGGAGCTGCGAATTGAATGATGGAACTGAAGCAGACAAATGTTAGTTACTAGCCAATGGAGGTATCTGTACTGGGGGAGGAGGGAGAGGTGAGTGATAATGAGCAGCTTATTTTTTTCATACAATAATGAAGATTATGAGATTAATTATAAAAGTGTCCAGCATGAGGAACAGCTCACCGTTTTTAATACTTGTATTAATATGGATATTGATTGTAAGGATGACTTGTAATCAATTTGTGCACACAAGTATATACAAAGTATTCAAGATTCATGGCATGTACCAATTTAAGACAGCAGCCACATTCAAAGGCCATAGGAATTGAGCTTCCAAAACGTATCCCTCTACTATTATATGCAGAGTATGACCATGCTGTTATTTGTGGGGTCCGGTGTGGCCTGCTCACACACTGCTAATTATTGCAAGGGTATGGGAGGATCTGATCATACTCTGCCTGTTATATGTGGGGTCTGAGAGGACCTTATCATTCTCTGCTTATTATTTGTGGCAATGATAACCTACATTACCGGTGATTTGTGGGGCCTGGGTGGACCTAATAATACTTCATTTGTGGGGTCTGGGAGGACCTGATCATACTCTACCTGTTATTTGTGGGAGTGTGAGAGGACCTGATCATACTCTACCTGTTATTTGTGGGAGTGTGAGAGGACCTGATCATACTCTACCTGTTATTTGTGGGAGTGTGAGAGGACCTGATCATACTCTACCTGTTATTTGTGGGAGTGTGAGAGGACCTGATCATACTCTGCCTTGTAGGATCTAGGAGGACCTGATCATATTCTGCTTATTATTTGTGGTGATAACCTACAGTACATGAGATTTGTGGGGCACTGGGTGGACCCGATTATATGTTATTTGTGGGGTTTGGGAGGACCTGGTCATACTCTACCTATTTGTGGGGTCTGGGAGGACCATTGCTGCATATATGGATTGTTATATGTAATGTGTTGCATGGTGTTAGGTTACAATGCCTGGTAATTTTGTGTATATGTTTTTAGATACAATGAATTACAGCACTACTGTACTTCTGATAGGTCCTGGTTCTAAGAGAGGCCACATTAAAGAATATTTTTTTGGACAGAATTGAGCAGAATCTGGGGTGTCAATCTCAGATCTGGATAGAGCCTGCAGTCCCCACTAGGAGCTATGCTAAAAGCCCTGTTAATGCATTCTGGTAAACTCATCTTTTCTGGGTTTAGCCCAGTATCAACTCCCCCCCTGGGTCATTTTAGCAGCTCACTTAATTGTTGTCTGGCATAGTTCCTCAAAAGCATTGATTACTGGACAAGTGTGCGGATGCCATGCGTTAGTATAATTCAAGGTTTCCAATCGTTTTATCCACAAAAGATATTATGGAGATACTTCTTACGGTAAATAGATGAAAAAATAAGCACTCTACAATGAATAACTTATGGTGCCATAGACATGCAGAGACCTACCAGGATGTGTTTTTTTTTTTTTTACAATGCATTAGAGTAAGTTTAGGTCTATGTAGACAATTTAGACTTTATACACTATAGACTTTATAAATTGCAGAGCATTATGGTAGACATTCCAGAGCTTTACCATTTATTTGAAGAAAACTGCTATGCTGTTTACAAAGACATTTTTTTTTCTGCACAAAGCCTAACCCAGACTGATTTATCAAGCCAGGATGAAACCTTGTCCAAACAGATCTGTGATAACAGATCTGTCCAAACAGAACAGGGACGGGTTGGTTTGTTGCCAGTATATCTTGATTTGTATTTTCCTGTCTATTGGCCACAGCTTGAGCTTTCTGCCACAGAGAGAGACAACTTGTTGCTCAGAGTGGTGGCAACCCTGGGAGTCCCCCTAATGCAACAGCAATGCATTGTCACTAGTAGAATCCAAGGGAAGCCAACCTAGATTAATTATTTCCGCAGTGCAGTCAATGAGCTCCCACTCTCACTGAGAAACAGAAAGTTCAGGAGGGGGGTACCTGAAAAAAACACTAGAGGGCCCCAAGGAGCAGTGTACTTCAACCAAAAAAGATGATGCTGGGTCAAGTCCAAAATATGCCAGGAAGCAGTTAAATACCTTTAATCAAGTCACCAAAAAGCTGTGCACTTCAAACAAGACAACATGGGTCAAGTCTAAAAGACTCAGGGAAGCGTGTGGGGTTCTTCAATCAAGCCGCCAGCAGGCAAGAAGACTTCAAGTAATAGGCTGGACCAGGTGGAAGATGCCAGGGGCAAGCAAGAAAGTGGCAGTGAGTGGGATAAACATTTTTAGACATTTTTGTTTTGTGGAAAAGCCCAATGGCCATCAGCATGGGCCTGGTGTTCTTCCCTATGACAAACCTGGAGGAGTAACGAATATTTGCAGGAGAGAATAGGAGTTATCTTGCTGCCTCCACTGGAGGCCATGCATTTAGCCTCTGAGTCTTTGGAATATGCCTTGTGTACTAGGCAGTCAGACTTGGGAGGCGCAATTTTTTTTTTCATATTAAAATTTAAAGAAAATAGGCATAACCAAATTTTCACAAAATTAGGTGCCGGACAAGCCAAACCAGACTGCCATAATTCAGGTGGAACTGAAACTTGAAGCAGGCCAAAAGCAGCAATAAAGCAAGCTCAGTAAATTGCACCCCTAAAGCCCCACTCTGGCAATCAGTGACAATCTATTTGAGAGGACATAACTCCATGAAGAGGTTATGGAATAGCAGACAGATTATATGCTGCATAACTGCATGGGAGAAGCCATCTTGACACATACATGAATCCAGCTTATATAAAAACCCATTCCCACAGTCAAAATTGCCTCACATATCAGTGCAATCCTCGAGTTTTAGTAGAAAAAGCAATAGACATCACCCCATTGCTCTGAGGCATAGCTGAAAGCTGTTCACGGTGTACTCTGGATGCTGGCACTCCCATTCAGTCAAAGTAAACAGGGTTAAAGATACATTGTTCAACTCTCCCCTCAAATGCTCACTCACACACTCCCTATAGCAGCTGCTTATTCATTGTGTATGTGTTTATATAACACAATACACAACCTGCCTGTGTTTGTGGGCTGCTACTGGTACAACTCTCCCATAATGCTTATGTATGTGACAAGATGGCCACTCCCATGCAGTTCTGCAGCAAAGAATTGACCTGTTAATCCAGAACATCTGCATTAAGTTAAGCTCTCTCAAATAGTTTTTGCCAGAGGGGGCATTAGGGAAGCAATTTACTAAACTTTTTTTGACTTTTAGTCTGCTATAACTCAAACCCAAACAGCAGTACTTTAAGATTAGGAAAAAAAAGGATAATGTGCAAAGAGAGCAAGAATAAAGCAGAACAAATGCTAGGATTTTGGCTTTCTCAGAATTTGTTCCATTCCCCGGGGGCATTGGGATTCAGTACAACTCACCCTTTATTCGTTCCTACGGTGCACAGCCAGTCAGAGCCATTTACCATGTTTACATCCTTTGGCAAATGACTCATTGACTTCTATGGGGAGCGCACGCTACTGCATCCCCAGCGCATGCACACTCCCTCACCAGGCTTAATGGGCCGGGGATGTGGCAGTTTGCCCTCCTCTCTTTCCTCAATTATTAGTTGTAGTTGGTGGTCCACAGTGTGGCGCTCCTTTTTGGGTTGCCCACCACCCGGAGCATGCTCACCAAGATACTGGCAATGGTCATGGTGGAGTGAAGACACAAATGACTTGGTAGCCCCATACCTAGAAGAAATTTGTGCCCTCCCCTCTTTTTTTGACTAGTCCTGTGGGGTGATTACCAGTAGAGATCAGTACTAATTTGGTGGGACCTGTTCCCCTCTATCCAGCTCATTCATCTTAATTGGGAAACCCAATGAGTGTTATTTAGTACAATGTAAGAGTGTTTCTGACCCCTTGGTGTAGATCTCCCCTCTCTAACTGCTGATTAATGGAACTAGTCAGTTTTTTGGCTGGAGTTATGCTTTAAAAGTAAAAGAGACATAAGCTTTAAATAAACAGGCTGTCTGTAAGTTTGATCCTAGAACAGGTTATTGTTTTCCTCCCGGAGATGGCTGCTGGAATCCTATCCATACATTGCAGTTAAATAGAATAAAGTCCGCAGAGTCTTTGCTTTCTCTGCGACTCAGCCTCCTAAGGGACCATCTGCCAATTAGAATAATCCATTACCCAGAGCAGAATGGATTGTGACAGCTGAAAAAACTGGACAATTCCACAATCCCTACTCAGCTAAGCAATCAATCTAAGCTTTTTTCTACATTCAGTGGTACATCATTGAAACGTGATCTGTATGGGGAAATGTCTGATGCAGTGCTGGGCAGCGTCTGATTAGGTCTAAATTCAGGTTACTGTACATGTCATTTTGGCACACGGCTGCCATCCAGGCATTACAGGAAGAAACCCTGTATGAAGCGTGGTCACTCAGGGGGCCCAGCATCCAGTGTTGATGATAGTCCTGTGACTTCTCACCTACTCCCTGCTTTTTAGGAATTCAGTGTCTTCCCCATCTAGTGCAGACCACTGCTGTTCAGTCTCTGCTCAATTCCTAGGAACAGGCATATTCCCTCTCCTTTGTATTGTGTGCATTTAGAACAAAATCAAAAAAAGGAAAAAATGTAAATTGGCTAATAAAATAAATCGTTACTTGCAGTTAGATAGGTCAATTGTTAAGCCTGATGATTTAGCCTGGCAAGGAAGGGGTGTGTGTGTGTGGGGGGGGGGCTGGTTAACTGTTACAGTTAATAAGGTTGAAAAAGGACATATGTCCATCAAGAGTGTTGGGTTAGGGGGAAGTTATTTTTATTTTATTTTTTGTCTTTGTTTTGTACTGATAACAGCTAATAGTAACAGTTATGATATTTTGCTCTAAATAAGTATCTAATCCTTTTTTGAAGCTGTCAGCGGTTGACACTGTAGCAAGCTTCTGTGGGAGGCTATTTCATGGATTTTAAGTTCTTATGATAAAAAAATGACTGTCACCTCTGGAGACTGAATTTCTGTTTTTCCAGTAGAAGGAAGTGCCCCCTTGTCTTTAGAGAGGATTTTACCTGAAATAGTGTTTCCCCATATTTGTTGTAACGCCCATTATATATTTATACAAGTTTTTCATGTCCCCCCCCCCTCAGTTGTCTCTTCTCAAGACTATACAGATTTAATACTCATATTCTTTCCTCATAACTAAGATCATCATTCCTCTTATTAGTTTGGTGGCTCTTTGCACCCTTTCCATAGTCGGAGTCATTTCTATGAACGGGTGTCCAGAACTGGATGGCATATTCCACGTGAGGGCGCACCAGTGCCTAGTAATGAGACAAAATTGCATCCCCGTGATTCGATGCCCATTTTAATGCATGATAATATCTTGGCGGGCTTGGAAGCAGCTGCTTGATATTGCATGCTGTTATTTAGTCTGTGATCTACCAGTACCCCCAGATCCTTCTCAACAAGTGTTACGCTCAGTTTTACTCCCCTGAGGACATATGTGGCTTCAGGTTATTAGATCCCAAGTGTATGACTTTAAATTTCTCCACACTGAACTTCATTTGCCAAGTGGATGCCCAGACAATCAGGGTGTCCAAGTCAGCTTGAAGCTTCTGAACATTTTAAATAGACTGCACTGTGCTACATATCTTTGTGTCATCTGCAGAAAATAGTGACATTGCATTTAATTCCATCTTCTATGTCGTTTAAACAAGCTGAATAATAGTGGGCCCAGCACTGAACCCTGGGGTACACCACCTACAACCAGTAACCATTCAGAGTAGGTATCATTAACCACAACTCCCTGCACATGATCCTTCAGCCAGTTTATTTCAGTTAAAAAAAAAATTTTATAATCCTGAAGACCCCAATTTCCCCAATAAGCATCTATGAGGGACAGTGTCAAATGCTTTTGCAAAATCCAGAAAAAAAAAAAAAATGTACAGCCGCCCCTCTGTCCAGGCTTCTACTTACCACCTCATAGAAGCCAGTCAGGTTTGTCTCTCAGCTTCCGTCCTTAGTAAAACCATGCTGATTGTCACTATTATGCATAGTTACATATTCATGTATGTAGTCCCTTAATAGCCCCTCAAGCAATGTTAAACTTACAGGTTTGTCATTGCCCGGAGAGGACCAAGAGCCCTTTTTGAAAATGGGCAACACATTTGCCTTGTGCCAGTCCCTTGGCACTATACCAGTTGTTAGGGAGTCTTTAAAGATCAAGAACCGTGGTGATGAGATAACTGAGTTCTTTAAAGTGGACCAACATCCAGGATTTTGACTATCCTGGGTTTTGGTCCACTTCGGTGGGGCATCCTGATCGGGGGTGCCCCGCTGTGTGAAACCCCCCAGAAAGCCCCGAAAACTCACCTCACCCCGCTCCCACGTGACCGCTGCAGCCAATCCCCGCCGGCGGACAAGCGAGAGGCAGCGCCGGACAAGCAGAGCACGTCCACCGCCGCCTCCCGCGCGTCCCTCTTAAAGGGAGCATACCCGCGCCGGCCGTTTGTGATTGGCCTGCTAGAGGGACGTGTGGGAGGCGGCGGCGGACACGCATGCGCCGCTGGAACGTGGAAAAGGTAGGATTGTGGGCTTTCTGGGGGGTTTCACCCCGCGGGACATCCCGATTTCGGATGCCCCATGGAGAGGGATCTGATCGGCCCGGGAATCCCCCCTGGGTGTTGGTCCGCTTTAAGAACTCTTGGGTCAAGTCCATCTGGTCTTGCAGTCTTATTCACATTTAAATTATTTAGTACTTTTTGGATGATATCCATGTTTAACTTGTTGAATTTAGCTTGGGCTATTGCTATTAATGGCATCTCCTGTCTTGGCTCCTTGCTCCTCTCTTGTGTACACAGAGCTAAAGAATACATTTAACAGCTCCGCCTTCTCTTTATCCCCAGCGATTATTTCCCCATTATCATTAATTAGGGAACTCACCTGTTCTGATTTAGTTTTCTTTGAATATATATATCATTTTTAAATGCCCCTTTCTTGTTCTTTATTGCCTTTTTAACTGCAGGTGTCAGCCATGAGCTGTTTAATTTTAGCTGCTTATATTTGTTACCCATAGGAATACATTTTGCAATGTTGGTGCTCACAATTGATTTAAAGCACTCCCATTTAGCATATTCCTCAACAGATGTTCCCAGTCTATGTCCTGGAGTGCAGCTCTGAGCCTGGGGAAGTTTGCCTTCCTAAAATTCAGTGTTTTTGCCCTCCCAGACAGAAAATCTTTCTTACATTTCTACCCACAAGATTTCTACATCCTCATTCTTCCCCTCATTAATATAGGCTTTGAATTCTTGCTTTACATAGAGAAACACTCCAACCCTTTCCTATTTAATCTTTCAGAAACAGAGCAAATCTTTGAAGATTGACCGTCCAGTCATGTGTGGAATCCAGCCATGTCTCAGCCACACCAATAACATCAATATTTTCTTCCAGTACCAGAGCCTCAAGCTCCCCCACTTTACTTGCCAGACTTCTGGCATTTGTGAATATACACTTGAAGCTCATGTCTAGTTTCTGTTTAGTTTCTCTAACCCAAGGTTGCAATATGCTCACATTTTACACAGAGGTATTCACCCTGGAACTGCTGCTCCTGAAGTGTATACATGACAAATTGTGCACTGATGTAGACCTCCAATGTTGCTAACCATTATCAAAAACAGCAGTGAAAACACAATTTTAGTGCTTACAGTTGCAGCAACTTTGGTTTTTAGCCTTTTATTTTAGCTCTATAACACTTAAAGTCCCCAATTTAACTCCCTTATGAAAAGGCCCCCCACCTATTTGTGGTAAGGTGCAAGGGGCCGTTATTGACGGCAGGTATGTAGCACCAATGTACCTGGCATTGGTGCAGTAAAGCCGTGTAGTCTGATTTCCAGCATCAGCTGCTGGTGGCAGTTTGCTGCTGTTGCTTTAGAATAGCCGAAAGGCTAACCTGGGACGGCTTTACTGGGATGGAGTAGAGCAGGGTGGGACTCCATCCCACTACCCAGGTCCGGGTTTTGCGGGCTGTTGAAATAGCCTGGGGAATCAGCTGTGGCCTGTCCTTTGTCTAGAGCTAACATGGGAGTGAGACTCTGTGAGCCTGGCTGAAATCTCCTGTGGAGGCTGTTTCATGCGGACCTGAGGCCTATTTGGACTGTAAACAGGACGTTTGCTCAAGGACTAAAAGCCGTTTGCCTGATTGAATCATTTATGCTGCTGTTTCCTGAAAAGGTGATGTAACCTGTATGGACATATGCTTTTGTGGATTTTTTGTGTGAAATAAACACAGACTTTACTTTGAACTGTTTGCCTCCGCCTCTATACTGCTGACACCCGGTCGCCTACCAGAGCTAATCTCCACATATTATACAACCTCATTTGATAATACAACCAGAACTCGTAAAAAGCTCCTTAACTCGCTTTAAAACAATCTTATTTATAGCAAAACAACACTTCCCTTCACCCGTGTCAGTTTAGGGCTAGTCTGGCAAACAGCCTAGCAAGGATGGGGGGGCAAACTTGTTAGTGTTTATTTAAAGATCGTGGCCCGAAATGGGTTTAAGGTGAGAAATCTTATCCAGTAACCCCATATAAACCCCTTGTTACTATTCATAGTCGTAGAAATGCTAGTTTTTCCTGCTCTTATCATTTGACAGATCTCCACCTCAAGCTGAAACTTTAAAGTTGGCAGCACAGTCCAGTTTAATCACTGCCGAAACTAAACCACCAAGGCAACCAATTGACACGAAACCACAATATTAAAGGCAATTACAAAGAAATGTAAAAAAAAATGCCACCAATATTTCATTGTGATGTATTCTTTCATTAACAGTGACATTTACCATTGACCGCCTTAATTGGGTGTTAAAAATTAATGAGGAAATGCCACTAGTTCTAATGGAGTTTCACATATTTTTATCATGAATGTTGCATAAAGATTCGCCACACTAGGTTGCCTTAGTCATGCTGTATTTGTACTTTCAATGGGCCCAAACTTGCTTTACTGGCATCTTTCAAACAGTTTATCCCCCGACACTGGCAGACTGATCAACCAGTCCAAAGAACATGTTTCTTCTGGTCAAGAGCCCAACAGCTTTGTACTTTATATGACGTCCTCGGATGCAGAATATATAGTGAAGAAGGCCACGAGGAAAATAACTCTAGGTTCCACTAAAAAGAAAATACCAGAGAGGCTGGGAACTTTTAATCTAGACAAATATACAGTAAACCTACTGGCCACTGACCAGCAGTATTTGTGGTCTTTGTCAACCTGTTAGCCAGGTTGACAAAGGTCAGCTCTCAACCCGCTTCACAAAAAAAGTATTGGGAATTCAATTAGAATTGACACCTTTCTCTACAGGTTTGCCCTCTCTGTATGGAAATTTCTTTACTTTTTGTTTCTGTGTCTCTTTGCATCTGCCTCCTAGGTTTTTCTTCATTTTGTTGACCCTTTGTCTCTGGACAGCTCCTGTCACCCAAAGCTAGAATAACCTTTGAAAGTGCGAAAGTGATTGCACAACAAAGCCTATGACAGGCTGATATCTTTGAGGGGGTCCTGCAACCAGTGTCTGACTGGCCCATTTTCTGATGGATGCACTGATTTGGGGTACAGGCCCACCATGAGATCCACTGATTGTTCCAAATGTTGTCGGTTAAAATCTGAAAGGTGTGCACTCATAACATTCGCACCATCAAATTCTAAGTGACATAATCCAGAAATATCTCAGAGGTTTCCCATTTACTCCCGTCCACAACTCTCATTCACAAAAGTAACCAACCAAGAAGAATGAAGTCTCACTTCTCCCCACAGAATTGAATCAACATAAATTCAGACCATTATGTGCAGTGCAGGATTTTAGGATGTGCTGAGGACAATAAATTCACGACTGGGTAGCTCAGTTAATTCCAGGAGCTGTTAAATTTTGTTACCTTGTTACTATAGAGTGGTGTAGCGTCAAATCCCAGCTCCACATCCCATTTGTTATGTTTTCATAATACTTGTGGATGGCCAATGAAGGATGAGATGGAGAGATGAAAAGATGAATTTGAATGGTAGCAGCTTCTCGTGTACTGACCCAGAAGGCAGATCCTTACTAGAGACAAGACTAAAGCCTCCTGCAGGACAACCACCCCCATATCTAATTAAAAGACTATGCAAGTGCTGAAGGGGCATTTGTACCCCAGTTAATACTCGGTTTACTCTCGTGGCATAAACAATTACCAAATGACTCACCTTTGTCTAACTGGGTTTACTAGTGGGCGTGTTTACACAGTATTGTGCCCTATTTTTGGTCTTTTTCTCTGGAGTTTAGAAAAATGCATTGATCCGGGAAGTTTAGACCTACCATAGTCTTAAAGGAGCCACAGCACTCAAACTGGTTAGCTTGCTGACCAACCTACAATCTGTCTCTAAACTTGGTTAAAAACAGAGGGCTCGGTCACACACATCTGCAGAAGTATGCTTAAGCTGCACCACCAGCGCCAAGGTGCCCCTGTGAGGTGCAGTCCTAACTCTAATCTCTGAGAACCCCATTTGGGACATAAATGCTATAGATAAATTGGGAGCAGGCTTACCTGAGGTTGCCCTAAACCTCAAGTGCAAGCCATGGGGTGGAAGGGTCAAAGACCTTGCAATACAGCCTAGACCCCACACCCCATGTGCTTGCACAAATTCAAAAGAAACAAAGGAGGGGTGGCAGCCGCTCAGACCATTTTATAACTTACCTGAGAGGTGCACGTTAGCAGGGCAATTAGGATACAAAAGACTTTTGTATCCAAATTGCCCTGCTAATGTGCACCTCCCAGGTTAGTTATAAAATGGTCTGAGCAGCTGCCACCCCTCCTTTGTTTCTTTAGACCTACCATAGGATGTAGATTTACTTTACATGACATGTGATTTAAAGCAAAAATGGGCTATATCCCCTACCTATCTCAAATCGTGATGCCCGTACACTTGAAACCCTTTAGGAAGTCTGAAAATTGGGCAGAATTCTCACTATCCCCCATTTTTGCAGCCACAACAGCTGAGACTGCATGTCCACCTCACCACAACACCAACAACCACCAGTAGGGTGTGCACAAGTCGTTCATGTCTACCTGGCAATCCAAAATGGTGGCCATCGTCATGTATGAATGAGTATATGTACTTTTTGTGAAGTTTCCCATCAGTATCTAGATCAGAACCGCTGTCCAGCGCAAGGCTCTCTGATTTGCCTGACTGGTGAATCGATTTATAGGAGGCAAAGGGATGAGAGGGGTAGTGGCAGCACTGATACACTAAAGTATTTCAGTCAGAGACACAGGGATTTTTGGGGAGCAAGAGATGCACAAGAAATAGTGACAGGAGGTTCATATAATCTCTATAGATGCCATTGTCCTCCATGTGAATGCTAGAATGACATAAAGAAACAATAGTAAATGTTGCACAGTTCTAATGTTGCTGGTGACTTTTCTGGACTGGCTGACAGCTTATTGACCTGAGACGTGTGCTGCGGCACTTTCTAATGACCCAGCTCCAGTGGTGAAATCACTTCGGGCACCAATATCTGAAACCGCATGTGTCATTTTTACCAAGGCTGCCGATGGTCCCCAGGGCATTTCACAGGCTTGTCTTCCCCAGCGATGGAATGGTGAAAATTGCTGGTCATTAGCAGAACTGCTATTAGCCTCAACTAGACAGATTGGCGTGAAAGCAGCCATTGCCTTGAAAACGCAGCTTATTGATCAGCTCTGAGCTGCGGGGAAATGGGAATATAATGACGCAGATCCAGACATGATGCAAATCATCCCACGTCCGCCATCCAACCTGCAGGGAGCCAGTGACTGATCCCTATGCATGAAAACAAAAAGTGAACTTTATTAATATAGTCAAATGACTAGATATTCACCCAGTCTGGCTGGTGTAATCCTCGACTACTGATCTTAAAGAGGATGCTTATAGAGAACCAAAACACATTTTGCCTGATCCTGGAGCCTTTGGGACACTGTGTGAAACCTCTGGGTGTCCCTTAAACTCAACTTGCTCGCTCCCTGTGCCCAGCAGACTTGAGCAAGCATGCATGGTGCAGCACTCAGGTCTGGTGATCAGGTAAGATCTTGAGTGATAATCTATGAGGGGCAAAAGGTGAGTATAGCATTTGTTGCATCTTTTGCCTGGGCCTGATTCAGAGCTTCTCTCACACACATTCCCCTCCAGCAGGAATGACGTCAAAGGACCGTATTCGGTCACTTTTCAGTGTCGGGTGACTCCTTGTAGCCCACTCTCCTCGCTTGAGACTAGCCTAGCTCCCCCCCCCCCCCCCCCCCAAACAGCTTTCCTGTGTCCCAATCTGGGCTGTAGTAGAGTGTGCCTTCCGGCTGAAGGCCCTTCAATAGAAGCCAGAGAAGGTTGTTCACATTTTAATGGCGTGCATCAGCCTCCATAACTTTGCCCAAAACCGAGAGGGTGGCAGCATATTTGGAGGAAAACCAAAACCAACTCCTGCTTGTGCTCCAGAGATTCCGGGACATCTGTATGCTGGCACCCAAAGCTGTGCAGGTCAAACCATTAGCCGACATTTGGCTCCACTTTTTCATAAATTTGTCTTTGTTTTTCTACAATGTCAGTTTTTATTTCTTATATCCCTTGCCTTGCCTGGGTGGGATTACATAACATCCAAACAAAATAATTTTTTTGGTATTGATTCTCTAATTACAGGTTAATGGTCAGAAAGGAAAGAAAGGTAAATATGGTGAAGGACATGCATACTACATGGTATGTCCTAGATGTCAGCAGAGGGAAGAAAGGCAAGTATGGTGATTGACATGCAGACTACATGGGATTCCTTAGATGACGGCAGGGGAAGAAAGGCAAGTATGGTAAAGGACATGGAGACTACATTGGATGCCCTAGGTGACAGCAGGGTGAAAAGGTAAGTATGGTGAAGGACATGCATACTACATGGGAGGCCCTAGATGTCAGCAGGGAGAAGAAAGTCAAGTATGGTGATGGACATCCAGACTACATGGGATGCCCTAGATGATGGCAGGGGGAAGAAAGCAAAGTATGGTAAAGGAGATGCCGACTATATTGGATGCCCTAGATGACAGCAGGGTGAAGAAAGGCAAGTATGGTGATGGACATCCAGACTACATGGGATTACTAGATTATAGCAGGGGGAAGAAAGGTAAGTATGGTGAAGGACATGCAGACTACACTGGATGCCCTGGTTGACAGGAGGGGGAAAAAGGCAAGTACGATGAAGGAGATGCCGACTACATTGGATGCCCTAGATGACAGCTGGGGAAGAAAGGCAAGTATGGTGAAGGACATGTAGACTACATGGGATGCCCTAGATGTCAACAGGGGGAAGAAAGGCAAGTATGATAAAGGACATGCAGACTAAACGGGACGCCATAGATGACAGCAGGGGGAAGAAAGGTAAGTATGGTGAAGGACATGCAGACTACACTGGATGCCCTGGTTGACAGCAGGGGGAAAAAGGTAAGTAAGATGAAGGAGATGCCAACTACATTGGATGCCCTAGATGACAGCTGGGGAAGAAAGGCAAGTATGGTGAAGGACATTTAGACTACATGGGATGCCCTAGATGTCAACAGGGAGAAGAAAGGCAAGTATGATGAAGGACATGCAGACTAAACGGGACGCCATAGATGACAGCAGGGGGAAGAAAGGTAAGTATGGTGAAGGACATGCAGACTACACTGGATGCCCTGGTGTACAGCAGGGGGAAAAAGGTAAGTACGATGAAGGAGATGACAACTACATTGGATGCCCTAGATGACAGCTGGGGAAGAAAGGCAAGTATGGTGAAGGACATGTAGACTACATGGGATGCCCTAGATGTCCACAGGGGGAAGAAAGGCAAGTATGATGAAGGACATGCAGACTAAACGGGACGCCATAGATGACAGCAGGGGGAAGAAAGGTAAGTATGGTGAAGGACATGCAGACTACACGGGATGCCCTGGTTGACAGCAGGGGGAAAAAGGAAAGTATGATGAAGGCGACGCTGACTATAGTGGATGCCCTAGATGACAGCTGGGTGTAGAAAGGCAATTATGGTGAAGGACATGCAGACTACATGGGATGCCCTAGATGTCAGCAGGGGGAAGAAAGGCAAGTATGGTGAAGGACATGCAGACTACCATGGGTACAGTAGTGGGGGGGGGGGGGGGGACGATGGGAAGCACATTAAAATAGCTGTATATAAAAAAATACACCCGCTTACGCATGAACAAACATTTCTTGGAACGTGGCTGTGAATGATACGAGTATTCACAATTTCCTGGTTCCCGAGATCGGTGTCCCATAAAACCGAGAATTCACAGGCAGGCTCTGAATCAGGCCCAATGACTTTAATTAATCAATTTTTAATATTAGACAATTTTGCAGTAGAGCTACAAAAAGCCAATTTTCAGATTTAGGGATCACCTTGAGGGAGGGTCAGTGGAGCTACTGTATTTTTATTCTTCTGCATGCCTCCAATGAGGGTAAAGATGACATCTAGTAAACAGCACCCACCTACTTATTGGGCTCATAAAAAAGACAGCACATGGAGAGTGCCAATATTGTAGTGATGCCCCTTAATCGTCCATAGCAGATTGCAATGCAGCACCATAGGCAGCTGCTTTCTCTGAGACATACTACCACCCACTCTATGCCAAGCAGCCATATTGCACAGCAGGTGCTGGGGTGGGGGTGTCACTAGAATACGCATGTTCATTTGCATATAGCTTTAGAATATTTACAAGAATCCTCAATTCTGCTAATGTACTGATTCTTTTACGCGTAACATGGCTGAAAGCGAGGTCAAAGCTTCCAATCAATGGTAATGGCTGCTCAACAGCCATTAATTACCAATGAATTAGAGAAAAGAGGTGCGTACAGTTGCTCAATCTCCTTAGGCAAACATTAGCAGCAGAGCGGCTCGCATTGAAGAGCTGAGCCACTCAAAGCACTGGCAAGACGCTGAGCATGACCAAGATAGGCAAAATAAATGTCAAGCGTGCACAGGAATTTTCCACACCTAGGCACACAACTAAAGTTCAACCCCTGAGTCCCATCAGCCATGATAGCTCACATGATTGTGGTTGTACTGTAAGACCCAATACATTTGTTAATTGGCCCAAAACCATACAATAAACATTAAAATAAATGATCAAACCAAATTTAAAAAACATCTAGTGCAACCAAATCTGGGCACCAATCTAAACAATCCTGCTCCCATAAGTGTATTGTGTTGCAGTATTGCACTTCTCATTGATCACCACCTCCAGGCCTTCTCACGTGCCTCTCTACTCCTCTGAAATCCCTTCCCCACTCAAGTTGACACTCCCCCCAATAGTATCCTAAAAACTCACCTCTTCAGACAAGCACCTAACCTGGTTAAGTAACCCATATAACCTCTAACCTTTAAGTTTTCATTATTACATGCCGAATTTATTTTCTCAATGTTATCTTTTATTTTCTATCTGCAACTGTTATAAAAGAAAAACAATTGCCCTAGCAACTAAGGGGGTTATTTAAGAACGGATAGCACCAGGTAGTGCCTCGTAGCTGCAGGCAGTGGCGTAGCGACCCGGGGGCGGACCGCCCCGGGTGACACCAGACCTAGAGGGTGACACCTCTCGGCCGGTCACCCCTCGGTATAGAGACACTTACCTGCAGGTCCGGAGCGTGGAGGCCGGCGCCGCTCTCAGCTGTCATCTGAGGGCGCGTCATCAGAGGGCGCCTCTGATGACGCGCCCTCAGATGACAGCTGAGAGCGGCGCCGGCCTCCACGCTCCGGACCTGCAGGTAAGTGTTTGCTTTTTTAAAAAATGCCGGCATGGTGGGAGCGGGCCGGCCGGTTCCGCTGACAGCAGAGCGGGCCGGCCGGTTCCGCTGTCAGCGCGGAACCGGCCGGCCCGCTCCCACCATGCCGGCAAAAATGCTTTTTTTTTTGTTTGTTTTCTTTGGGGGGGGGGGGGGTTGACACCATTGGGGGGGGTGGGGTTGACACCATTGGGGGGGGTGGGGTTGACACCATTGGGGGGGGGTGGGGGTGGGGGTGACACCATTGGGGGGGGGGGGTGACACCATTTCCTACCGCCCCGGGTGACACCAGCCCTAGCAACGCCACTGGCTGCAGGTAGTGTCTGGTGAACACCGGACACTGTATGCAAAACCACATTTAAGAAAGCGAATCTAGTGAGCGCCTCTAACAGCGCCATGTAACGTCACATGTATCACTAGAGGCGGCTCAGCGCATAGCGCCGGTGCTCTAGGCTCAGGAGCGCCATGTAGTACCTGTTGATCTGTAGAGCTCTCCTATACATTTCAATGGGGCTTCATTAGTGGTGTATAAATAGCGTGTTTGGCAAAGAAAATTAATTTTTTTTTGCTCAAATCATTGTGTGACCTCTCCTGGCTGCAAACACTTTTATACATTTTTGGGACTTTTTATATTTTTATGCACAATTGTCATAACAGGTCTGGTACTAAAGTGTTATTGTCCCAGTGTTAAAACAATGTCATTCCATGTGTTTTCGCTTTGTTACTGGTGGATATGTGTTCAAAAACAGGCTTTGATCACACAGCGTCTGGCGCTCTATGCTATAGTGACCAGATTTAGAGCGCCGACGTTCTGTGTGTAGTGTCTTGTTAAATATGGTGTGGCGCGCTGAGTGTCGGACGCAATAAGCTGGCGCTACCTCTCGCTCGCTGCAACACTATACTGCTGTTACAGCGCCCAACACACATCACATTCATCAATGCCGCCCAGGTTACTAGAGTGACCGAGACACTCTATTACAGCGCCCGATACCCACTTAAAGTGTCTACTAGTGGTCCCTCTAAGCGCCGCTATACAGACGCTCATCTGGGAATACGTGTAGTGTAGTAGTGGTGTAGTGAATCGGCCTCCACGTGTTTACCTTAGCTATGTACATCAACTGGTGCATCTAATCAGAGACTTCCGCACTCTAGCTCGCTAATCATCTGATTGACTAAGACACAGGCGATGGGTTTAACCCATTCTGCTGTAATTCAGCTTATTCAGGGAGGATCACAATCTTGTATTCACTAGCTAAAGGTTTACTGGGAGCCTTCCCAGATGGGAAGGGTCATTACTGCTGCTCAACTTATCCAAAGCTGCTCACCTGTTACATTGAGGATTTTTGCAACTAAACAACCCTTAGCCAAAACGGTTTGTTATTGCACTAGTTTTATATATTTATATGTTTTTTTTTTTAACACGCGTAATAATAATAGTAATGTTCATGTCATAAGTAAATGTACGCAGTTTAGTGTTGAGTTCTGTATTTGAGTCAAAGTAATATTATGTCTTAATGCCGTCAGTTCTGTGGAGCCAACAGAGTGGTTAAATGTGGTTTCTTCTTCCTTACTTCTTAAATGAGAAAAATGTTCACCAGATGTTCGCGGGTCTACCAGTCATGCAATTTGGAGGCATTTGGCTTCTATAGTTGCTTTCCCTGTGATTTTACGCCTATAGACTTTAATGAGATTTAGGTGATGCAATAGCAGAACATTACAAGTTATTCAGTAAAACTGCATCAGAACAAAACAGAAGCAGATTGGGACCATCACTAATTTTAAGCAACAATTTTCAGTTCTATTCAGACCTGACATGAACATTACTATTATTACGCATGTTCATAAAACACCATTTAAATATATCAAACTAGTGCAATAACACCCAAGCAATGAACTGATGACACCCGTTATCTATGGACATCACATACATGTAAATGCTGAGCAATCATTATCATTAAATAATATAAAGTAGACAAGCAGCAAATGATAGACAGACCCTACATTACTCGCACTTACTGTACATATCACAACGACGTTCCCTTCCTTGGGGACACGGCTTTAGCCATACTAGCACACTCCACAGTGTGGATATATGAGGATATATGAGGACATGAGGATATAAATTAATAAATTAAATTAAATTTGCAGCAGAGCCAGGAAAGTAGAGGTTAACAAGCAAGTTGTGTTTCTGAGCAACAGTTGTCCAAATTGAATCAGTTTCGGTAGCGACAGCTAGGATTGTGCAAAAGGTGAAAACCCGTACATGGTGGAAATGGATCACAAGAAGAGCTGCAATGATTAGATGGGGGAGGGAGACAGACACAGAGAGGGAGACACAGAGAGGGAGACACAGAGAGGGAGACACAGAGAGGGAGACACAGAGAGGGAGACACAGAGAGGGAGACACAGAGAGATGCTAAATTCTAGATCTGTATCTCCCGAATACCGTGAAAGTCTATGGTGGGAGTGGGGGGGTTGGGGTTTGATAACAACTAAAGCAGCGAAATGCTCCTAAATTGTATGATGAACCGGCCACTAAACTTTTGGGGAACAAACATTAAAAACTAAATTGTGAGAAGTCTCCTTGAGCCAAATCGTGTATTTTTGGAGTAGAAGAAAAAAACCCATAATGCCCTTAAAAGATGTGTAAGAAAAGCTGGAGGTTTTACTAAAATGGTAACTTAAGGATTGACCTACTTTGAGGATGTGTACATAGCCGCCAGTACCAAGTGCAAAAACTGCCATTCCGCTGTATGTTGTAAAAAGCAAGACAGACTCCCACTGTTTGTAACAAGCTAGCCAGTGCCACACTGATGTGCGATTGCCCCTACAATGTAACAAGGACCATGTTTCTGTTACATTGTATAGCTGCTGCATGCCCTGCTGCACTGCTATGGTGTGGAGGTGACTGTAGTAATAGCATATCTGGATTCACACGTTATGCTATAACAAAATTAAAAAAACTCTAAAATTACATAATACAAACAAAAGAAGAGAGATACCCAACTAGAAATTGAAATATTGGCAATCACATTATCCTAATTTCTATTATTTCTAACTGTGTAACCTTCTTGTTGTAATAATTTAGTAAAACTGATTGGCATTTCCTGATACTGCAGGATGCCGGATTTGTGACTATAGCTCCAGGAGAGTACACATTATCATATGAGCTCTTTTTAGCCAGTTGCTGTTGATGAGCCAGAGTTTACCTGCTTGCCCAGTCACAGGGCTAAAAGTCACCTACAATTCAACTAAGAGGCTGATTCATCATTAGCGGCAGGTAGCGACAGATGAGCGTCTGTAGCAGGCATTTTCAGAGCACCCGCTAGTAGTCGCAGTGCTCGGCCGTGGGTCGCTACTTTATAGCGACTCAGTCGCTGTTCAGTAACGTTGAATACATTGTGAGTCGCTATTTGACCAGTACAGCGCTGTATGGGAGCACATGTTAGCACTGCTCATAGCGACCGACTCACACCATATTCAGCAAAAAAAACAGCCTCACAAATCCCTGGCGCTGAAAAATACTTGTTTGAAGCCCAGAGCGCAGGAGGCGGTGTGTTTAAAGTCTGTTTTCAAGCATCTATCCACTAGTAACAAAGCGAAAACATATGGAATTACATTGTAACAACATTGTAACATGAACACTTTAATGCTAGACCTGTAATGTAATTTCTTAGGAAATATATAAAAAATGAAAAAAATATGAAAAAAACTGCTATTTCAATGCCAGAAGAGGTCAAATAATTGTTTGTGATTTTTTTGAAAAACAAAAAAAAAAAAGTTTAAAGAGAAAAGGATCATCCATTGAAATGTATGGGAGAGCGCCAGGTAGCGAGAGATCATACCTGGCGCTGTGCAAGGCTGAATGCTGGCGCTGTTCGCTGAGGCTGGGAAAATGATGAATCAGACGCTACATGGCGTTATCCCAGTCGCTAAACAGTTTCTGCTTGATAAATGTGTAATTGCGTGCCGTGTCCGGCGTTCACCAGTCGCTACCTGTCATTAACCAGCCACTACCTGACGCTATCCCTTCTTAAATTAGGGCCTTAGTTAATTGGGTGGCGGCAAACGGGAACCACCGACAGGGAGCTGCAAACCACTAGATTGGGTCACCTGTACCAATATACGATAACAAAAGAAGGAAAGCTGTGCTCATCCAAAGGCAATGTAAGCAATCATAGGAGGTTCTAAAAGTTTGTGATCACATTCTAGATACCAAAAATCAATATAACCCTCTGCACAATCGTAGAGTTATACTGAGAAACTGGATGACAGTAAAAAGGTATTTCAATACATATGTAAGCTGGGCAACCATGCCAAGGTAGTCCTATCTATGTCCCTTTACTAGTTTGTATACAAACAATGAACCAGATTGTATTGCCATTATAGTCACAATGCAATGCTGAAATTCAGCTAAAACAATTGGGTAGAAGCTAATGGGAGCCCTTGATGCAGTTACAAGCGAGCTGAACAGCAGCAGGTCTGGTCACCACCATTGAGCACAGGTCAATGTGTGATTACACCCCTCTAGCACCCCATTTAAATTACAAGGGTTTGTTATAACTATATACTGTAACCTAAGTACCAGTCAATAAGCTAACCACAGGCCATCACCAACAACTGTCTGTCCCCAGTACTCATACTGTCATTGAAGGATTGTGCAGCCAAGTACCCTGGCAGAAAATGAGGCGCTCTGGGATCCTGCAAGAAGGGGAAAGGATCATTGTGGATGTGCATTGATTATAGTGCCTGTTAAAAAATGAATGTGCTCTGGTCACAGCTGAGGAGTTCTAAGTGAGTTAAAACCACAATGCATGATGATGATATTAGCTTTACGCAGTGATGGAGGGAAGAGAAAAGGAAAACCACCGGCAGAGCTGATAATGCCGGAGAGGGGGCTGGGCCAGAACACTAGATTTGATGCATTTTGAAGACTTTCAATTCTATAACAACTTAACCAAGCCGTAAATGTCGTTTCAAAGATTCTGTGTGGGCTGGAAATCTATTGTTTGCTCATATCCGTGTTGCAAAATGTTTTAGAAAATCTTTACTCAGTGGCATATTGTGTAGATTGAAAAAAAAGTTTTTGAAAAAAAGACAGTTATTGAGTAGGGTGGGGGCTGGAAATCCTAACGGAGATATTCATGATCAGTGGTGGTGAGTATGTCCTGGGCAAACAGCCACTACCCATAAAGTGTAGTTGTTGGTAAATGGTCATATAATATAATTTAAAACAATGGCCACCCCCTCCCATTGTCTGTATAATAAGAAGGTGTATACCGTCTATCCTCCTCAACATCAGGGGTGAGAAAACAACTCTAGGAGGCACATGTGAATTTTGGGTTTCCCATGGATTGTTTGGCATTTATGATCACGGTGGAATCTCCCACTTAGAACCAGTTTATCAGTTTACAGTGAGTGATAAAACCATTAAAGGCTTAATTCACTGAGGACATTTGTTGGATGGCAAATTGGCATGATTGTTTACCTTTACTCAGCATGTCCAATCTGAAACAAGAATATCTGAATATTTATTGTCCTCCAAGCATGTACAGCAGCAGCATTGCTTAGAGGAGGAGATGGTTTTCCTATACCAGGAGCCCAGGAAACCATTTCAAGGCACCACTTGGAGGATTTCTGATCCAAGTTGATAGAGACCAGATGGGGAATGCAACAGAAGATTAATACTTGTGGTTTAGGGCCAGACGTCTTCCTGTACCTGTACCGCTTACCAGGCAGAAATTCTAAAGCACAGCTTTAAGGAGTCCTGATCCAAGAAAGAAGACCGTAAAGCCAAATGGAGGTACACATGAATGGGTATGGGTGAGCTCAGGACTAAAAAAAAAAAACATGATTCAATCCACTAAGATTGTTGGATTTAGTGACTGGGCATTTGACAATCATATAATTACTTTTTACAAGTTTTGTGTGGCAGCAACCTTCTCAATGCAGGGTAATATATACCGTGGAGGACCAGGACCTGAAAACGCATTTCATTTAATGCATTAATTTGATTTAATGATTTATTTGCTCTCAGGTCATATGTTCCTCTTGTTTGGCCTGTGCTGTGTATGTAAAGGTGAGCCAGGAAAGTTCTTTCACACCTGGAGGGTTCATAAGACAGTCTTGCCCCATTTTGTAATTAAAATGGGGACCGGTCAGATCTTTGTTGCTTTACTGCAACATGACCAATAGAGAGGAAAGCAACGTGAGAATCATTTATAAAGGTGTAGGAGGCAATTAGAATCCTGATATATTTTTATTTAGCCTTTAATATAGCCGTTGACCTTGCAGACAACATCAACTCTTAACACTGATGCTTTGGGGACTGAGGCTAGTCACTACAATATAGTCAATTGGATCAAAGTGGGATTGTTATTGGCATCAGACATGGTCAGTCTTGGCTTGCCACCCTTGGACCTGACCAATGATTGGAATAATTTGATAGTTTAGGGTATGTTGGTTTTTGAGACTGTTCATGGAGACTAGTTAAAAAGCTGTAGAGGTTAGCAGGAAGCCCTTCGATCGCCTCTGGCACCCCTGGTCTGAGGCCTGTCAGTGAGCTCTCTCTTTAAGGCCAAATCATTGGCATGGAACTGAGATACATGGAACTTTATTTACAAAAGGCCGCATTTTTCACTTGTGATCATTAGACACTCACATCATGAACTATGAACATCTATTCATATGTATACTTAAAACCCAATAACCCATTTACATCGTACAATCGATATGACCTCAAAATATCTTTAAAAAACAAGCAAATCCTCAAAATCACAAACATCAATTCAAAAATCTACTCTCGATACAGCCAGGATAAAGGAATCTGAAATATAGTTATATGTCTGGTATGATAGATATAATGTATAGTGTATTAGCCCAATTTCAGAATCAGATCACAATTAGACAAGCATCATACATTAGATATTATATTAATCATATAACAATCTAGGGAAAGGAACAAGAACAAAAATTGATGTCTTACCAAATCATCTCCAGTCTTCAACCTAAAAAGCTGCATACTAACCACTGGGCCATAATAAGGAGAATAGGTCATTGTAATTAGAGGGTTGTTTCTAGAAGAGGGTGAGCAGGGCAATCGTCCTGGGCACCAAGACCATTGGGGCACCTCTATCGCAAACATTTTGTGTTCTGCAGATGGGTCAGGACCACTGTTCCTGGTGCATAACACAGGCCCTTCATCCCCAAATAATGGGTTTAGTCATGGGGATGCTATGGTAGAGCTTGACACATACCAGTATGGGACATCAGCAGCACCATAGGATAGGTGATCGGCGTGGCGGACTGGCGTTAAAATATGACCAGGGACTTTTAGTCCCACTGGGTCTTCTGCAGGGAGTCCAGCCCCACAAAATCTCCCCCCCCCCCCCACTTGATAATAGAAAGTGTTCAAAATCCCCCTAATCACCCCCTAACAAGCAGTACAGCAGAGAATCATCCCAAATCACCTCATAAGAAGAAGTGGGGCAGAAAATCCCCCAATATCACCCCATAACAAGCAGTGGGGCAGAGCATCCCCCAAAATCCCCCAACAACAAGCAGTACAGCAACTCGGTGACTCGGGTCACAATGAGATGGGGGGCCGGCGCTGGACAATGCCATTTCTCCCGGCTGCCAGTTGAGGGCCCCCCTCATTTTAGCCTGGCCACCACTCCTATGTGTGCTCACCCTTTCCTTGTTCATAGAGCTGCCGCCACCTACACCCGAGTCTCCAGCCTGCCCAGTGCTGTGCCCATAACAATCCACACTGCTGACCACTGCTTCACCCACACCTTGGCTTGGTGACTGCTGTCACAGAGAGTGGCCAGGCCCCCCATGTAGTCGCCCGACTGCTGGCCCCCCACGTAGTTGCCAGACCATTGGCCCCATGGCAGACGGCCAGGGGAGGTGCAGCCAACTGGGCATTCACCTGGTGTGTCATATAGCCGGTCCGTCCCTGGTGATGGGTGAGGAGGGGGCAAAATATTTTCTTTTCTGCTCTAAGAGCAATTATACCTAGAAACTGCCCTGTGTAATTATATTAGAACACTTCCTATTGCTCATATCATAACTCAATGCAGTGCTTGTGGATATTAAAAGCATCATGGAAATAGCCACCTGGACTGACAAAAAATCCCAGCTTTATGCCAGTTGGCAGCTTTGAGAAACAGATATGTACAGTACAATTAGATACAAAAGAAGCCTCAGTCTGAAGAGTCATTGTTATACTTTCCAGACTCTTCTGTGAATGGCGTGTCGCACAACACCTTTTGCCTATTAAATCACTTTTTTTCCCTTGGAATCCTAATTGGGCTCTTGCTTATAATAGGGCTAACCTAGACTTCAGATATGCTGCAATTAATGAGCGTGTCTAGAATCCAGGGCTACTCATGCATTTACTGTTCCCTGCCAGTGTAACTTGGTTTGTGCTTCCAATAAACACTCTGATCAAAAAATAGGAGGATTTATTGGATAGGCTGTGCAATGAGCATTACATTTCGAAGAACACAAGCAAATGGCTTAAAGGACAACTCTAGACAGACGGTTACATTGCTCAAACATGTTACGGTGGTGCTCTGGTGGTGCTCATTGATTACTGAGAATTGCCTCTTTTAGTGCTCATTGGGCCCCATTACCATGGGATAAAAGATAAATGCTAGGATATGGTTTACAGTCTTCTTAGCTATTACCCTTTGCATTCGTGCCTTTCTTCCTATCCACCGATTACCATTAATACAGTAAAAGGCCCATCATATGTATTTCTGCAACTGTGGTATGAGTTGCATACCCCACCATCTTTAGATAAAGAAGTCTCAGAAAGAGAATAATAACTCCAAAGGAAGTCTCTAGCAGTCATTTACGTGGAAAATCTCCAGAATCTGCTGGTTGCCTTTTGATGTGGTCTTGTATTCCTGAGGAACTCATTAGGTTGAGTTTTGGTCAAGCCATGACTTTGCAAAACCAGCACCTTTCTACACTTTGTATTTCACAATGTTCTGGGGTGAATGTACACAAATACACACACATGCCAATTGATATTTAGTTTAAACAAAAAAATTTTAAAAGACCAAATATGGTAATATATAGAGCAGACTGGTCCCAGGTAGAGCTAGAAGAAATCCTTGTTGGCAGCAATTTTAAGGCTGACTGGGTTGGGTATAGCCAACAGCACATAGACCTTTTCAAATGGAGCCTGTGCTGAAAATCGTGCCTAAATTGCTTCTAAAATCTTTCACTCCCTCTCTCCATGTCCCTAGCTCCACTGTACCCCCCCAAGTCACCTGCAATGCTAGAGTCTTGACAATGTTGTAGGCTAGCCGGCGGAAGGCAAAGTCTTAGAATTTTGGGCCTAGTCTAGCTCTTGCAATTCTTAATGGACCAATAAAAATTCAAGTGGATCTGCACTGAATGGTATAAACAATGTAAAAAGCAAACACCCAATAGTACAAATACTACATACATTTATATTGCATGCAGACTGCATTTACAACCCCAGTTCCAAAAAGTTGCCTCTGTACAATGTAAAGATAACATGGATGCAAGGATAGAGAAATTGCATATAACCATATTTTATTCACAATAGAACATAAAACACAATATCAGAAGTTGATTAACGTGTTTTTGCATATATTGACAGGGCATATACAGACCCACACAATCTATAGAGAAACAATACATATATGCTTGAGCATTAAAGTGAAAGAATAAAAAAAGATAAAATCCTCTGGATAATGCTCTCTGGCTCCACAGTCAACAAGGCATGCATTATCAGCATTATCAACTGTTTTTTATATTTTCCAAGGTGATTTTCTCTAAACTGTCTTCCAGCAGAGGAGTAGTTAGGCTTATTGGCACCCGGGGCAAATATTTAAAATGGCACTCCCACCTGTTCTCAGGCCCCCTTTTGGCACCCCCATGACCTGCTGCACCAGACGCAAGTGCCCCCCCTGCTCCCCACTAGCTACGCCCCTGCTTCCGGTATAGCACTGTATAACTTAATAAGACTATGGTATGATAAAAATGCCACGTTTTGCCTAAATGAAGAAGCAGATATGCCTCCCCCCTTGGTGGCTGGCCGCATGTCAGACATTTAAGCTACTTTCATAAAAAAGTTTGTTTATATAAACTTAAATATGCCTAAACATATAAATAAAGCTGTATACTATACTTTCTGTGCCATATCAACATGCATTAGGGTACTTTTTGGTATTGGCTCAAACAAGGTACACTGAATGATTCAGGTTGCTGCAATGAACCAATGGGTTAAAGGCTGGGCATAAAGAACAGTGCAACTCTAGACCTTGTTTGGAGTAAGGGTTAGATGGTAACAAGTAAATATTGTTTCTATTCCAACTATGCTCCATCTATTAGCATATAGGGGGGTGGGTCTTATTTAGCGCAATGTGTATCATGTGGGTCAGGTCAGGTCGCAGATATAAGCAAGGACCAGACGTGTGTTGAGAGTAGATATTTATACTCCAGGTTAAAGTCTGCATCAGGGCTGCTGTATTGTGCTTTACTATCAATATGTAATATTGGTATATTAATATATCTAATATGGATTAAAATCTGCACTAAAAAAAAGCATGCAGGCATAACACTTTCCTTCCGGAAAAAAAACAGCAAGTCATTCATATTTCTGAACTTCAGCTCCATAAACAGAGTTTTACCAGGCCTTGCTTGAGAACTGGAGTATACTGTAATTTACCCCACGGGATGTGCCCTTAAAAACACCCAGCCTAGGAATCTATGATGGGATTAGGCACAATAAACATTGGTCTGGGGGGATCAGGATAGGCACCGACTATCCCAGGTAGGAATTAACTGTTAATCCATCAAATGCCTTCCTAAACAACAAGTACACTTTATATCCGAGTGGTCATAAAAAGCAGTTGCTGTACATATACTGCACACAAGCGGACGACATCTCATGCCCAACACATAGGTATGTGTGAAGAAAAGCTTCCTACAATACGGCTGCTAATTAATTGCATACATATATGAACGCTCCGAGAGACGAGGGTGTGAAAGGATATATATATAGCACTTTAACGGCCAGTATAATCAGAAGCATCAGTTAGTTGACATGCATAAAAACCCATGAAATATATTTAGCCGTATCAAACAAAAACTGGGATTCTGCAGCCCTGCCAGTCAGAAGCCACTACTGTTTGTACCGGGGGAGTGCAGGCACTTGTACCAGGGGGAGTGCAGGATTATGGAAACCCTTGCAAAAATCAACACAATTTCTTAGATGTGACCGTTTTCGCTATGTATGATCACAATAGCTGTTCCTGCTACAAAACACAACCCTTATGCTACGTTCCCTTATATACTGCCGGCTGTCATTCTCAGATGTATTAAGCTCCCCTGTGGCTGGAAACTGACAGCCAAAGTAAAAGGCTAAGTGGTTATGAATTACTGATCACTGAACTTCTCTAGGTACATAGGGCTAGGCGAGTAATGATCATTTGGGGCATTCTCAAATTACCTTGTCACTGACTATATAGAAATTCACTAACACTATATCAGTGGGGCATTGAACCTTGCTAAAAAACTTTGGATTCCTTGTCAACACATTCCTTAGCGACTAGCAAGCAATACATTTGCATTTTGAGCTCTGCTGAGACAATACTCTCACGGAAACCCATTGCATACAAATGTGACCCTACAAGCTAACATGAAATATGTCTGGATAAATAGAACTACCATCTAGCTTTTTCAGCTTCAGCACCTTTACTCCAGCAGCAAACAGTGTTCTCATTTAATTCTCATTTAAATATGTAAACACCTATAGGCCAATATCCCTAATCAATATCGATGTAAAACTATTGGCCAAGGTGCTTGCCACCAGACTAAACACGTTTATTGAAGATCTCATCCATAGAGATCAGGTGGGTTTTGTCCCGAACCGCCAGGCCGGGGATAATGTTAGGAGGGTTGTCCATCTGATTCACCACACCCGCCCTAGAAATATCCCGGCCTCAGTAGAGATCCATTCCGCAGGGGAGTGCTCCGTGCTGAATGACGGTGGTTCGATTACCCATGGTTATGTGAAAAACTGGGAGAAAGACCTGGGTCCCTGCCAGAAAAGGGATGGGCGGAAATATGGGCAACGGCCTCAAAATGCTCTATTAATGTACTGACTACCGAAGCAGCATACAAGATGCTGTTCCGTTGGTACCTTGTACCGAGCTGACTGAGTAAGATGCATCAAGGGCAGGCCAGTACATGCTTTAAGGGTTGCAACGCTGAAGGGGACTTCATGCACATCTGGTGGACTTGCCCCATGTTGGACTGCTTCTGGAATCGGGTTTATAAGATGGCCAATGCAATATTCCAAATGAAAATCAGGAAAGATCCGTGGGTGGCCCTCCTCCACCTTAGGACCCCTGAGCTTACAAGGAAGCAAAATAGGCTGTTTATCTACTCCTAGCAGCCAAGCAAACCATCGCTAGAGCGTGGAGGAAACAGTTCACCCCTTGGCAGAAGTGTCGGCAAGGATGAATGGGTTCCTCCTCAATGAAAGATTGACCAGTGATTTGACTGACTCCCACAGTAGATTCTTGTCGATATGGGAGCCCTGGAGACAGTATGCCTGTCCGAATGCCCTCTAGGGGGCACTGAACTAACTGAAATTAACGTGGTGGCAGAGCACGGGGAATCCCCCCCCCCTCCCCCTTTCCAGTTCCTTGTTCTATACACTCTATCTTGGTATGTCTTCCTTTCTAACCTCTATTGCCATGGCCTCTGCACCGGGCTGCAGCTGCGGCTTACTAAAATCTACCAGTGTTTATTAACCAAAGTGCAGTAGATGTGAGCGGACAGGCTAATTTTCGCTACAATCTGTGCGCGTGATGCGAAAAGATGACATGACTTCGATGTATCTACTATGTACCATCCTTCTTACATTTTATTGTTGTACAACTAAAATCAACCTGGAGTTGTAAGTTTTGGGAAGTGTGGCCTAGTCTTGGGATGAGGAAATGAATTTAGTATCATGAACAATGTACAACACTGGGGTTAAAGAATGGGATTCTAGATCATGGGCAGAGCTTTAGACTACCTAAAAGGAATAACAGTTAGCAATGGGATTAGGAACAATGGACAGTACTATGCATCAGGGATAATTGGGGGGGGGGGGGTGATTCAACATCAATGACAGTGCCCAATAAGCAAATAACTCTAGAGTGGAGGTGATTTTGTCGTTGCTTCCATTATTTGAAAATCTTGCAACAAGTTCAGACCTAAGGATTCGATAGTGTGGGACAGTGTAGTAGCACTGCACTTGGCAGTCAGCTATGAACTTTGCAACCATGGTCAAAAATCTAGCCTGGGGATAAGGAAACATATTTAGCATCATTGACAGTGCCAGAAGCTGAAGTTAAAGAATGCTAGCGCGTAGTATGGACAGTGTACTTACCTGGGGATCAAGAATGCCATTTAGAGCCACAAACAGAACCCCAGGCATCACATGAGGAATGGTAGAGAATAAGGTGATTATGAAACACCAGCACCCCCCTGCCCTAAGCATTAGTCAACAGCGCAACAGTCAACACCAAGAAAGTGTCATACAACTGAAATATCTCTAGTATTGAGATAAGCAATGGTAGTCAACAATTGGGAACCATATATAGTGTTCTGACCTAAGGATCAGAAATATGATTCAGCAGTTTGGACAGTTAAAGCGGACCAAAGCGGACCAAAACCCACTGAACTTGTGAAATACATTTAGCCAAATCCCCTGCCTATACTCCATTCTTCAGGTGTAGAACTATTAAATAGGTTGGTTGGATCGAAAGCACACCACAAAAGCTTGATATGCAATTCAAATTGTATTAGGGTATCATATATATACAGTGGTTAACAGCAGTTCTCTTGATCATATGTGTCATCAGGAGCATTTGGGTATCATCAGGAGCATTTGTTCACCTCAGTGTAAAGAGAGTGAGATGACAAAGGGGCAGAGGGCCCCGAAACGTTGGCATGTATACTGTGATCACTGACCAATTTGCTACCGCTTGGTAATATTTCCATATACTGACATTATGATCACTTTATTGCCGTCATGAGTATGCATATATAATTTGCTGTATATGTTTATTGGGTGACTTCTGGGATGATGCAGGGCGGATTTATATGACTGTACTGACCAGAACTGTTTTCAATGTTTCATTACCTGGTGTATATACTGTGTATGGTTCTCTCCTTGACTAAACTCCAGCCTGCATCCTCTGCTCCCTCATCAGGATCATGACAGGTTCACCCCATAGCCTCCAATGGTAATGCATGGTTACCTTATATAGAGCATTAGTATTGGTATATGTTAGTGTTAACCTTCTCACTCTCTCTTTACACTGAGATGAACAAATGCTCCTGATGACACCTAGAACCCCTTATCCACAGAATCATTCATTGTATCCTTTTGTTCTGATACATATGATCAAGAGAACTGCTGTTACCACTGTATATATATGATACCCAATACAATTTTAATTGCATATCAAGCTTTTGTGTTTGTGGTGTGCTTTCGATCCAACCAACCTATTTGATACCTTTTGAGTGTCAGGTGGTGAGGCACTCTGGATCGTGCATAGCACCCTGTCTATCATATCTATTCTTTGGTGTGCCGATTACCAATCTTTAACTCAGGTGTAGAACTAGAAATAGATATTTTTGCTTTTAGAATACTATTTTTTGACCCGCTCTGTAATATGGCATGGGGTCAGTCGTTGTATAGGTGCGACAATGAATAGAGAAGGTGGAGCTTTACAGCTAAAAGCCATTATCTGGGATTAGAGTGGAGCAGGAGCAGTGAAATTTGGCAAATAGTACTCTTAATGGGGGATGCTAGTTAGAAATGTGGGTTTTGGTCCGCTTTAAATATCTTACCAGTCAAACATGGGCTACAAAACCATGGACAATAGCCTAGCCTGGGTAAAGTAAATGGATATATCACCATGGACAGTATCCTAGCCTAAGGATAAGTAATGGATTTAGCACCATGGACAGTATCCTAGCCTAAGGATAAGTATCCTAGGCTGCAATAAAGAGCACTGGCAGAGAACTAAACTGAGGATTAAGAATGTAACCATGCACAGAGCTCTAAAATACAGACAATGAATGGTAGTCAGCAATGTGAATAAAAAAAACATGGATAGCACCCTGCCCTAAGAATCAAAGATACATTTCAGCACCACGAATAATGCCATAGCATGGAGATAAGCAATGGTAGTCAAAAACACATATTTACTGTGTTCTTACCTGACGATTAGAAATAGGTTTCAGCAGTATGGGCAAACATAAGCAGAACCTTGCCTAGGAACCAGGGTATACATTAAGCAACGTGGATAGTCCCTTGCACTGAGGATTAAGAATGAGATTCATGAACATCCAAAGGGCCCCAAATAACAGCTAGAGAATGCTAGTGAGCAATGACATTAAGAACCATATAGATATAGTATCCTAAGCTGTGCTGAATTTAAACGTCCGGTTAAACAGCCTTGCACAAGTTGGAAAAAAAAAAACTCTAAAACTCCCTTTTCCTATCTGCATGCATGCTACTGAATCATTGTCAACACTTTCATTTGCTACTGTATCCACTTAAAGCTGAAATGCCACCTTACCGATTTTATCCTGGTCACGGCCATCTGGCATGACCCTGGAGGCTTCCTTTCCCAGCTTTCCAGTCGTGTTGCTGCCTAGACTTAACTGACACCCCACAATACACATTTTGTGGACCCTCACATAGCTGGCTCTAAAACTATGTTTAAGCTTGTACTTCACATGTATACGTTTTGAAATCTACAAAACAATGCCTATGGTTGGCTTTCAATGAGAATGTTGGGGAACGCAGTGTTAAGGAATTATCTTTAGCATTGACAGTGTACCAGCCTGAGGATCAAGAATGGGATTCAGGACCATGGACAGAGCTCTAGACTGCAGATGAGGAATGCTAACAAACAATGCCAAAGAGCTGCAATCATCAGCCTTTAGTCTGTAATAAACTGGCGATGATGGTTTCCCTGTCTGAAGGGTGGGGGCTAACAAACTGAAATGACCACAGTTTGCTCAGAACCTTGTGCATGGGTAGGCTAAAGTAGTCTGGAGCTCTGTCTATGGTCATGCGGCAGGGTAATAGTCATAAGAAATGCTTGCTGCATCCTTCTTATCAGTGTTTGCCGGTCATTAATATGCATGGAAGAGTCCACACATGCACCCAGAAAATCACGGAAGAGGGGATGCCCCAGGAACAAAGAACAACATTTGGGAAAGTCAAAATTCTGTTTTCTTTTCCTCTTTAAGATCCATGGACAGCACCATAACCTAATGCCTCTAGGATAACTATTCCGGGGGGGGGGGGGGTGTCTATGGCATAGACTGTCCATGGTCCTGAATCTCATTCTTGGTCTGAGTCCTAGACCTACAGATAAGTAATGTTAGGCCGCAATACCAGTATGAAACATGGACAGAAACCTTCCCTAAGGATCAGTGATATGATTTATACAAGCCTGGAAGGAGCATCTCAAAGCCTCGAGCAGCACTCTGGGTGCAAAAATAGGATTAGTTGTGTGTTTAAGCCACTTTGGGCCTGATTTACAACATTTACAAGTTTTCACTAGTTCACACTACCTCCAGTGCGCTGTGTGCACTGTAACTGGAGAACATAGCGGCAAACTAAGCAAACAGAGCTATAATTGCAGGAGGGAATGTAGGGAGAACCAACTAATTGCTGGCATTTTGATGGGTTTCCCTGCACTTTGCTTGGGTGGAAGACTGGGATTTAACTCGGAAAAAAAAACATTTTGGCGCAAACTAGGGAACTGTCCCAGCAGATTTGGTTTTAAAAATGAATGAAATCTTGTTGAAAACACACTTTTATAGCTTATGTCAGCATGGCATGGGTCTCACAATATATGTGCAGTGTTTCAGGAGTGTCTTGGTAGTTAAATGAGTTTAACAAAAAAAAAAAAAGTACTAGATAACTAGATAAATATGCTCTAAATTCCTTGTTTTCAATGCAAATTTCAACTAAAGAGAGAATCTTGGAGGAACTATTATGGATTCCAGTGGTGTTCGCTGGAAAAAATCGGGTGTACTTCTCAAGGGTTAAACCGGACCAACATCCGTTATTACATTAATTGGTGTTGGTCCCTATCTTTGCTGCTAGCCACCGGGTGGTCACGTGACCGCCCAGCGACTCCTTTCCTGGCACCGGCTCATAATGAAGGCGAGTATTCTGCGTGTCCTGTGCAGTTAGGTGTGAGGGGGCTCCAGCGTTCTGGATGCCCCCGAGCTTCTTGCTAGCAGCAAAGAGGGACCAACATCTGTAATAACGGTTGTTGGTCCAGTTTAATCGGTTTTCCCCCAGCTATTATGAATCAGCAGTAAATACAGCTAACATGGGCATAGTCGCGTAGTCAGGTAAACATTGGTAAATGCTGAGAATACCCCTGAATGTCAGACAAATACAGGTGAAGCAGTTGGTAAATTAGGCGCGATGTGTTTTACATTTGAGATGGTTAACTCATGGATTTGTCAAGTCACCTACGAAAATCTAAGCTTGATTTGAATGCATTGCACATTGCATCTGATCTGCCTGCCATTTATTTGATCCTCCTACTTACATGGAGCTACAAGTGTCCTTTGGCCCATTTCCCAGTTGCTTTAAAGAAAAAAAACATGTTACCCTCCAATTATACATGTGGTGCTGTGACTGCTCATCTATTAACATGCTATTATCCAATTGAAAGCAATTTGCGGTCATGAGAAAGTTATGACTTTCAATCCTGAAAGGCTGTTGGAGAAGCCTCGGATGAGCAGGCTTCCATGGAGAACGAGCGATTCCTGCTACACAACCTTCAGCCGTTCTTCCGTTAAACACGCTAGAAATGTCCGAAGCATTGAACATGACAAATGCAAACACCCACCTTATTTACACCCACGCACATCTACAGTCACCCAACCTGCCCACCTCAAACACCCCCACATGCGTGCGTGCGTGTGTGTATGGGGGGGGGGGGGGGCATGTAGAGCTGCGGTCATTAGCAGTGAAAAAAAAAAAATGAAAGAAAAATGGAATTACAGACAGGCGTCTGCTGAAAGGAGCCGAGGCACGGGGGTGGGATGATAGATGGAGATGATTATTTCATGCCTGCACATTAACAGTTATTAATCACTGCAGACTATGCGTACTCCAACAGATCCTGAAGCAGTAAACAAAAACACCAACTATTGCACCTGTAGCAAAACCACTGAGGCTACAACACCCGTTGGACTTGAAAAGGGTAAAAAAAAAAAAAAAGAAGAAGAGGACCGTAGTCTTTGGTTTCTCATTAAAATTGCATTGCCAGTTCAAAGTAATGGCTGGTTGTGTAGCGTGATTGAAAAACGGGGTTCTTAAATAGGTAGTGCAACATAGGCTGTGGCAAACTTGTGTATATGTTCAATGAGGAGATACAGATAGTTATCAACACCCGAGAAGGCTTCATGCACATTAGTAGTTATTAATCACTGCAGGTAACAGACTCCTACAGACCCCCCAAGGCAGTCAATGGAGAAGCACCTCAACCTCGTATATCCAAGGCAAGAACCAGCAGAGCTGGCAGTTATTATGGGTATCTGAAGACAGGTCAGTGAGCAATAAAATGTAATAATAATATTGAAGTAGGAAAGTAGGTTTCATGTTTCAGTAAAAATATTTGCAAATGAGAGGTGTAAGGGAGTTGCTTGGAATTTCAATGAGGATGTAGATATAGAGAATATGAAAAATACAGGGCAAAGGAAGATACAACCCAACAAACCACCAGAGTATGCAGTTATTGACAAATGACAGAGAACTAGATTTGAAAGTGAAGAGGAAAGGATGTTTTATCCAATTTACCGCACAGTATACAATTGTAAGGCAGGTGTATAGGGGTTCAATGAGATCAACACAAGTTGAGGCCATTTACTTTAAAAAAAAAATAGTACATGATCCCATCAGTGAAGCATGACATGAAGCAACAACAGGACCACCAGAACTAGCAATTATTAAAGCTAGGTAATGATCTCTAGAGACAGATAAGTAAGATAGGCAGGGCCAGTTTTAGACAATCCCTGGGCAAAATAAAAGTACTGGGATACTATAGAGTAGACATGGTTCACTGATGTCCTGGAAAACATGTCTGCCAAAGCTACAGTAGACATCTATATTATGGCTATCTATACCCCAGTTTTTAGCACTGAAGCCAGGCCCTCTAGTGGGGCCTTAGTCCAAGTTTGTCATCCCCTAACCCTGTCCTGGGGATTTAGTTATAAAAATAAAGTAGGGATTGTTTTTAAATAATCTGGACATTGTAAAGGCTAAAAGGGGCTTCAATGAAAGCAACAGATGATTAATAGAAACTAAAACCTCAAGACAAGGACCAACATCAAAACCTCAAGAGCTGGAAGTCTTCAAAGCTTTCCAAAAGCCATGGCAGGGAAGGGGAATATGCAATTTGAGGCTAAAAAGGAAACAAAGGTACACATACACACGGAGTAGGTTTTAGGGTTTTTATTTTATAGGCAGTTGTGTAAATTGTACTCCGAGGATAATTTATGATCACATCAGAGAGTCGAGAAAAGAAGCAAAAGCATCAGAGCTAGCAATCAATAAGGCTTTCCAATGAACACCGCAGAGAAGTGAAACAAGCTATTAGAAGGTGAAAAGGGTGTACGTGTATTTCTATAAAGAGAATGGAATACTAATGGATGCTTATGAGGAGTCCTGGTGCAAAGGGGGGCAAAAGGAGGTCATAGCATTTTCACTGATCACATGAGTGAAGGCAATCGGGGTGAATGGGGAGTAGGTACAGTATATTTTTAGAGAAAAAGTAATAATGGATGTCTATATTAGGATTGTGGAGTGCATAGATGGTTAGTTTTGGTTGTGTATGTAGGGTACATAGAGGGCTAATAAGAGGCTGTGACATTCTCACTTGGAGCATCATGTAAGATCAAGCCAGAGAGGCGAAAGGAAGCAAAATCATGAGGGCTGCAGTAGAAATCATTAAGGCTTCCCAATGTAGCAGGCAGATAGGGGGTATAAGCAAGGAGGGGGTAAATATAGTACAGGTAGGTATATTGTAACAAATAGAATATTGGCTATGTATACGAAGTGTGGGGAGCACAGGGGGTTAATACAAGGCTGTGCCATTCTTACATGGGAAATAATTGATAATTATCCCAGAGATGTGAAAGGAAGAAAAGCCATCAGAGCCAGCAACCATTATGGCTTGCCAATGTAGGAGGGTAATGTAGGGGTGTAGTTACAGTGTATACATGTATGACAGCTTACATTGGGTGCAGGTGATGCACAAGGGGTTCATAAGAGCCCAGTGATTTCTTAGAGAGGAAGTGTTGAAAGAAAGCAGCATTTATAAATAGGACTGTGTATGATGGGTGCAGGATAAAAAATATGGAATGGGGGCTAAAATAAGAAAATCCATCATAGCTAGCAATTGTAGGGACTTGAGCAGACAGAAAAAAAGAAGAAACTGGGTGGGCAGGTGTGTATATGCTTAAGGTATATTGTAATAAGTGGAAAGTAATGGCTGGGTATGATGGGTGCAGGGATTTAAGTGGTTATGGAAAAGGAATGGAGGTAAAAAGTGTATGATCATGCAGGGGTGCCTAGGGGGTTATTTGGTTGTACAATTTTCCCCTCCCTCTAAGTATTATGATTGCATCAGAGAGTGGGGGGAGCTAAACCATGAGATCTAGCAATCATTAGGCCTTTCCTACAGTATGTGGCATGATAATGGGCAAGAAGGGGTTAGCTATATTGTAGCTATATTGTAATAAAAGGGGGTTAAGAAAGGCCTGTTGAATTCTCACTCAGAGAGGGAAAGAGGAGAAAGAAGGCAAAATCATCAGTCACGAAGGCTGCTCAATGTAGCAGAGAAGTAAAATGAGCAAGAAGAGTGTAAATGGAGTTAGGGTGTCGGTATATGTAAAAATGACTGGATATGATGGGTGCAGTGGTGCATATGGGTTAATAAGAGGCTGTGGAATGGTGAAACATTTGTCATACCAGATTATACCAGAAGAGTAGCCCACCAGAGATAGCAATCAAGGCTTTCCAGTGCAGCACATAGATACTGTAAGTAGAATAAGAAGGTGGTCACAATGGAAAAAGGATGTAGATATATCGGGGTATGAGGGGTGCTGGGTGCATAGAGGGTTAACAGGTGGCTGTGGAATTCTTAGTTAAAGGGAAGAGAAGAAGGGAAGGAAATCCAAAGGAGTTCGTAATCAAGGCTTTCCGATGTAGCAGGAGGAGAATCAGTAAGAAGTGGCTAACATGGCAGGGGGTAGTTACAAAGTAATAAGTAGAGACTGCAAGAGGTTATGTAATGCTCCTCAGGGCATTATATGCAAGCATATCAGAGGAGAAGAAAAGCCATCCGAGCTAGAAATCATGTTTTCCAATGCAGCATGCTCTTCAATTCTCAGTCATGGAGGAAGCAAAGCCATCAGAGCTAGCAATCAAAGGCAAAAAAGGGTTTTAAAATAGAGAAGGGTTGTGGGTATATCTGTTATGACTGGGTATGATGGGTGCAGGGGTGCCTCAAGGGTTAATAAGAGGCTGCTGGAGTCAGAATCAAAGAATGAGGTAAAACCATCAGAGCTAGCAATCAAGGCTATGTAATGTAGCACACAGTAAGAAATGGGTAACATGGAGAGGAAAGAGGTGCACGTAAAATATGGCTGGGTATGATGGGTGCAGGAGGGTACTGTAAGTCAGAGAGGAAAACGGAAGCTAAGCTATCAGGGCTATCAGTCGAGACTGCCTAATGTAGAAGGCAGGTAAAATACGAGGGTATCATGGGAAAGGGTGAACGTACAGTATAAATATGGCTGGGTACGCTGGCTGTAGGAGGGTGTTTACTGGGGCTCATATGAGGCTGTTGAGGAAGATCCCTAAACCATCAGAGCTAGCAACCGAGACTTTCCAATGTAGCATACAGAGGTAAAAACTAAAAAGAGCGTATCATGCGAAGGGTGCGTGTAGAAATAATTATGGTTGGGTATGGTGAGTGCAGGCTCATAACAGGCTGTTGAATTCTCAACTCAGAGAGGGAGTAAGAGGAAAGGCAGCAAACCCATCTGAGCTAGCAATCAAGGCTCCCCGATGCAGAAAATAAGAAGCTGACATGGTGGAGGGGGGAGCGGGTATACATTTGGCTGGGTATGATGGGTGCAGGAGGGTGTCTAGAGGCTTATTCAGAGGCTGTTGAATTCTCATTCAGAGAGAGAGCGGAAAAAGAAATCAAAACCATCAGAGCTAGCAATCAAGGCTTTCCGATGTAGCAAACAGATGTAAAATAAGCAGGAGCTAACATAGGAGAACAAGAGGGTTAGATATACATTTGGCTGCGTATGATAAATGCAACAGGGTGCCTAGAGGGTTAATCAGAATCTGTTTCATTTTTTATTCAGAGTGGGCGAGAGGGAAAATAAAGCAAAACCATCAGAGCTAGCAATCAGGGCTTTCCAATGTAGCCAGCAAAGAGGGTAAATGAGCAAGATGGCAGGGGTAGGTATATACTGCATTGTATTAATTAGAAGCATAGTGTTATGGGTGCAGGAGGGTGCCTAGAGGGTTAATACTAGGCTGTAGAGTTGTCATTCAGAGAGAGGAAAGCAAAACTAATAGAGCCAGCAATCAGGGCATTCCTGCGTGGGCATGATGGGTACAGGTGGGTGCCTCAGGGGTTAATAAGAGGCACACATTGTAAAGGAGGTAAAACCATCAGAGCTAGCAATCAAGATTATCCAATGTAGCAGTAAGAAGGGGGTAACAGAGGGGAAAGAGGTGAATGTATAAATATTGCTGGGTGCAGGAGGGTGCCTATAGTGCCCATAAGAGGCTGTTGTATTCTTAATCAGACAGGGGGAAGCTAAAGCAGGATGGGTGCAGGCGGGTGCCTCGGGGGTTAATAAGAGGCTGTTGAAGTCACACTCGGAGAAGGGAAAAAGAAGCTAAACCATGTAGCAATCAAGGTTTTCCAATGTAGCAGACAGGTAGTTCTGTATTATAATAAGTAGAAGATACTGCCTGGGTATGATGGGTGCAGAAAGGTGCCTACAGGGTTCATAAGAGGCACATCAGGGAGTTAGCCAAACACCTCCCCTCGTCAGAGCAACACGTGAGCTGCCAGCAGGTAAGTGTCCCCCGGTTCCCTACCTGGAAGAGGCGCAGGATGTTGGCCACCATGATGGACACGGAACTCTCCGATGCCCCGATCACCCCCACCACCTTCTCGGGTCGCACATAGACTGGTGGCTCGCCGTTAGTACATCGGGCGTCAGAGGAATCCTTCTGGATGAGCGCCTGCACGAAGGTAAGTGACTGCTCCAGCGCGTAGGTGTCCCGGGAGCAGGTGTCCAGGATGCGGGCGCCCAGGGTGATGTTGGGCAGCAGATCGGGGTCGCTGTTAATCTGGTCCAGGGCATAGAGCATGGCTTCCAGCCGGTGTATACCACCCAGCTTCCGAATGTCCCCACAGGGGTTGCCCGCGGAGCCCCGGGCATGGACGGGGAAGAGACCCCCAAGTGTGATGTCACCCTCCAGGCGAATGGAATGAGGGGCGTAAAGCTCCTGGCTGGACACCAGCCTCACAGCGCACATCCAGCAGGAGAAGGGCAGTAGCTGTGCCCACCAGGCGGCAGTGGTACCCCCCCTCAGGGTCACCATGGTGGCTGCAGCTCTCCCGGCAGGGGAGGGGAGGGGGTGCGGTGCGTTCTCTGGAGGCGCCGCTCTGCCTCCTGCTCCTGCGCGGCTGCTGCCCCCGACAGCACTGACAGCCTCCGACCAGCCTCGGCTATAAGGCTGCAGCCCCTCCCCGCCCACCACAAGCATGTCATCACGCCGCTGCGTCTCCCGACTCGCTGCCGACCACCGGTGCTAACCCTTTATTACCCTTACTGTTACATACAGATCTATCCTTCCCACTATCACAGCTATAATACCTTATTACCGTCACTGTTACATACAGATCTAACCTTCCCACTGTCACAGCTTTAATACTTTATTACCCTCACTGTTACATACAGATCTATCCTTCCCACTGTCACAGCTTTATCCCTTTATTACCCTCACTGTTACATACAGATCTATCCTTCCCACTGTCACAGCTTTAACCCTTTATTACCCTCACTGTTACATACAGATCTATCCTTCCCACTGTCACAGCTTTAATACTTTATTACCCTCACTGTTACATACAGGTCTATCCTTTCCAGTGTCACAGCTTTAACCCTTTATTACCCTCACTGTTACATACAGATCTATCCTTCCCACTGTCACAGCTTTAATACTTTATTACCCTCACTGTTACATACAGGTCTATCCTTTCCAGTGTCACAGCTTTAACCCTTTATTACCCTCACTGTTACATACAGATCTATCCTTCCCACTGTCACAGCTATAATACTTTATTACCCTCACTGTTACATACAGGTCTCTCCTTCCCACTGTCACAGCTTTAACCCTTTATTACCCTCACTGTTACATACAGGTCTATCCTTCCCACTGTCACAGCTTTAACCCTTTATTACCCTCACTGTTACATACAGGTCTATCCTTCCCACTGTCACAACTTTAACCCTTTATTACCCTCACTGTTACATACAGGTCTATCCTTCCCACTGTCACAGCTTTAACCCTTTATTACCCTCACTGTTACATACAGGTCTATCCTTCCCACTGTCACAGCTTTAACCCTTTATTACCCTCACTGTTACATACAGGTCTATCCTTCCCACTGTCACAGCTTTAACCCTTTATTACCCTCACTGTCACATACAGGTCTATCATTCCCACTGTCACAGCTTCAACCCTTTATTACCCTCACTGTTACATACAGATCAATTCTTCCCACTGTCACAGCTTTAACCCTTTATTAACTTCACTGTTACATACAGGTCTGTCCTTCCCACTGTCACAGCTTTAACCCTTTATTACCCTCACTGTCACATACAGGTCTATCCTTCCCACTGTCACAGCTTTAACCCTTTATTACCCTCACTGTTACATACAGGTCTATCCTTCCCACTGTCACAGCTTTAACCCTTTATTACCATCACTGTTACATACAGATATATCCTTCCCACTGTCACAGCTATAATACTTTAATACCCTCACTGTTACATACATGTCTATCCTTACCACTATCACAGCTTTAACCCTTTATTACCCTCACTGTTATATACAGGTCTGTCCTTCCCACTATCACAGCTTTAAAACTTTATTACCCTCACTGTTACATACATGGCTATCCTTCCCACTGTCACAGCTTTAACCCTTTATTACCCTCACTGTCACATACATGTCTATCCTTCCCACTGTCACAGCTTTAACCCTTTATTACCCTCACTGTCACATACAGGTCTATCCTTCCCACTGTCACAGCTTTAACCCTTTATTACCCTCACTGTCACATACAGGTCTATCCTTCACACTCTCACAGCTTTAACCCTTTATTACCCTCACTGTTACATACAGGTCTGTCCTTCCCACTGTCACAGCTATAACCCTTTATTACCCTCACTGTTACATACAGGTCTATCCTTCACACTCTCACAGCTTTAACCCTTTATTACCCTCACTGTTACATACAGGTCTGTCCTTCCCACTGTCACAGCTATAACCCTTTATTACCCTCACTGTTACATACAGGTCTATCCTTTCCAGTGTCACAGCTTTAACCCTTTATTACCCTCACTGTCACATACATGTCTATCCTTCCCACTGTCACAGCTTTAACCCTTTATTACCCTCACTGTCACATACAGGTCTATCCTTCACACTCTCACAGCTTTAACCCTTTATTACCCTCACTGTTACATACAGGTCTGTCCTTCCCACTGTCACAGCTATAACCCTTTATTACCCTCACTGTTACATACAGGTCTATCCTTTCCAGTGTCACAGCTTTAACCCTTTATTACCCTCACTGTGACATACATGTCTATCCTTCCCACTGTCACAGCTTTAACCCTTTATTACCCTCACTGTTACATACAGGTCTATCCTTCCCACTGTCACAACTTTAACCCTTTATTACCCTCACTGTTACATACAGGTCTATCCTTCCCACTCTCACAGCTATAATACCTTATTACCGTCACTGTTACATACAGGTCTATCCTTCACACTGTCACAGCTTTAACCCTTTATTACCCTCACTGTTACATACAGGTCTCTCCATCCCACTGTCACAGCTTTAACCCTTTATTACCCTCACTGTTACATACAGGTCTATCCTTCCCACTGTCACAGCTTTAACCCTTTATTACCCTCACTGTCACATACAGGTCTATCCTTCCCACTGTCACAGCTTTAACCATTTATTACCCTCACTGTCACATACAGGTCTATCCTTCACACTGTCACAGCTTTAACCCTTTATTACCCTCACTGTTACATACAGGTCTCTCCATCCCACTGTCACAGCTTTAACCCTTTATTACCCTCACTGTTACATACAGGTCTCTCCTTCCCACTGTCACAGCTTTAACCCCTTATTACCCTTACTGTTACATACAGATCTGTCCTTCCCACTATCACAGCTTTAATACTATATTACCCTCACTGTTACATACAGGTCTGTCCTTCCCACTGTCACAGCTTTAACCCTTTATTACCCTCACTGTCACATACAGGTCTATCCTTCCCACTGTCACAGCTTTAACCCTTTATTACCCTCACTGTCACATACAGGTCTATCCTTCCCACTGTCACAGCTTTAACCCTTTATTACCCTCACTGTTACATACAGGTCTATCCTTCCCACTGTCACAGCTTTAACCCTTTATTACCCTCACTGTCACATACAGGTCTATCCTTCCCACTGTCACAGCTTCAACCCTTTATTACCCTCACTGTTACATACAGATCAATCCTTCCCACTGTCACAGCTTTAATACTTCATTACCCTCACTGTTACATACAGGTCTATCCTTCCCACTGTCACAGCTTTAACCCTTTATTACCCTCACTGTTACATACAGATCTATCCTTCCCACTGTCACAGCTTTAACCCTTTATTACCCTCACTGTTACATACAGATCTATCCTTCCCACTCTCACAGCTTTAATACTTTATTACCCTCACTGTTACATACAGGTCTATCCTTTCCAGTGTCACAGCTTTAACCCTTTATTACCCTCACTGTTACATACAGATCTATCCTTCCCACTGTCACAGCTTTAATACTTTATTACCCTCACTGTTACATACAGGTCTATCCTTTCCAGTGTCACAGCTTTAACCCTTTATTACCCTCACTGTTACATACAGATCTATCCTTACCACTGTCACAGCTATAATACTTTATTACCCTCACTGTTACATACAGGTCTCTCCTTCCCACTGTCACAGCTTTAACCCTTTATTACCCTCACTGTTACATACAGGTCTATCCTTCCCACTGTCACAGCTTTAACCCTTTATTACCCTCACTGTTACATACAGGTCTATCCTTCCCACTGTCACAGCTTTAACCCTTTATTACCCTCACTGTTACATACAGGTCTATCCTTCCCACTGTCACAGCTTTAACCCTTTATTACCCTCACTGTTACATACAGGTCTATCCTTCCCACTGTCACAGCTTTAACCCTTTATTACCCTCACTGTTACATACAGGTCTATCCTTCCCACTGTCACAGCTTTAACCCTTTATTACCCTCACTGTCACATACAGGTCTATCATTCCCACTGTCACAGCTTCAACCCTTTATTACCCTCACTGTTACATACAGATCAATTCTTCCCACTGTCACAGCTTTAACCCTTTATTAACTTCACTGTTACATACAGGTCTGTCCTTCCCACTGTCACAGCTTTAACCCTTTATTACCCTCACTGTCACATACAGGTCTATCCTTCCCACTGTCACAGCTTTAACCCTTTATTACCCTCACTGTTACATACAGGTCTATCCTTCCCACTGTCACAGCTTTAACCCTTTATTACCCTCACTGTCACATACAGGTCTATCCTTCCCACTGTCACAGCTTCAACCCTTTATTACCCTCACTGTTACATACAGATCTATCCTTCCCACTGTCACAGCTTTAACCCTTTATTACCATCACTGTTACATACAGATATATCCTTCCCACTGTCACAGCTATAATACTTTAATACCCTCACTGTTACATACATGTCTATCCTTACCACTATCACAGCTTTAACCCTTTATTACCCTCACTGTTATATACAGGTCTGTCCTTCCCACTATCACAGCTTTAAACCTTTATTACCCTCACTGTTACATACATGCCTATCCTTCCCACTGCCACAGCTTTAACCCTTTATTACCCTCACTGTCACATACATGTCTATCCTTCCCACTGTCACAGCTTTAACCCTTTATTACCCTCACTGTCACATACAGGTCTATCCTTCACACTCTCACAGCTTTAACCCTTTATTACCCTCACTGTTACATACAGGTCTATCCTTTCCAGTGTCACAGCTTTAACCCTTTATTACCCTCACTGTCACATACATGTCTATCCTTCCCACTGTCACAGCTTTAACCCTTTATTACCCTCACTGTCACATACAGGTCTATCCTTCACACTCTCACAGCTTTAACCCTTTATTACCCTCACTGTTACATACAGGTCTGTCCTTCCCACTGTCACAGCTATAACCCTTTATTACCCTCACTGTTACATACAGGTCTATCCTTTCCAGTGTCACAGCTTTAACCCTTTATTACCCTCACTGTGACATACATGTCTATCCTTCCCACTGTCACAGCTTTAACCCTTTATTACCCTCACTGTCACATACAGGTCTATCCTTCACACTCTCACAGCTTTAACCCTTTATTACCCTCACTGTTACATACAGGTCTCTCCTTCCCACTGTCACAGCTTTAACCCTTTATTACCCTCACTGTTACATACAGGTCTATCCTTCCCACTGTCACAACTTTAACCCTTTATTACCCTCACTGTTACATACAGGTCTATCCTTCCCACTCTCACAGCTATAATACCTTATTACCGTCACTGTTACATACAGGTCTATCCTTCACACTGTCACAGCTTTAACCCTTTATTACCCTCACTGTCACATACAGGTCTATCCTTCCCACTGTCACAGCTTTAACCATTTATTACCCTCACTGTCACATACAGGTCTATCCTTCACACTGTCACAGCTTTAACCCTTTATTACCCTCACTGTTACATACAGGTCTCTCCATCCCACTGTCACAGCTTTAACCCTTTATTACCCTCACTGTTACATACAGGTCTCTCCTTCCCACTGTCACAGCTTTAACCCTTTATTACCCTTACTGTTACATACAGGTCTGTCCTTCCCACTATCACAGCTTTAATACTATATTACCCTCACTGTTACATACAGGTCTGTCCTTCCCACTGTCACAGCTTTAACCCTTTATTACCCTCACTGTCACATACAGGTCTATCCTTCCCACTGTCACAGCTTTAACCCTTTATTACCCTCACTGTCACATACAGGTCTATCCTTCCCACTGTCACAGCTTTAACCCTTTATTACCCTCACTGTCACATACAGGTCTATCCTTCCCACTGTCACAGCTTTAACCCTTTATTACCCTCACTGTCACATACAGGTCTATCCTTCCCACTGTCACAGCTTTAACCCTTTATTACCCTCACTGTTACATACAGGTCTATCCTTACCACTGTCACAGCTTTAACCCTTTATTACCCTCACTGTCACATACAGATCTATCCTTCCCACTGTCACAGCTTTAATACTTTATTACCCTCACTGTTACATACAGATCTATCCTTCCCACTGTCACAGCTTTAATACTTTATTACCCTCACTGTTACATAGAGGTCTGTCCTTCCCACTATCACAGCTTTAACCCTTTATTACCCTCACTGTCACAGCTTTAACCCTTTATTACCCTCACTGTTACATACAGGTCTATCCTTCCCAGTGTCACAGCTTTAACCCTTTATTACCCTCACTTTTACAAACAGGTCTGTCGTTCCCACTGTCACAGCTTTAACCCTTTATTACCCTCACTGTTACATACAGCTCTATCCTTCCCACTGTCACAGCTTTAACCCTTTATTACCCTCACTGTTACATAAAGGTCTGTCCTTCCCACTATCACAGCTTTAATACTTTATTACCCTCACTGTTACATAAAGGTCTGTCCTTCCCACTGTCACAGCTTTAACCTTGTATTAACCTCACTGTTGCATACAGGTCTCTCCTTTCCACTGTCACAGCTTTAACCCTTTATTACCCTCACTGTTACATACAGCTCTATCCTTCCCACTGTCACAGCTTTAACCCTTTATTACCCTCACTGTTACATAAAGGTCTGTCCTTCCCACTATCACAGCTTTAATACTTTATTACCCTCACTGTTACATAAAGGTCTGTCCTTCCCACTGTCACAGCTTTAACCTTGTATTAACCTCACTGTTGCATACAGGTCTATCCTTCCCGCTATCACAGCTTTAACCCTTTATTACCCTCACTGTTATATACATGTCTATCCTTCCCACTATTACAGCTTTAATACTTTATTACCCTCACTGTTACATACGGGTCTGTCCTTCCCACTATCACAGCTTTAATACTTTATTACCCTCACTGTTACATAAAGGTCTGTCCTTCCCACTGTCACAGCTTTAACCCTTTATAACCTCTCACTGTTACATACAGGTTTATCCTTCCCGCTATCACAGCTTTAACCCTTTATTACCCTCACTGTTATATACATGTCTATCCTTCCCACTATTACAGCTTTAATACTTTATTACCCTCACTGTTACATACAGTCTGCCCTTCCCACTATCAAAGCTTTAACCCTTTATTACCCTCACTGTTACATACAGGTCTGTCCTTCCCACTATCACATCTTTAACCCTTTATTACCCTCACTGTTACATACATGTCTATCCTTCCCACTATCACAGCTCTAATCCTGTATTACCCTCACTGTTACATACAGGTCTGTCCTTCCCACTATCACAGATTTAATACTTTTTATACCCTCACTGTTACATACAGGTTTGTCCTTCCCACTATCACAGCTTTAACCCTTTATTACCCTCACTGTTACATACAGGTCTATCCTTCCCACTGTCACAGCTTTAATACTTCATTACCCTCACTGTTATATACAGGTCTATCCTTTCCCCTGTCACAGCTTTAACCCTTTATTAACTTCACTGTTCCATACAGGTCTGTCCTTCCCACTATCACAGCTTTAACCCTTTATAACCCTCACTGTTCCATACAGGTCTATCCTTCCCACTGTCACAGCTTTAATACTTTATTACCCTCACTGTTACATACAGGTCTGTCCTTCCCACTATCACAGCTTTAACCCTTTATTACCCTCACTGTTACATACAGGTCTGTCCTTCTCACTGTCACAGCTTTAACCCTTTATTACCCTCACTGTTACATACAGGTCTGTTCTTCCCGCTATCACAGCTTTAACCCTTAATTACCCTCACTGTTACATACATGTCTGTCCATCCCACTGTCACAGCTTTAAAACTTTATTACCCTTACTGTTAAAGTGGACCAACACCCAGGATTTTGACTATCCTGGGTCTTGGTCCACTTCGGTGGGGCACCCCCGATCGGTGTGAAACCCCCCCAAACACCCGGAAAACTCACCTCTCCCCGCTCCCAGCGCCGACGGACAAGCGACTTGACAGCCGCTTGTCCGTGGCTCCTCCGCCGCCGCCTCCCGCGCGTCCCTCTTGACGCGCGCGCCCCCGGCCATTCACAGACGGCCGGCGCGGGGGCGCCTAGAGGGGCGCGAGGGAGGTGGCGGCGGCCGGCCGCCGCCGAAACTAAGGTAAGGGGGTTTGGGGGTTTTGGGGGGGGGGTTTCACCCCGCGGGACATCCCGATCTCGGATGTCCCGCGGGGAGGGAGGTGATCGGCCCGGGAATCTTATAGATTCCCGGGCCGATCACCCGAGGGTGATGGTCCACTTTAAATACAGGTCTGTCCTTCCCACTGTCACAGCTATAACCCTGTATTACCCTCACTGTTACATAGAGGTCTATACTTCCCACTGTCACAGCTTTAACCCTGTATTACCCTCACTGTTACATACAGGTCTGTCCTTCCCACTGTCACAGCTTTAACCCTGTATTACCCTCACTGTTACATAGAGGTCTATACTTCCCACTGTCACAGCTTTAACCCTGTATTACCCTCACTGTTACATACAGGTCTATCCTTTCCACTGTCACAGCTATAACCCTTTATTACCCTCACTGTTATATACAGGTCTATTCTTTCCTCTAGCACAGCTTTAACCCTTTATTACCCTCTACTGTTACATACAGGTCTATCCTTTCCACTATCACAGCTTTAACCCTTTATTACCCTCACTGTTACATACATGTCTATCCTTTCCACTATCACAGCTTTAACCCTTTATTACCCTGACTGTTAGATACATGTCTATCCTTTCCACTGTCACAGCTTTAAGCCTGTATTACCCTCACTGTTACATACAGGTCTGTCCTTCCCACTATCACAGCTTTAGCCCTTTATTACCCTCACTGTTACATACAGGACTATCCTTTCCACTATCACAGCTTTAACCCTTTATTCCCCTTTCTGTTACATACATGTCTATCTGTACCCTTTTCACAGCTTTAACCCTGTATTACCCTCACTATTACATACAGGTCTATCCTTCCCACTGTCACAGCTTTTACCCTTTATTACCCTCACTGTTACATACATGTCTATCCTTTTCACCATCATAGCTTTAACCCTTTATTACACTCAACATGCATGCCTATTCTTTCCTCTATAACAGCTTTAACCCTTTATTACCCTCACTGTTACATACAGGACTATCCTTTCATCTATAACTGCTTTAACATTTTATTACCCTCTACTGTTACATACAGGTCTATCCTTTCCTCTATCACAGCTTTAACCCTTTATTACCTTCACAGTTACATACAGATCTATCCTTTTCCCTATCACAGCTTTAACCCTTTATTACCTTCACAGTTACATACAGATCTATCCTTTTCCCTATCACAGCTTTAACCCTTTATGACCATCACTGTTATATACAGGTCTATCCTTTCCTCTATCACAGCTTTAACCCTTTATAACCTTCTACTGTTACATACAGGTCTATCCTTTCCACTATCAGAGCTTTAACCCTTTATTACCCTCACTGCTACATGCATGTCTATCCTTTCCCCTATCAGAGTTTTAACCCTTTATTACCATCACTGTTACATACATGCCTATGTTTTCCCCTATCAGAGTTTTAACCCTTTATTACCATCACTGTTACATACAGGTTTCCCCTTTCCAATATCAGAGCTTTAACCTTACCCTCACTGTTACATACAGGTCTATCCTTTCTTCTGTCACAGCTTAAACTCTTTACTACCCCCACTGTTACATACATTCCTATCCTTTCCCCTATCAGAGTTTTAACCTTTTATTACCCTCTCTGTTACATACATGTCTATCCTTTCCTCTATCAGAGTTTTAATCCTTTACTACCCTACTGTTACATACATTCCTATCCTTTACCCTATTAGAGCTTTAACCCTTTATTACCCTCACTGTTACATACATGCATTTCCCTTCCCCATCGGAGTTTTAACACTTTATTATCATCACTGTTAAATGTCTACCCTTTCCACTATCAGCGTTTTAACTCTTTATTACCCTCAATGTGACATGGCTATAATTTTACCTATTAGAGCATTAACCCTCTATTATCCTCTACTTTTACATGTCTATCCTATCCACTGCCAGAGCTTTAACTCTTTATTACCCTCACTGTAACATACATGTCTGTCTATTTCCCTATCAGAGTCTTAACCCTTTATTGCTCTCACTGCTACATGTCTATCCTTTTTTAAAATTTGAGCTTAACCCCTTTGTTACCCTCTACTTTTACATGTCTATCCTTTTCCTTATCAGAGCTTTAAACCTTTTATTACCCGTACTGTTTCGTTTCTATCCTTTTCACTCTACCATTACATGTTTATCATTTTCCCTGTCAGATCGTTAACCCTTTTTTACCCTAACTGTTACATGTCTATCCTTTTCCCTATCAGAGCAATAACCCTTTAGTTCCCACACTGTTACTTGTCTATCTGAGCTTTAAACCTTTAATATGTCTACTTTTACATGTGTATCGTTTTCCCTATCAGAGTATTATCCATTTATTACCCCTACTTTCATGTGTCTATAATTTTCAGAACATTAGCTCTTTATTACCCTCACTATATTATGAGTAGAGTGTTAACCCTTTATTACCCCCACTGTTATATGGCTATCCTTTTCACTTATCAGATCTTTTACCCTACTGTTACAGGTCTGTACTCTTTCCTATTAAATCTTTATTATGTCTATCATTCAGATATAGTTTACACATCTATAATTTTCCTTATCAGAGATTTAACCTATTATAATGCCTACACATCTATTTCCCCTAGAGCTTTAACTGTGTATAGCCTCTACACCTTTATCTTTTTCCATATCAGAGCTTTAACCCCTTATTACTTACATTACTACATATCTAAAGTAACATTTTCCTTATCCAAGCTTTAAGCCTTTATTACGTTTACACATCTTTAATTTTCCTTATCAGAACTAAAACCCTTTATTACCCTAACACATCTTATCCTTTCCATATCACAGTTGAAACCCTTTTTAACCTTTACACACCTTATCCTTTCCATACCCTATAGAAGAGTGCTTGACTGCAGAATCTCCAAGGGTATAATGAGGGCAGCTTAACCATTTAGTCACATGACCTCTAATACACTACACAGGGACCAGATTTGGGGCTGCACTTTTCATTCAGTCTGCTTTGTATTTCTTGATAAGCCCTAATGAACTACCTTCCCTCTGCTGGTCGTCATGTATATATGGGCCTTATTTATCACGGGCTAGCGCCAGGTAGTGTCTGACGAGCGCCAGGTACCGCCAGCTATCGGCGGCTACCGACTCAAGTACGCCCGGCGGCGGTCACAATGACGCATTTATCAAGCTAAATGAGGCTAGCGCCGACGAGAGCGACGGCTAGCACGGGATTCATCATGAAGCCGCCTGGAACGAACAGCGCCGCTGCAAATTCCTTCACAGCGCCAGGTATGACCTGTCGCTCCCTGGCATTGTCCAATGCATTTCAATGGAGCAATGTTTAAATAATCATAATTAATTGGTAATTATTTTTTTTATTTTTTTTTTTAATGTCAAAAATTCTGAGACCACTTCTGCAATGTTGGGTTTTTTTTTTAAAGAAACAAAAATTAATAAAAAAAATTTGTGCAGAATTGATCTTACAGGTCTGATATTAATGTATTCATATTACAAAATGATTCAAAAAACATGTATAATGTTACAATCAAAAAATATGGTTGTTTAAGGGTTAAAAACGAGTTAACACCCATCGCCGCCAGCGCACTGGGGTTTAAACAAGGAATGGACAGCGCCTGCAAATTCGGAGCGTGATTTTTTAATGAATATGAAGCAAGCCGTTCGCTCTGGCCATTCGTTGTCAGGCGCTCACATACAACGCTGAACCTGTGAAACAGCGACCCCTAAGCCCGTATTCAACATTACCGCACACCGACTGAGTCGCTGTCATCAAGCAAACCCCGGCCAAGCACAGCGAATACTGGCTGGCGCTGTAAAAATCACGCTACAGTCGCTCATCTGTCGCTACCTGGCGCTATTAATGAATCGGCCTCCCCGTAACGCTCTGCTTTCCCTCTCTTCCTAGAAAGGCCTTTGTCGCTCCCAGCCATATTCCTGTTAGCGCACCTTTGCATCCAGCATTGTAAAAGCTTTCTGTATCTCTTGCAGCAGGGCAGCCCCATATGATGACCTTTCATACACATTTGCAGTTGGAGCTCATCTTTTCTCTCTGCATTGGATCTGTGTCTCTGTGTGAATCAAGTGTCATCTGGCAGCTGAAAGTAATATAGCGTGGGCAGGGGGGGAGGGGATGATGTTACCTACGGTGGAGGGTCATAACTTCATGCTCCACCAAATGTTCCCATCATAACACTTTTTTTTTTACTCTTCCCATCTTCTTCTACATTTAACAACCTGAATCCACCCCATCCCCTGTTTAACAAACAGATAGATCTGATTGGCTATACATTACATTTTGCTACAAAAGCCTCTTGAGATTGTTTGCTCAGATCAGAAGTATTAGTGATTCTGAAGAGCCCCACAGCCAGTTTATCCCTCAAAAGAGGACTACAAATCCACACAAGTAGATGTTCAGAGGTGTACTTAAAACTACAGGATTCAAAGGGATATTGGAATAAAATGAAATGCACACCAGAATGTTAAACAAAAACCAAGTGACTGAATAATAAGATAAACTACAGCAGGAAAGCCAATATAACTAATAGACAGTGTTTTTATAAGAAGTACTATATTAAACATACACACAATAGGAGAGGGAAATTGCTTAACTTCAAACCAGTCACAAGTTTTTACAATGCAGTGCACAATCCACCCTAATGTACTCAACAGACGCCTGGTAGGGGAGCATTCCTCTGAAGACCCATTATCTTCTTCATATACTCATCTATCTTCATGTATCTCTATGTAACATTTTATCCCTTACATAGGGGCAGGTCTTCTTAGAAAGAGTTTCTATGGGGCAACCCAATTCAGGATGACACGCAGTGTGAAACTCACCGAAACCCTAGATCCTACAGCAGTATCAGAAATCAGCAAATCATGCTAAACATCGCTGCAGCACCCCTGTTTTGTGCCTTCTCCCCACCTGGAAGGCACAGAGCAGCAGGAGCCGGGATGCAACAGAAATGCAAAGCACTCTGGCAAATCTGCACTTGTGGGACAAGGTAAGTCACATTGCCCTGAATCCCAATTTGGAATGACTCGGGGAGGCCGATTCATCAATAGCGCCAGGTAGCGACAGATGAGCGACTGTAGCGTGATTTTTTCAGCGCCAGCCAGTATTCGCTGTGCTTGGCCGGCATTAGCTTGATGACAGCGACTCAGTCGGTGTGCGGTAAGGTTGAATACGGGCTGGGGAGTCGCTGTTTCACAGGTCCAGCGTTGTATGTGAGCGCCTGACAACGAATGGCCAGAGCGAACGGCTAGCTTCATATTCATCAAAAAATCACGCTCCGAATGTGCTGTCGCTGTCCATTCCTTGTTTAAACCCCAGAGCGCTGGCGGCGATCTGTATTAACTAGTTTTTAACCCCTAAACAACCATATTTTTTTAATGTAACATTATACATGTTTTTAGAATCATTTTGTTATATGAATACATTAATCTCAGACCTGTTAGATCAATTCTGCACATATTTTTTTTTTTTTTTTTTTTACTTAAAAATAAATCCTAACATTGCAGTGGTCTCCGATTTTTTGACATTAAAAAAATTTAAAAAAAAATTATTACCAATTAATCATGAATTATTATAGATTGCTCCATTGAAATGCATTGGACATCGCCAGGGAGCGACAGCTCATACCTGGCGCTGTGAGGGAATTTGCAGCGGCGCTGTTCGGTCCAGGCGGCTTCATGATGAATGCCGCGCTAGCCGTTGCTCTCGCCGGCGCTAGCCTCATTTTGCTTGATAAATGCGTCATTGTGACCGCCGCCGGGCGTACTTGAGTCGGTAGTCGCCGTTAGCTGCCGCTACCTGGCGCTCGTCGGACACTACCTGGCGCTATCGCTTGATGAATAAGGGCATTAGAGAAGGGTTCCAATGGAACCTACACCAAAAAGTTTACTTTTCAAATATACAGTAAAGCGTGCTTTACGAAAACAGAAAGAATTTACAAGGCACATAAAGATCAAAAGCAATAGACTAGATCCATGCTTTTAGTGAGTAGACAGACCCTTGCAAATCATCTTGTTTCGTCTACTTCACCTTCAAGTGCTTAGCATAAAATAGCAGAGCATGCAATTCATCAGAATAGCTTATAATATCAGTGGACATGTACTTCATTTCCAATTCATACCTTTCTCACCCTTGAAATCCAGGCACACTGGCAATGGGGTTGGCTTAACAGCTAAAAAAAAAACAATGGCACATAATTTTATTTTGATGCCTTTTCAACGCTTCTGTGTCAAGTTAAGCTTAATTAAGCTTTTACTGTAAGGTTAGTATTGCCCTAGCTGCAGTGGCATAACTTAATATGGTGGGGCCCTGGTGCAAACATTAAATGGGGCCCGTTTACAGCTCATGCAGTAAACTTTTTTCCGTCTTTTAACTCAGTTGGATGCAGCTAGACCTATAAAGGCATAAACAGCAGAGGGGAGTGGTGCTTCTTTTATCTAAATGACGCCAAGTGTGCAAATATATGATAAATAAGCGGGAGGAGCAACAATGATGGGGCCCTCCTGACCTCCTGGGCCCTGGTGCGCACTCCCTCAAGTTACACCCCCGCCTAGCTCTCCTAACTATGAGCAGCACTCTGTATTAGGATTCTTGATGGATTATTGGGGGGGGGGGGTGATTATGATCAAGGCCCTTATTTATCACGGGCTAGCGCCAGGTAGTGTCTGACGAGCGCCAGGTAGCGGCAGCTAATGGCGACTACCGACTCAAGTACGCCCGGCGGCGGTCACAATGACGCATTTATCAAGCAAAATGAGGCTAGCGCCGGCCAGAGCGACGGCTAGCGCGGCATTCATCATGAAGCCGCCTGGACCGAACAGCGCCGCTGCAAATTCCCTCACAGCGCCAGGTATGAGCTGTCGCTCCCTGGCGATGTCCAATGCATTTCAATGGAGCAATCTATAATTAATCATAATAAATTGGTATTAATTTTTTTTTTTTTTTTTTTTTTAATGTCAAAAATTCGGAGACCACTTCTGCAATGTTAGGATTTATTTTTAAGTAAAAAAAAATGTAAAAAAAAATTTGTGCAGAATTGATCTAACAGGTCTGAGATTAATGTATTCATATTACAAAATGAATCTAAAAACATGTATAATGTTACATTCAAAAAATATGGTTGTTTAGGGGTTAAAAACTAGTTAATACCCATCGCCGCCAGCGCTCTGGGGTTTAAACAAGGAATGGACAGCGACAGCACATTCGGAGCGTGATTTGTTAATGAATATGAAGCTAGCCGTTCGCTCTGGCCATTCGTTGTCAGGCGCTCACATACAACGCTGAACCTGTGAAACAGCGACCCCCCAGCCCGTATTCAACATTACCGCACACCGACTGAGTCGCTGTCATCAAGCTAACGCCGGCCAAGCACAGCGAATACTGGCTGGTGCTGAAAAAATCACGCTACAGTCGCTCATCTGGCGCTACCTGGCGCTATTAATGAATCGGCCTCCAAATCATGCACTGTAATCTTTGAGTTTGAGTTGGCACCATCCCAATATTTTTGCAAGTGGGCACCGGGAGACCCAGCAGCTTTTTTCACATTTCATTCATCTCTATTGTCAGCCTTTTACATTTTTTTTCCATTAGTCTCTGTCTTCTTGCCATTTTCGTCTTTGTATTTGCCTTTTCTTATCCCCTCTTTTTCACATTCCCTCATTTCCCCTCCAATTTATATCCCCTCTCCATCTACCTTTTACACATTCACTACATATTGCTCTCATCTCCCCTTTCATTTTTCACACTTCCCTCCACTTTTTTCACATTCCTTATTTTCCGTCTTGTTTATACCTTCCCTGCATCTCTTTTTCACATTCCCTCTCCTGTCACCTTCTCTGCATTTTCTTTACTACCTTCACTGCATTACTACTTACTTCTTCTCACTCTCTCATCCACATTTTCCCTTCTCCTATTTTTCACATTCCTCTTTCTTTCTATTTGATACCTTCCCTCCATCTCTCTTATCCATTTTCTCTACATTTTTCTATCCCACAATTCCTACATCTTGCTATTATTTCCACAATCACACCTCTTCCTTGTTCACATAGAGGCTGATTCATTAATAGCGGCAGGTAGCGACAGTTGAGCGACTGTAGCAGTATTTTCACAGCGCCCGCTAGTAGTCGCTGTGCTTGGCCATTGTTCGGTTGTTGATAGCGACTGAGTCGGTGTGCAGTAATGTTGAATACGGGGTGACGAGTCGCTATTTGACAGGTTCCGCGATGTATGGGTGCGCATGATAGCGACTGGCCATAGCGACCGGCTCCCACCATATTCATCAAAAATCACGCTCAAAAAAATTCAAGCGCTGTGAAATGCATGTTTAAACCCCAGAGCGCTGGCGGCGATGTGTTAAAAGTAGTTTTTTAACCCCCAAACCACCGTATTTTTGGAAACCAAAAAAAAAAAATTTGTAAGAATTTAGTAATATGAATACAATAATATCAATTCTGCACAATTTTTTTTCTAACATGGCAGAAGTGGTCACAGAATTTTTCACATTTAAAAAAAAACAAACATTTATAACAATTAATTATGAATATTTAAAGATTGTTCCATTGAAATGCATTGGAGAGCGCCAGGTAGCGAGAGGTCATACCTGTCGCTGTTCAAGGTCGGACGCTGGCGCTGTGGGCTGAGGCTGGAATAATGATGAATGAGTGGCTATATGGCGCTATCTCAGTCGCTAAGCAGGATCGGCTTGATAAATGTGTGATTGTGGTGGGGAGCCGTCGTTCTCGTAGCGGTGCCCGTCATTACCGGTCGCTCACCAGTCGCTACCTGTCGCTATTCCTTCATAAATAAGGGCCACATTCCTTTTGTTTCTCTTCCCTCCTTCTTTCGTTTCCCCATTCCCAACGGGGAGGCCGATTCATTAATAGCGCCAGGTAGCGACAGATGAGCGACTGTAGCGTGATTTTTTCAGCGCCAGCCAGTATTCGCAGTGCTTGGCCGGCGTTAGCTTGATGACAGCGACTCAGTCGGTGTGCGGTGATGTTGAATACGGGCTGGGGGGTCGCTGTTTCACAGGTCCAGCGTTGTATGTGAGCGCCTGACAACGAATGGCCAGAGCGAACGGCTAGCTTCATATTCATCAACAAATCACGCTCCGAATGTGCTGTCGCTGTCCATTCCTTGTTTAAACCCCAGAGCGCTGGCGGCGATGGGTGTTAACTAGTTTTTAACCCCTAAACAACCATATTTTTTGAATGTAACATTATACATGTTTTTAGAATCATTTTGTAATATGAATACATTAATCTCAGACCTGTTAGATCAATTCTGCACATATTTTTTTTAATTTTTTTTTTGCCTTAAAAATAAATCCTAACATTGCAGAAGTGTTCTCCGATTTTTTGACATTAAAAAAAAAAAATAATAAAAATAATACCAATTATGAATAATTATAGATTGCTCCATTGAAATGCATTGGACATCGCCAGGGAGCGACAGCTCATACCTGGCGCTGTGAGCGAATTTGCAGCGGCGCTGTTCGGTCCAGGCGGCTTCATGATGAATGCCGCGCTAGCCGTCGCTCTCGCCGGCGCTAGCCTCATTTTGCTTGATAAATGCGTCATTGTGACCGCCTCCGGGCGTACTTGAGTCGGTAGTCGCCGTTAGCTGCCGCTACCTGGCGCTCATCAGACACTACCTGGCGCTATCGCTTGATGAATAAGGGCAATATTGCTTTGATTTCCACATTTCACGCCTCTTCCTTTTTCACACTTTTTTGCTTCCTTCCATCTCTTTTCTACATTTGCTTTATACTTCTGCTTTCCACATTTTGTCCCACTGTACTCCTTATCCACATTTTTCATTGTCCTTGTTTCCTCCTTCTATTTTATTCCCTCCATTTTACTTTCCCCATCTCTCTATCTTTCTCTCTAATTTCACCTTCTCTTTCTCTTTATTCACCTTCCCTCCTCTGTTTCTAATATTTATGTGTGTCTCTCTTCTTAACTTACTTCAGTCTTTCTCTCTTTTCCATCCCTTTCCATCTTTCTTTCCCTCCTTCTCTCCTATTTTCTCCCCCCCCCCCCCCCCACTTTGGTGTGTTCAGAGGGCTTCATTTGGAAATATTGCCCAGGGTGACATTTAACATAAGGCCGTCGCTTTAGATAATCAAATCTATGAAGAAGTAAGTGGGAGAATCTGGATTCTTACAGGAACCGCTAATAATAAGGGACTCCTGTGCAGAATGATAGAAATATTAACGCTTCCACCCATCGTTATTACCATTATACACCATACAGCTCTATTACTGAATGCCCTCCATCAACAACAACAATTAGGCCCTTATTCATGAAGGGATAGCGTCAGGTAGTGGTGGTTAATGACAGGTAGCGACAGGTAGCGACTGGTGAATGCCGGACACGGCACGCAATTACACATTTATCAAGCAGAATCTGTTTAGTGACTGGGATAACGCCATGTAGCGTCTGATTCATCATTTTCCCAGCCTCAGCGAACAGCACCGGCGTTCAGCTTTGCACAGCGCCAGGTATGACTACGCTACCTGACGCTCTGCCATACATTTCAATGGACGATCCTTTCCTTCTCTTTAAACTGTGTTTTTGTTTTTGTTTTGTTTTTTAAATCTCAAATAATTCTGTGACGTCTCCTGGCATTGAAATAGCAGTTTTTTCACATTTTTTAAATTTTTTATTAATTTCTTCAGAAATGACATTACAGGTCTGCCATTAAAATGTTCATGTTACAATGTTGATACAATGTAATTCCATATGTTTTCGCTTTGTTACTAGTGGAAAGATGCTGAAAAACAGACTACCACCTCCTGCGCTCTGGGCTTCAAACAAGCATGTTTCTGCGCCAGAGATTTGTGAGGCTGTTTTTTTGCTGAATATGGTGTGAGTTGGTCGCTATGAGCAGTCGCTAACATGCGCTCCCATACAGCGCTGTACTGGTCAAATAGCGACTCCTCACAATGTATTCAACATTACTGGACAGCGACTGAGTCGCTATAATAATAATGATTATAGGAAGCCATAAAAGGAAACAACCTGGAGATCTGATGGGCAAATGCAACTTCTGACTGATTACTCTTCTGCAGTTCCTTAAAGTGGAACAAAACCCGGTATTTGACAATCCTGAGTTTTGTTCTGAGCCATTGGGGCATTCCAATTTGGGATGCCCCACTGTGTGAAACCCCCCAGATCATCCAGAAAAACTCACCTCCCCCCGTCCTATGGTGCATGTGCAGGCTCTATTCTAATCAGAGACTTTTGGCATGCACGTTTACCACAATGGGGAGCAGCCACATCTCCAGCAGAGGCCGTGCTCCTGCCCCCAACCATGTGGGCAGGGGCTTGCCAATATCCCCTCCTGGTTACCCACACCCCTTTTTAATCATGGATATTTGGTTCAACAGCATCCAAACCAGATGGAGGCATATTCAGCTCATTACTAATAATTAGCTGTGTCTCTGAGGGCCTATTCATGATGTGCGCCGTTTAGCATCTTTCTGGTGGCTATAGCGCCAGTTATAGAGCGCCCGGAATTTTGTCTTTTTTGGCGCTGCAATGTGAACTAATTTGCTGTGATTGTTGCACTATGTATTGGATGGTCAAGTTCTGTAATAAAAATTGTGTGTAATATTAATTATAAACATAAAGCACTTCAATTCAGTTCTGCCTATTGTGTTGACTTACAGCACCAGGTTTCAACTGGCGCTGTTTTGAGTGCCTGGCGCTGCAATCTTTTGGGCACAGCAGTATTAAATAAGATGCTAACTGTCTGCCGCATTGGCACTGCCATTTTTTCTTTCTTAAATCGCAAGCTGAGTGCCGCTGAGGCAAAAAAGTGGCACTGTGTGGCGCTGATGCTTCATAAATAAAGCTCCCCATTTACCAGGGGCATAGCTAGGAGGGTAAGGGGGGGGGGCTGCCATGGGTGCAGCAGGTCAGGGGGGAGCCAAAGGGGCACAGGTGGGGCTTCATTTTAAATCTTTGACCTGGGTGTCATAAAGCCTAGCTACACCTCTGCCATTTACTTTAAAGCTTGTCCCAGTCACCCTTCCTCATTCATTAGATTCAGATTAACATTACTCTTTCAATCTCATTGGCTTGGCAGAATTACTGTACCTGATGTTCAGCAAAACCTAAATCAATTTTGCTCCCAGACTAATATATTGTGAATAATATATGGCAGTAATCATATAATAGCTGGTATAGGTGGGGTTTTATGTTCTCCAGCTTCATATTCCTACCTGTCACTCTTCTGATACGGTAGGAAGGAAATTAGAAAAAAAGTAAAATATTCTGCAAAATGACCAGCAAAACCTTTGTAACCAGTAATACCTGATTACGTTGCAATTATAGAAAAGAAAAAAAGCTTTGTTTTTGATCATAACGGACTGCTCTGTGCATTATTATTATTTTAATTTATAGAAGAGAAACCACTCATCCAAATTGGAATCTACTCAGTATTTCTGGGAAAAAATATTTTTGGCATGAATTAGAATTTCTTGGTACCTAAAATTAAATTGCCAGATGAAATACGTGAGTTCCACCACCACATAACTCCCAGTGGGCTAAACTCCCTTCTTCAAGTTGAATAAAACCCACCCGGACCACAAGGCAGGCATACTCCCTCCTGCAGGGGTATGCTGAAGTGGGATGCCCTGCCTTGTGAAACGCCCAATATTTTTACCTTTTCCTGGAGCCCACAGCTATGGCATCACTCGCTTCCCTTCATGTCTGTACGTGGCCCTGCCCATTGTGACTGAACTGCTGTGCAGGGCCACGCACAACCGAAGGAAGCCGAGTAATGCCGCTCGCTACTTGCAAGTGCGGCTAGGATTCCAGCTGGCTGCTCCAGCGCAGCATGGGCTCAATGATTAGTAAGTGACCTCAGTGACCTGGGGGTTTCACACAGCAGGGGGACACAAGGGGGACAGACCAAAACCCAGGATATTTAAAAAATCAGGGTTTTGGTCCACTTTCAGCATGTAATTTGCTTTCCATTTGCCCGCATGTGGAGATTCCAGCTGTCCAGATCCCGCCTGCCAGGCCACGCACCCACTGAGAAGCAACAAAATAAGCTGCCCTTTACTTCCTTTCCTTTAATTGCACCTATACTCAGAGAGAAGTATATGTAGTCACCTTCTATCCCCAGCCCAGTGCCCCCAAACAGTCTGGGTTTCTTTTTTTACCTCAGCATTTGAACACGAACTGAATACAGTCGGCCATATTGCTCCCTGGCTAAGCAGCCCCTGTGATGATGCAATCAGGTAGAGTACACACAGCTCAGCAATGGGGAGCACTTCAAGCTAACTGCCATTATGTAACAGTTTGGTTGTAACTGAATCAATTAGCATATGGATTGTCATTCACCATAATACTACTTCCTGATGTTTTTTATTGGTGTTTTATGGATATTGGGCAAAGGCTGAAGTAAAAAAGAAACACAGGCTGTTTTGGAGCACAGGGCTGGGAATGGAAGGTGACCACATAAACGTCCTTTCTGAGTATAATTGCACTTTAATTTCCTTAATTTTAAACACAGAAAAAAGGCTAAAAAATACTTAAAATGTCCTAAAAACTTTAAACTTTGTTTAATCACTTAATAGTGACAACATCTGAGTTCAACAGTCCCATTTTGTTATATGGTCTCTTGATATTAGCCCCTGGGCTGGATTGGAGGTAACAATGGAAATTAACTACAGTATGGTATTGTAGGTATCTCCCGTGCATTGGAGCTTGTCCATCTAAAAGCAAGAGTTAATCATGAGACCATCCCCTCGATTCAAAGAGCAAAAGTTAATTGATTTCGTATCGAGAATCGTAAGTTTGGGTGGGTGTTTGTCATTTTTTCTTGTTTTTTTGCCCATTTCGTATTCGCACGATCGTTCGCGCATAGACGTATATGAACATACGCATTTCGTACGAGAATCGTATAATTTGCGTTAGTTCGTGTGTTTTTCCCGTCCAAATCGTATTATTTGCGTCCGATCCTATTTTTTACGTCCTTCACATGGGCTTGCGACCAATTCAGAGAGGTGATTGCTAATTGTTTGGAAGCCCATTAAAGAGCTGCTTTACGAAATGTTTGCCGGCAGCTATTTGGCCTCGGGAGTAGGATGGAGCGGAGCGAGTTTGTGGCACATCAAGGGCTTATGCTTTTTGGCATTGAGTTGATCGAGATGTCTGAGAGCAGATTGCCCCTGCGTCGTCGCATGAACATCGATAGCATGAATGATGTTGAGCTGTTCGAGCTGACCAGGCTTAATCGCGCTTCCCTCCATAAATTATATAGTGAGCTGCGGCCATGGTTAGCCCGCACCACAAGGAAGGGGCATGCAATTTCAGGTATGACCAAGATGCTTGGCTGCCTGCAATTTTTGGCGAACGGCTCGTTCCAGAGGCTGGGTGCCCTCTCCGTGGGGATGTCACAGCCTACGCTGAGCCGAGCTGAGTTATGGCTGCCATAACTCCAAAATATATTTATTTTCCGGATGATATGGCAGCCAGAAACGCCATTAAGCTTGGGTTTTATAATGTGGCCGACATGCCCAACGTTATTGGTGCTATTGACTGCACACATGTGGCACTCGTACCTAGGGCAGCCGACGAGTATATATATAGGTATTGAGATTGGTTATTATGTTGGCCAACGTGTCATGTAACCTGTTTTCCTTTGCGGCAGCATATTTGTTTATCCCTCATTTGTGTAGCTGCTTTATCTAGGCTTTTCATTAGTATTTCCCAATAGAGTGCAGACATGTTTTGTTGTTAATTTTTTATTTTGGGTCAAATATCAATTACCCTTTTTGTATGTTTTTGCCTTAAGGAATCGTAAAATGGGACACTCACTTAATGTCCAGGCCGTGGTTGGTCCGGACATGCGGTTTATGAGTGTCCTTGCCGGCTACCCAGGATCGTCCCACGACTCCTATATCCTCAGGCGATCTGGGTTGTTTCGGAGATTTGAGGCAGGTGAATTTTCGGGGGCATGGCTGCTTGGTAAGTGTGTCCTATTTGTGTGTTATTAAATGTTGCATTAATCTTGTATTTGTTGATATGTTTGTATTTGAATTCTTTACATAAGCGTCAAACTGCCTTTTTCTTGGGTCATATATTATGAACTTCCAAAAAAAATGCTTGCCTCGCTTTGTCCTTCAGAATGTTTTCCCTTTAGTTAGGATGTCTGTAAGTTCCTTGTCCCTAAATATATTGGTTTGGAGTTTATACCCAAGGATCTTTGAGCTTTGGCTCCTTTTGTACTATTGGTCTTTAAATGTCAAAGTGGACTTAAACTGCATACATTGTAGTTTCCAGATAAATGTGGATAGCCCCTCAGCAGCATCCTAATTGTAACATGTCTGAAAACTAAAAATATATTTAAATTCCAAATACCCTTGGGCGTGCAGATGTTTGTTAATTAATTGGTATATTGAAGTGCAATTTTTAATTAGGTAATACATTAGTGGAAAGATTTATTTGGCTAATGTGCCCTGTTTTTTTTTTGGGCCACTTTACCTTACATCATTATGATATATGTTAAATTTTTGGTGTTTGTTGTGTTGCCTTTTTAATTTTGATTACATTTAATTCTCTGTTTAAGGTGATTCCGGGTACCCACTTCTACCCTGGCTCATGACGCCTGTGCTGCGGCCCCAGGATGCCTCTCAGGAAGCGTACAACCGTGCGCATCGCAAGACCCGGGCTGTTGTGGAGAGGGCCTTTGGGCTGCTGAAGACACGTTTTCGTTGCCTTGACCATACTGGGGGCGCCCTGCAATATGATCCCAAGAAAGTGATTGACATTATCATGGCATGTGCTGTTTTGCACAATTTTGCCATCCTGGAACGTGTCCCACGTTATGTGGACAGCCTGCCCTCTTCAGCCGTCGAGGATGAAGTCGAGAATTTTGTGGGGCCCCCCAGTGAGTCTGGCCAATCTGTTAGAGCCAACCTGATCATGCAGCATTTTACTTAACTTTTTTCCCTGTCTCAACATTCTGTGTGTCTGTGTTATCCTTTTTGTTAAATATGTTGTTTTGCCGTAATGTGGCATTACCTCAAAGTAAAACATTTAGACCTTAATTGTTGCCTAATGTATTTCATGTAGTTTCCTTAGCTTTAGATTTGCATTGTTACACCTCTTCAAACTAAAATTATCTGGTTTAGCCCAAGCTGTTTAAAATGTGTTCCCACTAAAAACGCCACAAGTATTGTAAGTGAGATTTTTTTTTTACTTAGAAATGGAAAAATTATAGTGCTTAACAGAAAACATTCCACATACATCTGTGGTTACAAATGGATAACATTACAAAAAAAACATCGAGCACATCTACACCTGGAAGTGAGTGGCACAACCAAACAAGGACACCCAGTCCAAAGGCCAGCCTAGTCCAGTCATTAATATTGCCTGTGCCCAGGGATATTTGGGCATGGCCATAATGTCACACAAACATGTCTGCAAACAGGAGGAGCACCAACCAAATCCATATTTAAAGCCATAAGTGGCCAGATACCCTCCACATAGACCTATGGCATTGGCTAGTGGCCTTAAGCATTACTCTAAGGAGCTATATGGGAGCAAATACAAAACACAACCTGCATGAGCAACACAAAATGGATTGTTTGAAACCTCAAAGGACAAGTAAATACAGTGGGGGTTAAGAGAAAAGATGTCCCACACACCCATGGCTTAATAGGGTGGCTGCCCATAATACCCAGGTGGAGGTCCAGGTGGAGGTCCATGTGAATGGGACCTAGCCTGGGCCATGGCAGCATTGTGAATTTGAAACTGCTCCACAATGTTTCTCTGCATATTGGTCATCTCAGCCATGGCTGACTGGATGCCATTACTTGCATTGACCACGTTGCTGTTGAGGGTACGCAACTCCGCGAGGATGCCCTGTAGACTGGTATGGATGTTGACCATGTCGGCATGCCTTTGCTCACGCTCTGTAACGAGCTGTGCGTCATAAGAGTCCCTTTGTTGGGTCCATAATTGAAGCAGGGCACTCTGCCTCCCCTGGGAAATTGTGGGGCGGCGTAATGGAGTCCGCCGCACAATTACCCTGGCTCTTGGGCGTGCCCTGCCGCGTGGTGTCGTCCCCTCAACAGCAACAGGCCTGCTTTGCAAATCCTCAGCAGCAGAGTGAACACTGGGGACTGTAGTGTCAGTCTCCCCATGTGCATGCACAATGGATGGAGATTCACTCTGCTGCTGAGGATTGGCCAGAGAAACATTATGGAGCAGTTCCAAATTGGGACCCAGGGGGAGGTCATCCGACGTGCCCTGCATGGAGACATCATCATCTTCCTCCATGTCCTGGATCTCTTCCATGAGTGTGCGGGTCTGTAGGGACATATAAAAAAAAAAGTGTAAGTTGGCGTCCAAATTTGGGATTCCAACAGTTTAACACATTCTTAAGCACTTGGTAGTATTTATGGTACGAAATTAACTTACCAGAAATCTCTGATCTGGGCTCCTATGCTGTACGGACCTGGTAGGCATAACCAAACTGGGGGGTGAGTTTACCCTTGCTGAGGGATCATGCTGGGCTGAAGAAGAGAAAAACAAACCACGTAAACACACACATAACCATTTTTGGGATAGGTAATCAAATATAGCTCTATTTGTAATATTAATCAACTCTAGAGCAATGGGGACATTTGTTCAAAGACACGCAAGTTTAGATAGGTGCAATGGCTCGCGAAAACTGCTAACTGACCTCAGTTCTAAGTCAGGAAGTGTACCCAGTCAGCATACAACTTTCAACGCACATTTTTGGATTTAGACTACCATTCGCTAGGTCCGGGGTACTCAAACAATTGTTGGAAAGGCCCATTTAAAGGTATGTGGTGAGAGGTGAATGTCTGGCCATGGTGCTGACGCAGGGGGTGTCTAGTTAGAAATAAACACACTGGTGGAGGGGCTGGAGATTTCAAAGTGCAAACTAATAAAGGCTGCTTGCCCTTGCTGGGCTGGATGGGGCAGAGCTGAGGGGACAGGGATTGGATGGCTAAAGGGGGGAGTTAACGTATTGATGGTGATGGGATGGATGGAGCAAATCTGTTACAAATGTATGGGGCTTATGTGGGGGGGGGGCATGGGGGGACTGTGGCAGATGGGCCAGAGCAGGGGCAGCGGGACACGATTGTGCCAAGAGAAAGTTTTACCAAGTTACTGTGTACCTTGCAATGCCACTTCCTGTGCAGTACTTCATATTGCAATGCTATGTTTCAGGGAGCCATCACATTGGGCAGGAGAACAACCACTACATCGCCGATCAAGGGGGCAGCTCTGAGCACGTCAACACAGAAGTAACTGAGTGCAGGGCTGTCTGGGCAGGGGTCCTGGAATCTGGTGCCAAGGTCCGCATTGGGACCCCGGGCCGCCAGTTGAGTCTCGCTGCTCTAGGTCAGATATGTTTGGGGGTGGCTAATGACATTGTTAACTCAAACACAACTCACACAACAAAAAGGCAACCCATACATAATGATGTGTGTTTTGTGATTGATTCCAAATATATCACTTTTCTGGAGAAACTTCATGACTTTAACAATCCAATTGGAAATTTGATCTTTGCCATAATGGCTGTGGGCCTAAATGTGTGATTCCCAGGGACCAAAAGAGGACACAAACAGGCACAGTAGTGCGAGGCCAAGCAAGGCAAACCATAGGGGCATCCCGTTATCTTGTTACTAGTGAACTGTAGATTATTTAGCAAACAGGCAAACATGCAGATTTAAGAGTACTCACCGTGGGTACGGGTCGGTGAGTCTGTGTCCCTTAGACCAGCATGTCCACCGACCGCGACCGGATGGAGAAGTCCCAGCACAATCTCCTCAGCAGGGGTAAACTCCAATTTAGAAGGAAAGCCACCTCCAGTTTTCAGGCTGAAAAGAGAAAATCGTTTGGTACTCAGAAAAGGTGCATACAGTACATCCTAAACATTATATTTAGAGAAAACATTTATTTACCTGTAATTATGCCTTTTAATTTCTTTTTGCCGTACAGCATACTTCAGATCAGAGATTTTCTTCTGAATTTGGGACACATCTTTCCTCTCTTCCCCCGCTGCATTTACTTGTCGGAGGATGGTTTCAAACAATTCCATCTTGCGCTGCTTTGTGGTGTGTTTTGATTTGCTCCCATAGAGCTCGTCATAGTATAATGTAAGGCCACTAGCCAATGCCATATTTTGGTCATGGGAGAATCTCCCACTCAACTGGCCGCGGCGCAATGTGCGGCCAGATGGTTGGCTTGGCTGCTCCTCCATGTGTGCAGACACATGTGGTGACATTATGGCCTGGGGCTGGGTAGGGGAATGGCCGGATTGGTGGCTTCCCAATGACTGGACTGGACTGGCCAAGGGACTGGGTGTTCTGGCGTGGCTGGCCACCGAACTTCCAGGTGTAGATGTGGTCATGGTTGCAATTCTGGGCCCTCTTGGGGGGCTATGTTCCCGGCTGGTGCCAGGTCGGGGGCTCTGTTCCCGGCTGGTGCCAGGTCGGGGGCTTCTGGCCCTGGATGGGGTTCTTCGGGCCCTGTAGGGGCTTCTGGCCCTGGATGGGGTTCTTCGGGCCCTGTAGGGGCTTCTGGCCCTGGATGGGGTTCGGCGGGCCCTGTAGGGGCTTCTGGCCCTGGATGGGGTTCGGCGGCCTCTGGCTGGGCTTCGGGCCCTGGATGGGGTTCGGCGGCCTCTGGCTGGGCTTCTGGCCCTGGATGGGGTTCGGCGGCCTCTGGCTGGGCTTCGGGCCCTGGATGGGGTTCGGCGGCCTCTGGCTGGGCTTCTGGCCCTGGATGGGGTTCGGCGGCCTCTGGCTGGGCTTCTGGCCCTGGATGGGGTTCGGCGGCCTCTGGCTGGGCTTCTGGCCCTGGATGGGGTTCGGCGGCCTCTGGCTGGGCTTCTGGCCCTGGATGGGGTTCGGCGGCCTCTGGCTGGGCTTCTGGCCCTGGATGGGGTTCGGCGGCCTCTGGCTGTGCTTCTGGCCCTGGATGGGGTTCGGCGGCCTCTGGCTGGGCTTCGGGCCCTGGATGGGGTTCGGCGGCCTCTGGCTGGGCTTCGGGCCCTGGATGGGGTTCGGCGGCCTCTGGCTGGGCTTCTGGCCCTGGATGGGGTTCGGCGGCCTCTGGCTGGGCTTCGGGCCCTGGATGGGGTTCGGCGGCCTCTGGCTGGGCTTCGGGCCCTGGATGGGCTTCTGGCCCTGGATGGGGTTCGGGCCCTGCTGCGGGGCCTGGGTTGCCGAACTGCCCTACTTGAAGCCATGGCCGGTGTGGGCTCCCTTGTGCGGCCTCTTCTGGGGGCAGAGGTGGTGGGTGCTGCAGTTGGCTGCTTTTTGGCTGCAGGGGCACGTGGCTTGGGGCCCCTTTTTTGGGTTCCTGAGGGTCCAGGGTCCCTTGGTGGGGCCGAGGTGGTAGTCTTGCCTCTCAGCTTTCTCCTACCTTGCTGGGACCTTGTTGTTGGGCCCTCCGCGGTCTTGCTTTGCTGGGGTCGCTTGCTCATAGGCTTTTTAGGTGCCATCTTACACAAATGCTCAAAGAGAATGAGCTTTGGGTGCAGGGACCTTTAAATAATGAGCCCAGCGTGTGACGCCTATGCGCACGACTACGCGCTCGTACGAACGTACGTTCGAGCGGAACCAGGAAACCGCTGGGGTTTCACTTATCTGCTGCCTTGAAGAAGCATAAAGATGGCGCCCACTATCTTCACCCGTCAACAGGAAGAGATCCTCATGCTGGTAAGTGGCTGCCTGTGCATTTTAATCTAATAGTCAATGATGGCCTAAATGTAAATGATGCGTTTGTAACTAGTTTGGGGTCTCTTAATGTTTAATCACTGGCTCCTCACACTTCATCCTCAAGGGCCGAGCCTGGCCACGTTTTAGCAACAGTTAATTAACCTGTGGAGTAGCGGGGCTAGCTGGCAAACCTGGGCTGTCTCGGACCTTGATGCGGATGTTTGAGGAACACTGTTTTCCTAAGCCATAAAAACACAACGGGAAGCCACACACGTGGTCCAAAAGCCTAAGCATTAGCCTACATCTTGGATGTTTAAACCATCCTAACATGCCATAGATGCAGGTGGGCTGATTCTTGATGTTGGCTATTATCTGTATGTACATGGTGTGTGATACATATAACATAAGACCAGACTCTCATTCACAGTCAACGTCCTCTTTAAGGCACTCCCCAAAAATGGCTGCCACTCGAAATGTGTGTGTTAATGACATGAAATTCTCAACTTGTGATGCAACACATATGTGTGTGTGTGTAAAAGTAAAATCTCTGTGTCCATTATGTTTTTCAGATCATGCTTCAGCGCCGGTATGACTTCGCGCCCAATGTGTGCGAGAAAAGGGACATCGCCCGGGAGATCATCGCGGAGATACACCGTGTGACTAGCACCACCTTCACTCACACCCAGATAATGCAGCATTGGTCGGACCTGAAACGTCTGCACATGCCCCGGGTGCGGAGGTTTTTTGGAATCCATTTCCCAAGTAAGTACAAAGCAATTGCATGGTATATGTTCCAAATGTATAAGTTATGCCTTTATTTATAATGACTTTTCTTTGGTAGTGTTGGAAATGGATTTCAGAATTCGCCGCACCCGGAGGCGTACAGGCCGACCAGTGCTGCATGAGTCTGCATCTGTGAGTGAAGGTGGTGGATCTCCCGGGCGACGGACCTACCCCTCCTCTGTGGCCTCCTCAGACCAGCCCCTGGACCTTACCACAGAGGAGGGGCCAAACCGCGTGGGCGTGGAGTCATACCTGGCCAGGCATGGGGAAGGCTCTGGTATGTCACTCTTCATGTATAGGCACAAAGATATACATGGCAGGCCAAAAACTAAGTTATCCTTTATTATGTATTTGTAGAAGCTTCTGGTGCGGGTGAAATAGTGGAGGAGGAGGCAGCAGAGATGCTGGAAGTCGATCCTGGCGAAGGTGAGTGATGTCAGCCAGACTGGGAGCCAGATATGTAGGGAATAGTGACTCTCTACAAGTACTAACCAAATGTCACATGTTTCTCCAGGGACTTCTTCACAGCAGAGCCAGGACCAAGGGCAGCCTGTTGGCCCCAACCAGCCATCTGTCGGCCACCAACTCCGTAAGTCTCCATGCCATTATTCATATTAATGTTTGGTTAGCTAATAACACACACATAACTAAAGGCGTAGCCAATGTGTAGTTCACACTTTCATGTGGGCACTTCGTTAGCTTAACGAGGACCCTAAGTTGTATTAAGAACCAAAGAATTAGCCATCACACTGTACCTACATATTAGAAACATGGAAAAACACCCTTCACCCATCTAATGCATGTTATTAGACTGAACCAAACCAATATTGGGGAATATGGAATGCGCAATATTTACAGGCAGCATGGGATACAGATTGAAAAAAGGAAGGTGCTGCCATGCATTGTGTGAGTGATGACCTTTCCCTCAACCCAGCTATGCTCGGGATTCCCAACGCACCACTGTAACCTACTCCCCTGTACTTTATCCAACTCTCCACTCCTCATTAAGTGTTATGCTTAAGAGTCCAGATGGCGGCGCTGTAATCCCAAAAAAACCCTAATTAACTTTGAGGTGGTGCAGAATCATTTGTGAATAGTTATTGGTTTTCATTAAATAATGTGGAAGGTCCGGTTTAAGGAGTTTAAACACTTACCTGTGGGAAATGCATTAACTGTATCCCTTGGAAGAATGACATATGTCATGCATTTACATGTATTTGATTAACCCTAAATCTATTTCCAGCATACAAACCGGTCTGGGACTCCTATTTATGTTTCTTTCTCTATTGGTTACAGGGATGATCCCCCAAACATTGGCGGGCAAAAAAAAAAGAATGAAGGAGTTGGTGGCCGAGCTGCTGGCCATACAGGCGACGTTGGGGCCAACAGATGAAGAAGAGGATGATGAATAGTGCCCTTGGTCCTGGCTCCTTTGTTTGACTTGTTTTTAAATTTGTTACCATTTTAAAAAGGGTTTTATGTATTTTTTAAAAAACCAAAAAATATGTTTTTAAAAAAAAAAAAAAAACAAATATGTGTTTTACTGTTTAAAAAAAAAAAAACATTTATATGTGTTTTACTGTTAAAAACCAAAAAAAAAATTATATGTGTTTTACTGTTCCAAAAAAAAAAAACATTTATATGTGTTTTACCGAGACAAAAAAAAAAAAAAAATGTTAAAAAAAACAACCAAAAAAAAAGAAAGGTTTTGAAAATTAGTTAAAACCAAACCAAGCAAATAATTTTAATAAATTAGATTTTAAGCCTTCCTAAATGTGTCTTTTCTAATATGCACACACCCAAAAAATTACACAAACCAGAAACAACACGCTTAGAAACATATAGACATATGTACATTACCGAGAAAGGAAGTTGGATGCAGGCGCTAAGAGGTTTAGGTAAGTTTGAGGGACCGAGAAATGAAGTTGGATGCAAGCGCTAAGAGGTTTAGGTAAGTTTGAGGGACCGAGAAATGAAGTTGGATGCAAGCACTAAGAGGTTTAGGTAAGTTTGAGGGACCGAGAAATGAAGTTGGATGCAAGCGCTAAGAGGTTTAGGTAAGTTTGAGGGACCGAGAAATGAAGTTGGATGCAGCCGCTAAGGGGTTTAGGTAAGTTTGAGGGACCGAGAAATGAAGTTGGATGCAAGCGCTAAGAGGTTTAGGTAAGTTTGAGGGACCGAGAAATGAAGTTGGATGCAAGCGCTAAGAGGTTTAGGTAAGTTTGAGGGACCGAGAAATGAAGTTGGATGCAGCCGCTAAGGGGTTTAGGTAAGTTTGAGGGACCGAGAAATGAAGTTGGATGCAAGCACTAAGAGGTTTAGGTAAGTTTGAGGGACCGAGAAATGAAGTTGGATGCAAGCGCTAAGAGGTTTAGGTAAGTTTGAGGGACCGAGAAATGAAGTTGGATGCAAGCGCTAAGAGGTTTAGGTAAGTTTGAGGGACCGAGAAATGAAGTTGGATGCAAGCACTAAGAGGTTTAGGTAAGTTTGAGGGACCGAGAAATGAAGTTGGATGCAAGCGCTAAGAGGTTTAGGTAAGTTTGAGGGACCGAGAAATGAAGTTGGATGCAAGCGCTAAGAGGTTTAGGTAAGTTTGAGGGACCGAGAAATGAAGTTGGATGCAAGCGCTAAGAGGTTTAGGTAAGTTTGAGGGACCGAGAAATGAAGTTGGATGCAAGCACTAAGAGGTTTAGGTAAGTTTGAGGGACCGAGAAATGAAGTTGGATGCAAGCGCTAAGAGGTTTAGGTAAGTTTGAGGGACCGAGAAATGAAGTTGGATGCAGCCGCTAAGGGGTTTAGGTAAGTTTGAGGGACCGAGAAATGAAGTTGGATGCAAGCGCTAAGAGGTTTAGGTAAGTTTGAGGGACCGAGAAATGAAGTTGGATGCAAGCGCTAAGAGGTTTAGGTAAGTTTGAGGGACCGAGAAATGAAGTTGGATGCAGCCGCTAAGGGGTTTAGGTAAGTTTGAGGGACCGAGAAATGAAGTTGGATGCAAGCACTAAGAGGTTTAGGTAAGTTTGAGGGACCGAGAAATGAAGTTGGATGCAAGCGCTAAGAGGTTTAGGTAAGTTTGAGGGACCGAGAAATGAAGTTGGATGCAAGCGCTAAGAGGTTTAGGTAAGTTTGAGGGACCGAGAAATGAAGTTGGATGCAAGCGCTAAGAGGTTTAGGTAAGTTTGAGGGACCGAGAAATGAAGTTGGATGCAGCCGCTAAGGGGTTTAGGTAAGTTTGAGGGACCGAGAAATGAAATTTGGATGCAAGCGCTAAGAGGTTTAGGTAAGTTTGAGGGACCGAGAAATGAAGTTGGATGCAAGCGCTAAGAGGTTTAGGTAAGTTTGAGGGACCGAGAAATGAAGTTGGATGCAGCCGCTAAGGGGTTTAGGTAAGTTTGAGGGACCGAGAAATGAAGTTGGATGCAGCCGCTAAGGGGTTTAGGTAAGTTTGAGGGACCAAGAAATGAAGTTGGATGCAAGCGCTAAGGGGTTTAGGTAAGTTTGAGGGACCGAGAAATGAAGTTGGATGCAAGCGCTAAGAGGTTTAGGTAAGTTTGAGGGACCGAGAAATGAAGTTGGATGCAGCCGCTAAGGGGTTTAGGTAAGTTTGAGGGACCGAGAAATGAAGTTGGATGCAAGCGCTAAGAGGTTTAGGTAAGTTTGAGGGACCGAGAAATGAAGTTGGATGCAGCCGCTAAGGGGTTTAGGTAAGTTTGAGGGACCGAGAAATGAAGTTGGATGCAGCCGCTAAGGGGTTTAGGTAAGTTTGAGGGACCGATAAATGAAGTTGGATGCAAGCGCTAAGAGGTTTAGGTAAGTTTGAGGGACCGAGAAATGAAGTTGGATGCAAGCGCTAAGGGGTTTAGGTAAGTTTGAGGGACCGAGAAATGAAGTTGGATGCAGCCGCTAAGGGGTTTAGGTAAGTTTGAGGGACCGAGAAATGAAGTTGGATGCAAGCACTAAGAGGTTTAGGTAAGTTTGAGGGACCGAGAAATGAAGTTGGATGCAAGCGCTAAGAGGTTTAGGTAAGTTTGAGGGACCGAGAAATGAAGTTGGATGCAAGCGCTAAGAGGTTTAGGTAAGTTTGAGGGACCGAGAAATGAAGTTGGATGCAAGCGCTAAGAGGTTTAGGTAAGTTTGAGGGACCGAGAAATGAAGTTGGATGCAGCCGCTAAGGGGTTTAGGTAAGTTTGAGGGACCGAGAAATGAAGTTGGATGCAAGCGCTAAGAGGTTTAGGTAAGTTTGAGGGACCGAGAAATGAAGTTGGATGCAAGCGCTAAGAGGTTTAGGTAAGTTTGAGGGACCGAGAAATGAAGTTGGATGCAAGCGCTAAGAGGTTTAGGTAAGTTTGAGGGACCGAGAAATGAAGTTGGATGCAGCCGCTAAGGGGTTTAGGTAAGTTTGAGGGACCGAGAAATGAAGTTGGATGCAGCCGCTAAGGGGTTTAGGTAAGTTTGAGGGACCAAGAAATGAAGTTGGATGCAAGCGCTAAGGGGTTTAGGTAAGTTTGAGGGACCGAGAAATGAAGTTGGATGCAAGCGCTAAGAGGTTTAGGTAAGTTTGAGGGACCGAGAAATGAAGTTGGATGCAGCCGCTAAGGGGTTTAGGTAAGTTTGAGGGACCGAGAAATGAAGTTGGATGCAAGCGCTAAGAGGTTTAGGTAAGTTTGAGGGACCGAGAAATGAAGTTGGATGCAGCCGCTAAGGGGTTTAGGTAAGTTTGAGGGACCGAGAAATGAAGTTGGATGCAGCCGCTAAGGGGTTTAGGTAAGTTTGAGGGACCGAGAAATGAAGTTGGATGCAAGCGCTAAGAGGTTTAGGTAAGTTTGAGGGACCGAGAAATGAAGTTGGATGCAAGCGCTAAGAGGTTTAGGTAAGTTTCTGGTTGAGGGTGCGCATGCGCAAGATCTTATAAACATACGAACGCACGAATCTAAGAGGCCAAAAACCAATGAAAACCAGAGGCAAACGCAAGTAATTGGAAGAGGTGGACGATGGAAGCAGCCGAAAAAACAGGCTGCCGCCGCAACAGGTGAGCACATGAACGTGATTTTTACGATTGCCAACTGACTGAGGCAAGTTCGGGAGATATCATACGAACGGACGTATCTTTTAGGATAGAAACGTATTTGCTTATTGAATCACTCGCAAGTTCATACGAACGCACGAGCGGACGTGAAAAATAGGATGATCGTGAGCCAAATCCAAGCTGTTACATGTTTCTTTGAATCAACCCACATGAGTATAGGGTTGATTCAGCACCTTATATGTTTACTCACATTTTTTGTGTGTAAACACTTTTTTTCCTTGGTACAATTCAACACCATATTCAGCTGTGCGTTTTTTAAAAATATGATGCAATGCACCGAGGGAAAAACTCACAAAAAATGTCTTTATCTTACAAAAAAAAAAAACAAATAGTAGAAATATGGTGCTGAATCAACCCTTATATTGGCTTTTCAACTAATGATATATAAAAGTAGCAAAATACTCAAATATGATGGTTAATGATCAGCAATCAATTTATTTATTTACAAAGATATAAATATATTAAAACCTAGTGATGAGCTTCAGATTTGGGTCTGTGTTAAAAGCATAGGGCCCAAGACCAAAAAAACAGCCTCCGTCCCTCCAAATTACCAGCCCCTAAGCTCTTCTGCACAGGTCAGTGACTCACATTACATGGAGGGAAGTCATCAGTAGTAATACTGGTAGTTTATATATATTACTTTTATTAACAGTGTCTATGAGTTGTATTTACAACTTTTAACACTCTGTGAACTGGAAAGGGCCCCAAGTCTTCTTATACTGGTTTAAAGGATTGTGGGTCGTCCATGTCAAGCCCAATGCCAATAAACATCAGACTTTAATGGCTTCGGGTTTATATAAATCAGCTGAACAGCCTCTGAGCCGAACAGTGGTTCAGCTCATTCCTAGACAACACAACTTTTTTAAAGCTTTGATGTAGCAGGACTGCATTTTGTGTATTATTTTTATGTATTATTAAGGGACCAAAACCCACGATTTTGCCTATCCTAGGTTTTTGTCCTTGCCCCCGGGGCACCCCGATCGGAGGTGCCCCACTGTGTGAAAACCCCTAGGTCACTAAACGTACTCACCGCTCCCTGGACCTACGGGGCATGTGCGGCCTCTAGTCCAATCAGCGCGCTTGTATCCACTCCTGCCCCTTCGTTTAAGCCTTCGTCTATAATGAGCAGATCCGAGCGCGCTGGTGACATCATCCCTGCTACTCTCTACAGAGCCACTCACAGATGCCTGGCGCAGGCCTGCACCCTGCTAAAGGGATAGCGGGGATGTCGCCACTACTTGCGCATGCACCATTGAACTGGGAACAAAGGTGAGTTCCTGGACGACCTGGGGGATTTCACACAGCGGGGCATCCCAGTTCTGGATGCCTTGAGGGGAGGGGATCTATCAATTTTTTAGATTCCAGGGCCATAGATTGGTCTACTTTAAGAGACAACCTGTGCAATAATTCAGGATTGCGCCACCTAAACATACTCATACATGCACACTCTGACAGCAACAGGGAAGGACAGAGAGATTGAGATCGTGTGAGATGACAGGAGAGGGAGAGAACAAGAGAGAGAGTAGATGGAAATGTTGAAAAAAGAGAGAGATGGAATGTGGAAAAGAGAAAAAAATGGAGGGAACGTGAAAAAAGAAGAAGAAAATATGATAAAAAAAAGTAGGAACATGTGGAAAATAGTAAATGAAGAAGGGAATATGGAGACAAGAGAGATGAAGGGATTGTGGGAAACAAGTAGGCAGAAGAAACGTAGAGAGAGAATGTTGGAGGAAATGTAAAAAAGAGAGGAAAAAAAGTTTGCTACTTCTGAAAATCAAAGTAGAGCAGTAAGTCTGGCGCTCCCTAGGATGGCAGTGCTGTGGGTGTGCTCCACCTGCATGTCCCAGGAGCCAGACCTGGTGGTGTATACCTACCACTAGTCCTTGCGGTGGACTAACCACCACAATTCCACTATGATGCCTATGATGCCTTCGCATCCCTGTGCACCAACACTCACCAACATTCTCATCCCTATTCAGCCTAAATAACGAGCAGCTACTTTCTTGAATGTAAATACAATATAAAAAACGACACAAACTCAATTGTAGGGGACACGGGACTCCCCCCGAGGGTCACACAAGACTCTCCCCAAATACCAGACCCCTATCCAACCTAATTGGACGGAATATTGGGCTACTAGTAAGAGAAAACCTCCCCCCCCCCCCAATCTATTAATGTTATTTAGGAGTCAGACCCAAGCTTATGCTCAAGAACCAATCAATTTACTATCTGAGCCAGAACTTGAGGTGGTAACACCACACTTGAGTGCTACCCCCCTCTCCCCCCCATCCACTTACCATTAAGCTTGCATTTGGCCTCCCATCATCCATTGCGGTTTAATGTTGATACAGAACTATAAATAGAGAGTATGAGTATAAGAAAATGTGTAGCCGGTGTTAATTAAATAATCGCAAAAACACACAGGGAATAATTATCCAATAATTGTATGAATCATTCCTGGAATAATGTCTCAATTCAGGTTATATAAGCTCCCATTGTCAGAGGTTAGTGTACATCTACATTTCAATAGCTCACAACATGATCCCACAAATTACAGGTAATAGGTATAAAATGCTCCCTGGAGACAAATAACAATGGTTAACTTAAACAATAAAAGCGGACCTAAAATTATTTAAGACTTTGGGGCAGCTTAACCCTTTCTTTCCTGGGCTTTCTAATTTGGGATGCCCTAAGAAGCCTGAAGACTGCCCTAATATTTACCTGGTCTGCTCTTCCATGCTGTTCTCGCACATGAATGCCGGCAGCCACATGAAGCTGATTGGTTAATGGCTGTCACGCAGTGCACTGGCTGTAGCTGCTGCATCAGAAAATTGCTGAAGTTCATTTTCAGACTTCCTAGGGCTTAGGAAGAGGTTAATCAGACTCAAAATCTTATGTGACTTTGTCCACTATGTCCACTTTAGAGCAGACCAAAACCTTGGTGGCAGGCTCCTGATTCATGACAACTAGGGATGAGTGAATCGATCCGGACGAACCCGGATTCGATCCGAATTTCATGAAAAATTCGATTCGGATCGAATCCGAATTTCCCCGTGCTTCGATCGCTCGAAGTTTTCCTTTAACATCCATTCATTTACATTACAGGCATTCTAAGATGGCGGATGGGACATGTCCAGACATCTACCCCGCGCCAGTGCAAGCTGGGGCAGTCACATGCAGCCTATCAGCAGCCAGCAAGCCCGGTGACGTCACAGCGCTATTTAAGTCGGCGGACATCTTGCTTTTCCTCATTTCTCTATTACATTCGTGAGAGACAGGACGCTGCTGTAGTGAGGGAGAGACAGAGAGCCAGGGACAGACAGGGACAGGCTGGAGACAGGCAGGAGACAGGCAGGAGACAGACAGAAAGTCAGCGAAAAGCAGGGAAAGTTAGGAAAAATCGGAGGCAGTCACAGGGAGATTTTTTTTTTTTTTCATCCAGCCTGAGTGTTACTGGCTGGCTGACTGGCTTTGTTAGCATTTTCAGGCTGCTTATACACATAATAGAAATTTGGCCTGATAAACACACTTGCTGTGCATAGTATTACTGCTCACAGGTGAACTCCTGGCTGTTGGGGCATCCCATTCTGTGACTACACCAGCCTCTATTTACTGCTATAAGCCTTTGCACTTATTCTAACCGAAATTTGGCTTGATAAACACACTTGCTGTGCATAGTATTACTGCTCACAGGTGCACTCCTGGCTGTTGGGGCATCCCATTCTGTGACTACACCAGCCTCTATTTACTGCTATAACCCTTTGCACTTATTCTAATAGAAATTTGGCCTGATAAACACACTTGCTGTGCATAATATTACTGCTCAAAGGTGCACTCCTGGCTGTTGGGGCATCCCATTCTGTGACTACACCAGCCTCTATTTACTGCTATAACCCTTTGCACTTATTCTAATAGAAATTTGGCCTGATAAACACACTTTTGCTGTGCATAGTATTACTGCTCACAGGTGCACTCCTGGCTGTTGGGGCATCCCATTCTGTGACTACACCAGCCTCTATTTACTGCTGTAACCCTTTGCACTTATTCTAATAGAAATTTGGCCTGATAAACACACTTGCTGTGCATAGTATTACTGCTCACAGGTGCACTCCTGGCTGTTGGGGCATCCCATTCTGTGACTACACCAGCCTCTATTTACTGCTGTAACCCTTTGCACTTATTCTAATAGAAATTTGGCCTGATAAACACACTTGCTGTGCATAGTATTACTGCTCACAGGTGCACTCCTGGCTGTTGGGGCATCCCATTCTGTGACTACACCAGCCTCTATTTACTGCTATAACCCTTTGCACTTATTCTAATAGAAATTTGGCCTGATAAACACACTTGCTGTGCATAGTATTACTGCTCACAGGTGCACTCCTGGCTGTTGGGGCATCCCATTCTGTGACTACACCAGCCTCTATTTACTGCTATAACCCTTTGCACTTATTCTAATAGAAATTTGGCCTGATAAACACACTTGCTGTGCATAGTATTACTGCTCACAGGTGCACTCCTGGCTGTTGGGGCATCCCATTCTGTGACTACACCAGCCTCTATTTACTGCTATAACCCTTTGCACTTATTCTAATAGAAATTTGGCCTGATAAACACACTTGCTGTGCATAGTATTACTGCTCACAGGTGCACTCCTGGCTGTTGGGGCATCCCATTCTGCGAATACACCAGCCTCTATTTACTGCTATAACCCTTTGCACTTATTCTAATAGAAATTTGGCCTGATAAACACACTTGCTGTGCATAGTATTACTGCTCAAAGGTGCACTCCTGGCTGTTGGGGCATCCCATTCTGTGACTACACCAGCCTCTATTTACTGCTATAACCCTTTGCACGTATTCTAATAGAAATTTGGCCTGATAAACACACTTGCTGTGCATAGTATTACTGCTCACAGGTGCACTCCTGGCTGTTGGGGCATCCCATTCTGTGACTACACCAGCCTCTATTTACTGCTATAACCCTTTGCACTTATTCTAATAGAAATTTGGCCTGATAAACACACTTGCTGTGCATAGTATTACTGCTCACAGGTGCACTCCTGTTGGGGCATCCCATTCTGTGACTACACCAGCCTCTATTTACTGCTATAACCCTTTGCACTTATTCTAATAGAAATTTGGCCTGATAAAGACACTTTTGCTGTGCATAGTAGTACTGCTGCCAGGTGCACTGCTGACTGTTGGGGCATCCCATTCTGTGACTACACAAGCCTCTATTTAATACCATAACCATTTGCACTTATTCTAATAGAAATTTGGCCTGATAAAGACACTTTTGCGGTGCATAGTATTACTGCTCACAGGTGCACTGCTGACTGTTGGGGCATCCCATTCTGTGACTACACAAGTCTCTATTTAATACCATAACCATTTGCGCTTATTCAAATAGAAATTTGGCCTGATAAAGACACTTTTGCTGTGCATAGTAGTACTGCTGCCAGGTGCACTGCTGACTGTTGGGGCATCCCATTCTGTGACTACACAAGCCTCTATTTACTGCTGTAACCCTTTGCACTTATTCTAATAGAAATTTGGCCTGTTAAACACACTTGCTGTGCATAGTATTACTGCTCACAGGTGCACTCCTGTTGGGGCATCCCATTCTGTGACTACACCAGCCTCTATTTACTGCTGTAACCCTTTGCACTTATTCTAATAGAAATTTGGCCTGATAAACACACTTGCTGTGCATAGTATTACTGCACACAGGTGCACTCCTGGCTGTTGGGGCATCCCATTCTGTGACTACACCAGCCTCTATTTACTGCTGTAACCCTTTGCACTTATTCTAATAGAAATTTGGCCTGATAAACACACTTGCTGTGCATAGTATTACTGCTCACAGGTGCACTCCTGGCTGTTGGGGCATCCCATTCTGTGACTACACCAGCCTCTATTTACTGCTGTAACCCTTTGCACTTATTCTAATAGAAATTTGGCCTGATAAACACACTTGCTGTGCATAGTATTACTGCTCACAGGTGCACTCCTGTTGGGGCATCCCATTCTGTGACTACACCAGCTTCTATTTACTGCTATAACCCTTTGCACTTATTCTAATAGAAATTTGGCCTGATAAACACACTTGCTGTGCATAGTATTACTGCTCACAGGTGCACTCCTGGCTGTTGGGGCATCCCATTCTGTGACTACACCAGCCTCTATTTACTGCTATAACCCTTTGCACTTATTCTAATAGAAATTTGGCCTGATAAACACACTTTTGCTGTGCATAGTACTACTGCTCACAGGTGCACTCCTGTTGGGGCATCCCATTCTGTAACATAGCATACCCCTCTTTATTTACACTAAGCAGCTCTCTTATTTACACTAAGCAGGCCTGTTGGAGGCTGAGTGTTACTGCTCACTTTTGGTGTGCATTATATTCTGTTTCATATAGACCCACTGCTGCCTGGGGGTTCTTAAAATATCACCTACTACCACGCCAGTTAGACTATGTCGGGCAGACAAGTGCCTGGAAGTGAAAAGAGGAGTGGCAGATGCCAAGATTCCGCAGGCAGAGGTCGCAGCAGACTGGGGGCCAGTAGCAGCAGGAGTCACGCTGAGAGACCTAATCTGCCAGTATCTGCTAGCGGTCGGGTCTCCACCAGTAACGCATCTGCCGTGGTAGATTGGTTGACGCGGTCATCAACAACATCATCACAACTTACGTCTGAGACCCCCAGTCTAGGATCGGTAGGTTCCTCTGACACAACCCTGAGTTGGCATGCCTCGAGAGCAGTCCCTGTCCTCCCATTGCCTCTGTCCTATGCCGTTCCCTCCCCCAGCGACGTATCCTATGCTTTGGGTTCAGCTCCACTCTTTAGTGAGGAGGACGATCAGATAGAGGACAGTCAGCAGCTACTGCCCAGCCAAGAAATGGATGTGGCTTCTTTAGCTAGGAAGACAAATAGTGATGTGGACAGTGTCGTGGGTGCTGCGAGCGTTCCAGCTCCTGCGCCAGACACTGTTGACGAATCCACGAACATCAGTGACGTACAGCCACAACTCGGTGATAATGATGATGACAATGAAGCCGATCGCACTTGGGAGCCGGGTGATGAAGGGGCTTCATCGTCATCATCAGGAGAAGAGGGGCGCAGGTTGCCCCGGAGTCAGCAGCTGAGGCAGCAAGGTGGTAGCAGTCAGCATGGGGGCACAATTCCAAAGGCTGGAGCCGGCCGGGGCCGGGGTAGAGCACCTGCTGTGCGGCAGTCTACCTTATCGGGAGGTAGTGGAGCAGGGGTTCCTGGAGTTGGCAACAGCAGCAGTGAATCAGTGAAGCCAGGGGGTGGGAAAAGTAGCTACTCGGCAGTGTGGCAGTTTTTCCTGAAGCATCCGCAGGAGGGTAACATGGCCACATGCAAGATATGTAGGCAAAAGGTGAAGCGTGGCCAGGGTCCAAATGTTGGCATCACGGCCCTGCGTCAACATATGATGTGTCACCATAAAGCGACCTGGGAGAACCGAGGCTCCCAAGGGGTGGTCCAGTCTGCTTCCTCACCAAGTGGCACGCCGCTCCCAATTTCTGCCAGCCAAGGCTCCAGCACCTCAGCCGAAGGCAGCTGTGCGTCATACCCATCGTCTGTCGCTCCTGCTCCTCCTCCTCCTCCTCCAAGTCATGCATCCCGCCAGCAATCCATCAGCGAAGCCATTTCCAAGAGACAGCAGTATGTGCCCACTCATCCTACGGCGCAGAAGCTGAATGTGCTCCTCTCCAAGTTGCTGGTGCTGCAGTCGCTCCCTTTTCAGGTGGTGGACTCTGCACCTTTCAGAGAACTGATGGCTTGTGCTGAGCCGAGGTGGAGAGTCCCAAGCCGTCATTTCTTTGCCAAGAAGGCAGTACCACCTCAACCAGCAGGTCCCTTTGCAGCAGCAGCAGCAGCAACTTGGACAGGTCACGCCGCTTCGGCCTCCGCGCTCCCTGCCCGTTGGGCCTGTGACACCGTGCGACTCGGCCTCCTCATCCTCCGCCATCTCCTCACCCTCCACTGTAGGCTCAAGTCTCCGTGCCCCTCCAGTCTACCATGTGTGCAGGGCACGGAGGTGTCACGCAGTGCTTCACATGGTTTGTCTTGGCGAACAGAGTCACACAGGGGAGGAACTGCTTAAATTTATTCATCAGGAAATCCAAACATGGCTTACTCCAAGAAAACTTGGGAATCATGGGAATCATGGTTACCGACAATGGGAAGAACATTTTGTCTGCGCTGCGCCAAGGAAGCCTGACCCATGCCCCCTGCATGGCTCACGTCTTCAATCTGGTTGTCAAGCGGTTTCTGAAGTGTTCCCCCCATCTGCAAGACATCCTAACAACTTCAAGGAAACTTTGCATGCACTTCAGCCACTCATACACCGCCAAACACACCCTTCTTGAGCTACAGCGTCAGAACGGTATCCCCCAACATAGTCTGATTTGCGATGTTTCCACCCGTTGGAATTCCACCCTTCACATGTTGGACCGATTATATGAACAGAGAAAAGCCATCCAAGCAGATAGGGGGACTCCCCTGTGTAACTTCAATGTCAACCAGTGGCAGCTCATACGTGACACCTGCCGTTTGCTCAGGCCCTTTGAGGAAGCCACTTTATTTGTCAGTCAGCAGGATTACGGGATGAACGACGTGACATGTTGGAAACCATGGCTGGTCAGGGCACTGGAGATGTGGCGTTTACATCTTACGGCCACATGAACCCCGTTGGAGCTGAACTGGAGGAAGAGGAGGAGGAGTTGCCCAGCGAAACACAGTTTAGGCTTGGTGAAATGGCTGGTTTATCTAGTCAGCGGACAGGAGAGGAGGAGCAGGAGCAGCCAGAGGAGCTAGAGGTTTTTGAGGAAGGCGAGACAGAGGACCCGGGCACACCGTGGCAGTATGCAGTGGAGATGGAGACAGGTAGTCCATCCGAGTCACTTGCGCAAATGGCACGAAGCATGCTCACGTGCTTGCGTAGTGACCCCAGAATTGTTTCCATCTGTCGGCGGGATGACTTCTGGCTGTCCACCTTATTGGACCCTCGCTTCCGGCACAAAATGGGGGAATTTTTTAAACCCACCGAGAGGGAGGACAAACTGAACTACTACAAAGACATTCTACGTAGGCAGTTGGCCGATGCCTATCTGCGCCATGGTCCATACTCTCGCAGGTCTGACTCGAGGGGACCTCTGCGCTCACCTTCCACTGCCATGGCCGCTGGGGGGGTTGGCAGGAGCAGCAGCAGCAGCTCCATCAGCAGCAGCCACCTAATGAGTAGCTTTCTACACCCGCATAGTGAGGCTACTCATGAGCAGCAGGAAGACCTGGAGCAGGACCTCAACCGGCAGGTCATGTCATACTTTGACATGACCATGCCAACACACCTTGAGGATCCGCTGGAAATCTGGGCAGCCAAACTTGATTTGTGGCCGCAACTAGCAGAGTTTGCCCTGGAAAAGCTGTCCTGCCCGGCAAGTAGCGTGCCATCTGAGCGGGTGTTTAGTGCAGCGGGGGCCATAGTTACGGCGAGGAGAACTCGTCTGTCAACTAAAAATGTGGAGAGACTCACCTTTGTCAAAATGAATCAGGGATGGATCAGCCAGGATTTCCACCCACCAATGCCTGATGCATGCGACTAGATTCAGCATGGTGCCACGTTTTACACTTTCCAAATGGTGCAAAACATATTTATGTCTTTAGGCCAATTTTTGGGCTCCTGCTGATGCCAACTCCAGGGTGTGAATCATCCAATTTTTGGGCTCCTGAAGCCAACTCCAGTGTCTCTTTAAAGTAATATTTGGGCTCCTGCTGCTGCTGCTGCCAACTCCAGGGTGTGAATCATCCAATTTTTGGGCTCCTGAAGCCAACTCCAGTGTCTCTTTAAAGTAATGTTTGGGCTCCTGCTGCTGCTGCTGCCAACTCCAGGGTGTGAATCATCCAATTTTTGGGCTCCTGAAGCCAACCCCAGTGTCTCTTTAAAGTAATGTTTGGGCTCCTGCTGCTGCTGCTGCCAACTCCAGGGTGTGAATCATCCAATTTTTGGGCTCCTGAAGCCAACCCCAGTGTCTCTTTAAAGTAATATTTGGGCTCCTGCTGCTGCCAACTCCAGGGTGTGATTCATCCAATTTTTGGGCTCCTGAAGCCAACCACAGTGTCTCTTTAAAGTAATGTTTGGGCTCCTGTTGCTGCCAACTCCAGGGTGTGATTCATCCAATTTTTGGGCTCCTGAAGCCAACCACAGTGTCTCTTTAAAGTAATGTTTGGGCTCCTGCTGCTGCTGCTGCCAACTCCAGGGTGTGATTCATCTAATTTTTGGGCTCCTGAAGCCAACCCCAGTGTCTCTTTAAAGTAATGTTTGGGCTCCTGCTGCTGCTGCCAACTCCAGGGTGTGAATCATCCAATTTTTGGGCTCCTGAAGCCAACCCCAGTGTCTCTTTAAAGTAATATTTGGGCTCCTGCTGCTGCCAACTCCAGGGTGTGATTCATCCAATTTTTGGGCTCCTGAAGCCAACCACAGTGTCTCTTTAAAGTAATGTTTGGGCTCCTGTTGCTGCCAACTCCAGGGTGTGATTCATCCAATTTTTGGGCTCCTGAAGCCAACCCCAGTGTCTCTTTAAAGTAATGTTTGGGCTCCTGCTGCTGCTGCTGCCAACTCCAGGGTGTGATTCATCTAATTTTTGGGCTCCTGAAGCCAACCCCAGTGTCTCTTTAAAGTAATGTTTGGGCTCCTGCTGCTGCTGCTGCCAACTCCAGGGTGTGATTCATCCAATTTTTGGGCTCCTGAAGCCAACCACAGTGTCTCTTTAAAGTAATGTTTGTGCTCCTGTTGCTGCCAACTCCAGGGTGTGATTCATCCAATTTTTGGGCTCCTGAAGCCAACCACAGTGTCTCTTTAAAGTAATGTTTGGGCTCCTGCTGCTGCCAACTCCAGGGTGTGATTCATCTAATTTTTGGGCTCCTGAAGCCAACCCCAGTGTCTCTTTAAAGTAATGTTTGGGCTCCTGCTGCTGCTGCTGCCAACTCCAGGGTGTGATTCATCCAATTTTTGGGCTCCTGAAGCCAACTCCAGTGTCTCGTTAAAGTAATATTTGGGCTCATGCTGCTGTCAACTCCAGGGTGTGAATCATCCAATTTTTGGGCTCCTGAAGCCAACCCCAGTGTCTCTTTAAAGTAATGCTTGGGCTCCTGCTGCTGCTGCTGCCAACTCCAGGGTGTGATTCATCCAATTTTTGGGCTCCTGAAGCCAACCCCAGTGTCTCTTTAAAGTAATGTTTGGGCTCCTGCTGCTGCTGCTGCCAACTCCAGGGTGTGATTCATCCAATTTTTGGGCTCCTGAAGCCAACCCCAGTGTCTCTTTAAAGTAATGTTTGGCTCCTGCTGCTGCTGCTGCCAACTCCAGGGTGTGATTCATCCAATGTTTGGGCTCCTGAAGCCAACTCCAGTGTCTCTTTAAAGTAATATTTGGGTTCCTGCTGCTGCTGCTGCCAACTCCAGGGTGCGATTCATCCAATTTTTGGGCTCCTGAAGCCAACTCCAGTGTCTCTTTAAAGTAATATTTGGGCTCCTGCTTCTGCTGCTGCCAACTCCAGGGTGTGATTCATCCAATTTTTGGGCTCCTGAAGCCAACCCCAGTGTCTCTTTAAAGTAATATTTGGGTTCCTGCTGCTGCTGCTGCCAACTCCAGGGTGCGATTCATCCAATTTTTGGGCTCCTGAAGCCAACTCCAGTGTCTCTTTAAAGTAATATTTGGGCTCCTGCTTCTGCTGCTGCCAACTCCAGGGTGTGATTCATCCAATTCTTGGGCTCCTGCAGCCAACTCCAGTGTCTCTTTCAGCCAATGTTTGGGCTCCTGCTGCTGCTTGCAACTCCAGGGTGTGATTCATCCAATTTTTGGGCTCCTGCTGTAGCCAACTCCAGTGTCTCTTTAAAAAGCAATGTTTGGGCTCCTGCCCCTCATAGTGATGCCACTTCAACTCTCTGCAATTGTGCCGCTCTGCGATTCTTTTAGCGATGCCTCTGATCTGCATGTGATATTTATTCAAAGTATTATTTAACTAACCCAGCACGCATCCTGTGCGTGTTACAGCAAGGCAGAATGGTTTACAACCCTATTGAGGCTCTAGGAGGCTCAGAAATAGCTGTTTTTAATAGCGATTCGTCGCAAATAAATTCGGGTCGAACCGTTTTTTGTCGGAAAATTCGGCGAATCAGTCGAATCGAATTTTTCAAAAGTGCGCTCATCTCTAATGACAACCCTAAACCAATCGATCTCACCCCTCTGCGAGCCTTGTATATATATTTACTTTTTTCTTGTCTCAGACTGAGAAGCACAAGGGAAAGGTAAGTCCCTCTGTAATGTAGTGTGTACAGGAACTATGAGTAGGTGGGTTCTGTTTCTATGTTGCTGGATTAATCATTTTCCATCCCAGTAGAGGATAATGTTTCATTATATGGAGCTAAATATGGAGCTATGGAGCTAAATATACAGACATACAATCTGGCTATGAGAGATGCCTAATCCTACAAAATTGCTTTGGATATGAAAATGTTAGCTATGAGATAACAAGGTTTCCCTCATTTGGAAAACAGGGAAAGGCTGGTTTCTCATGGGAGTCTTCCTTATTTTTCCCTAGCTACTATTAATCTCAAACAGTCTTCCTAATAAAAAGACATAGATCTCAACTGAATGCAATAACCCACCGTTTTAATTTTGTCTCATTGATTCCATCTTAACAAATAAAATCGTCCAGCAATCCCAGAGATGAAGATGAGGCCTGAGTGATGATACACCTGGACATTGATCTCGCTTTCCAGGGAGAAATTCATGTTCCAACTCCCTAATAAAGCACATGGCTTCTCCTGTACCAGGTCATCAAGACAACAAGCGTTATCGTAAATCAGCGGCCTACATGTAAGGTGTAAGACTAATCACTTTATTTACGAGAAAGCAATGCAAAGAGTCCCCGTTCATGATCCTTAGACATAAGACAGGAACACTTGGCCACAATGAGCCGGAAAGATGGAACGTCCATTATTGGGTTCCACCTAATGAACATTCAAGGACAATGAAATCCAGCAATCAAATTATCTTCCTCCTCTTGGCAGGATAAAAAGCAGGAGCCATTCGACTTACTTGGGAAGATATATCAAGCTATTCCTTTCTTGTATTGCCTGTTGTCCTCACATAATAGGATTTCAAGGTATGCAGAAGGTACAGTACTCCCTGGGACTTGCTCTGTTGTCAGTTCTTACACTTGCCTCTTTACACTGAAAGGGGCAACTGCTAGTGCCAGGCTTCAGAATAGGAGAACATGTTGTGGGCTCCTTTTCATCTCCGATCCCTGTTTATGAATATTGTTTTAAGGTTCACAATGCAAAAATCTACTGCACTAACCAGCCCTCAACCCATGGTACAAAATGCGGAGCAGTCATGCAATAGCTTAATGACATTGTCAGCCCTAAAATATTGTTCAGTAATAGCATTGCAGAGCAAGTGGGGCAACAATGTTCCCCTATGCTGAAGCCTGGCAGTAGCAATTGTCCCTTTCAGTGTAAAGAGTGAATTATGAGCGCAAAAAAATGTGTATTGGAGTTTAATGCAATTGAGCAATAGCTAAATTGTATCAACATTGTTCAGGGCCATTGTTTCAGGGAAAGAGGGGTCCCAACAATCTTCCATTACCTGGACAGGCATTAGCATGGGCCCCTTTTGTGTGTAACAATTATTGCACTTTACAGTTTTTTGTACTGTGTTTACGCTGCTAGCTGTGACTAATAGCACCCCTTACTAAGTCCACAAGCCATGTTTTAAATACAGTCCCTAATGTGTTACAGGTGACCAGTGTAATAGGATAGTCCCCTGACTATAGGTTCATCCAGGAAGGGAGTCCCTAGATTTGTGGGGGAGCTCTGGAATACTCTAGTTGGGACGAACTCTAACACCTAACCTGCGATGGGTGTTCCTATAACTGGAAACTGCAGCATACACAGCCAGCCGCCAACAACTCCACCTAAAGGACTAAAAGAATAGATGCCAAGCAGGAGACAGACTTTTCCTCATGGGTGTAGGTCCCCCTTAAGCAGAGGCAGGCCTTCTTTTAAGGAATGTTATAAGTCTGGCAGATACATTCTTCAGTCTCTGGCCAGGCTTAGGTGTAGAACGATCTACTTATACAGAAACAGAAGCAATAACATTAAAGCATAAAATGACAGACGAGTTGCTCATAATGCGTGAAATCTTCCTCGGAAGAATGGTCCGATCCGGCTTATATAGAAATAAATAAGCAGAGTATCTGGCGATTTGTCCGCCAGGAAAACAAAAGGCGCTTTTATCATCTGAAAATGAATCCCCAGAGCTGAGCGGCCAGATTCTCTCCCCGATACCGGCGGCTACAATAAGAGATAAAGCTGGCATGTATTAAAGTGCTTCATAACAGGATACTTTAAAGTAAATGCCCCCACTCCTGCTACCAAACATGCCTGCCCCTTCTACGAGCCCAGTTTGGCCCCAAAGCTTCCCACATGGAGATACAGCACTATATTTGGACCCAAATAAAGAGAGATAAACACGCAGCATTTATTATGGAAAATGAATTAATGTACATGCGCGCCACATGCCGGTTTGGCTGGAGGCTGCATAAAGCTTGTTTGGAGAGCAGTGAAACACAAAGAGAAACAGAAAAGCCTCAACTCAACTAATGCTCAATGGGGGATCGTAAATAGCAATGTATTCTTTTTCTTCATGAAAAAAAACAGCCATCAAGGCTAAAAATGCTGAGACCTATGATGAATACACAATTTTTAGTAGAACTTGCTTATTTCAAAATGCCTGCCTATTCTATCAAATATATCATCCACTGTAACACAAATCCTGCCTCTCCATTTACCATTGCCATCCATCCTCTCCATGCTCAAAATGTAAGCTGCCATTTTGGTAGCCCACATTAAAAAGCAATAATGTTCTACAGGTATAGGGGGTATAGAGTGGTTCTAGCACTCAGAATGCCAGTGAATGTGACCATCCGAGAACATTGAAAGCCCACATGCACATACCTGGAGTACTGAGGCACATGTGTGTGCCCAGGTTGCGAACATGCATAAGCCATCGCCATCAAATGCAAGCTCACCTCAAAATATATCAGCTTCCTCTCATTCTTTTGTTAATGTTGGGTCCGTCATTGACTCTCTGGCTTGATACTTTTGTTTGACCTTTAGCTTCTTTTTGGCTCTTTTGTCACCTGTTATGACTTTGAATCCATTCTCTTGCATTGATCTTGAGCTTCTGGCAACCGGATCTGCATGTTCCTTGGACTATATTGACCCTGCCTGCTTCTTAAGCTACCACCTGACCTTCCAGGTGCACAATCGTGGTCAACCCTACAGCTAAATTCATCCCCTATATTATGGGCAAGGGTAGATGCAGTCTCTTCATAGGCTAGAGACTGGGCAAATCCATGTGAGTTTTCTTGGGCTAAGCATGTCTGCACTACAGGTGTTCTAATTGAGCCCTTCCGAAGTACCCACAGCCTGATACGGTCCAGGTAAATGGAGTGTTGTGGTGTACTGGTAAGTATTACTTAGATGATGGGATTCACATTTGGCTAATTTAAAGCTAAAGTGTGTGAAGTCTGTTCTTTCTATTTTTAGAGCATGGTAGCTTGCGGTGATAGGCTGCCTAAACTGAGGTCCCCCCAAGTGGAGATAATACCCAGCTGGCACACAATATAAATATTTTATATTTATGTGTTTTTTACATTTTTCTTCATTGGGGTGTGTACTTTCCATATTGGTGCCAGCGTGCAATCTATTTATTAAAGTTATACCTTGCTCTTGCAGTTGCAGTTATGTTTTGTCTACTAGTGCCAGTCCCCCACTGAACCGCCTGTCTTTAAGTATTTGGTTTGTAGCTGCATGTAGATTGGTTTGTGGGATGTCAGTGTAATTACTGGCAGTGTGCAGGACTTTCTGAGCTTATTGGGATCTCCCAGGTTTTTAAACGTTGCAGTGGCACACAAAAAGCAAAGGTTTCCTAGTACTCACTTAAAGTGGACCAACACCCAGGATTTTGACTATCCCGGGTTTTGGTCCACTTCGGTGGGGCACCCTGATCGGGGGTGCCCCGCTGTGTGAACCCCCCCCCCCCAGAAAGCCCCAAAAACTCACCTCTCCCCGCTCCCACGTGACCGCTGCAGCCAATACCCGCCGGCGAAAAAGCGGGAGGCAGCGACGGACAAGAGAGCGCACCCGCCGCCTCCCGCGCGTCACTCTTACAGGGTGCGCGCCCGCGCCGGCCATTCACAAATGGCTGGCGCGGGTGCGCTTCCTGCTAGAGGGACGCGCGGGAGGCGGCGGCGGGCGCCGCTGGATCGAGGAGCAGGTAGGGATTTAGGGGTTTCTGGGGGGTTTCACACAGCCCCCCCCGACCCCCCGATCGGGGTGCCCCGCAGTCAGGGAGCTGATCGGTCCAGGAATCTTATAGATTCCCGGGCCGATCATGGGAGGGTGTTGGTCCACTTTAAAGGATTTTCATATTTCATAGTAAATTCCTCATGGCTTATACAATCAATCTTTACCTACCTGGTCAATAAGGGCTTTCGCTTGCATTGCATTTTTGTGATGATCCCCCGGGGAAGAGGCCTCTGACTACCAATCCTATGCCCCTCAGCAATGGTCCAGTGTTTTGCTAGGGATGCATAAAAAAGGGCATGGCCCTTGAATATTACCACCTCTTGAGTGTGGTTGATCGATAGAAGGCATTAGCAACCCACCATTCCACCAGTGTGGGCAGATTGTTTGTGACCTATGCCCTCTTATCTGTTAAAGGGGTTCAGATGGGGTTTAAAGTTAGATTAAAAACTACTCCCCATCTGTTCACCACTTTAATAAAAAACACCAGCTGTGAATTCTTGCTTGACCCATAGTCTACTTCTGGCATCCATGTTGCTAGAAGTCTTCTAGTTTATTTAAAGGTCTTACTCATACTACCTTGGTACTTGCTTGAAGCTTGCTCATCCCCTTCATCAGACAAGCATAGGCCACCTACCTTTTCTTCCTGCCTTCTAGTAAGGGAATGAGAGGGCTCACCCAGCCTAACTAACCTTACAGTATGCCCTTTAGTACTGTTTTTTTTCTTCTTCCAGAGATACCATCCAAAAAAGTGCATAATTGGGATAGTACCAGGCAGATGCCAATGGACACCTCCACTATTCAGAATGAATGGGTCATGAATAATTAGGGGGATACATTAGCAAATCACTTTTTTCACCACACTAGGTTAGGCTGGTAGGTTGTGACTCCCTGGCCTCTGAACTGGTAAAGCAGTCCAATCAGTTGTGTTCTTTTGCTTGACCCAATACCTTCTTCTGGCATCCATTTTTCTAAAGTCTCACAATTTTACTGGCAACTAAAAACTAGCTTGAAGCCTGGGCATACTGTTTTATCAGATACACAATGGTCCCCCATTTCCTCATCCTGCCTCCTAGCCTGGGAATGAGAAGGGCATCACAGGTAGTTAGTTATGTTTATGCAGGAGGAGGTATAAAAGGTCAGGGGCTCAAGCACCCATAGCTTTCTCATCTGCATATGTTTGGTACTAGAGTGCTAGAGGACCCATGATTGTTGGATGGTGATATTTCCTCAGCTCACATGTTGCCCTGCTCCTCTCTTTTATTTTCCAGACTTTTTCTTCTTTTTCAGATTTTTGAACTTGTTTGTACATTAAGCAGACCTAATGCAGACAGAGGCTGACACTCCAGAGACAGAGTAAGATTTATTCATATCATCTCTGAATAGGAAATGATCCTCAAAAAACATTCATGGAAAGAGAGATGCTTTCTTCTAAGGTGAACTATGACCCCCTGCTTACTCACCGCTGTTATTCAGGGAGAACTCCTCACTCTGCTTTTGTGCCGTGAACATAGCCAGACATGCGCACCATTTGACTGCAAGCGAGATGCAAAGAATGTCAGATGTAAATGCTCATTGGGAAGAATTTAATTACAACTTACAATGCTGCTTTGATGAATCCATGGGGGGGGGGTGACTCACTAACATTTTTAAAGAAAAGACAGAGAGAACAGGACTGGATTTACCCTACAGCAGGGCCTAGGCAATGCTCCTGAGAAGTTCCCATTTACTTCTAAGATAGCGTAGACACTTACTGATGCCTTATTTATGCTGGACAAACCTTGCCCCCCCCCCCGCCTCACCCGCCCTTTTAGTGGAACCCATCTTGGAAATCACATGACTCAATAATAAACAATGCTTTGTGAAGACAGGAAAGTTGATGGGGGACATATTTCAGAGACCTTTGTGTCAACTGTCAATGAAAATTAGGTTAGTGTCCATTTGCGGCCCCCTTAAAGAAGACCATTTCTCACCTTTATAGCTTAGGAAAAGCAGGAATCAGTTGTAAAACTTGGTTCTGTTGGTTAGTGATAGTGTCAGGGACAGAGCAGGGCCTTCTAAATAGATAGTAAGGAAAATACAACCTTGACTCCCAAAAAGTAACATACCATACAGGCAGAGGAGGCAGCTGCTACCAGGCCCTTGGGATAAGCAAGCTATTTCCCAACCTTGCAGCATCTTTGGCAAAAGTCTTGGGCTTATACTACCCCAGTATGCAGTGTTTGTGCGCTGTCTGCTGGGAGCACCAGGTGCCAGAGCTGTAGGTTCTGCAGGATGGAACTAAGATGGCAGCATATTGTTTACCCCTGGTGCTCTGTGTATAGCACACTTCGGGAAAAAGGGTGCTGACATCTTAGTTCCATCATGTGAAACTTACAGCTCTGGTCCCTGGTGCTCCTAGCAGACAGCGCACCACAGCATACTGCGGTAGCGCCTCAGAAAGAACCGAACCTCAATGTTTCACACATTGAAATGCCCCTGAGGATGGCTTCCCAGGCCCTGGAGTCTTTTTGAGTCTAGTGCCAGGTGTCATGGGTTTTGGTCAACTTTTGGGGTCCTCTATGAGTTTTGGTATGAGGCCCTGTGAAACTCAAATTTGTTACATGTTACACAGTGTGACTTTTTTTTAAATATAACCCCTTGTTCATACCTAATGTCAGCAGAAGCCCGATCCTATCTTCCACTGCCCTGGTGGGATCTTGTGTGCCACTGCTCCGGGCATGGGTACACTCACTGAATGGATGGGTTAAATATGGAGGAAGAGTTCCCATATGTGCACAAGCATACAAGGGCCAACTATGCCCCCCCCCAAAAAAATCACTGCAGCAGCCACAGCACGGAGGCCACAGCAACCAGGTCTGCATGAATGGGCTTCTAGCCAGGAAAAGGACTGCAGGTGCAGAATGGGTGAGTATTTTTCAGGTAAGTATGCATATCGTGGTAAATGGGGGGGCGTGAGCACTAAAAGTGCCTAGGGCAGCATGTACCCTAAATACAGCCCTGAACAGACTTTGTAATTTTTGTTGTAATCAAGAGTGCATAGTATGTGTGTGGATTGCTTCTGATGATGTAATTTTAATGGCCAAACCAACGAAAGAAATTTGCTATTACATTAACATTACATTAAACTCGCATTTGACCTTTTTCTGCATTCTTCTCCAAGGATTGCCATCATGAGAAATGATCCTGTGACATACAGTAGAAGCAACAGGAGACAATATGTTCCAGGCAGTGGTGGTGAAGGTGGCAGTTCTTATCAAGGGCACTAAAACAGTGATCTTCTAGGGTGCATGGCTTTTATAGCTGAGCACCCAGGAGTTTGGTGAATTGTTTCAGTTAACTTTTTCTACTTAATAGATTATTTTCTGGGGGCTTAAAAGTTGCTTTTACCTTATTGTTGAATTCTAGTCTTCTAGTCTATATGGTTATTTGATGGACTCTACTCTGAATACCTTAAAAGGAAAGACCACTCTTAATGGAATTTTTGTAAGTGTTTATTTTTTTGTGCCACCATGATGTCCTCAAGGTGCTGATTAGAGATGAGCGAACTTCTTGAAAGTTCGATTCGGGTGATTCGCCGAATTTCCCCAAGAAATTCTGGTTCGCCCGAATCGAACTTTCACGAATCGCTCATCTGAAAAAAAAAAATGCCGGCATGGTGGGAGCGGGCAGGCCGGCGGTGCTGTCAGCGGGCCGCCGCCGGCCCGCTGACAGCGCAGCCGGCCTGCCCGCTCCCACCATGCCGGCATTTTTTTTTTAAGCAAAAATGCTGGCATGGGGGGAGCGGGCAGGTCGGCTACGCTGTCAGCGGGCGGCGGAAGCCGGCCTGCCCGCTCCCACCATGCCGGCATTTGTTTAAAAAGAAAACACTTACCTGCATGGTCGGAGCGTGGAGGCCGGCGCCGCTCTCAGGCACCCTCTGATGACGCGCCCTCTGATGACGCGTCCTCTGATGACAGCTGAGAGCGGCACCGGAGCGTGGAGGCATTTTTTTTTTATTATTTCAGGGAACATGCGATCGGCACGAACCCAAAAAAATTCGGGTTCGTGCCGAATCGAATTTTCCCTGAAATTCGGAGTGAATTCCGGTTCGTTCCAACTGGTTCGCTCATCCCTAGTGCTGATCGTATCTAGCATTTTTTTTTCTTATGTTAGCAAATGTATGTTTAATGGAAGCAGTTTTTATTACCTGCGATATGTTACTATTAGACTGTAAGTCTAAAAGAAGAGAGGTGTGAGTCATGCACACTCAGAACACTGCTGCTGGGCATGTTTAAGGTTTAGTGAGCTCTCTCACATCAGCACCCGCCTCACTTCTCTCTTCTTGGTGTACAGACTTGGTATACTGTTGCCAATAGATTGGAGAAAACATACATTTATGTTATGTTTAGTAACATAAGAAAACATTTTTTAAATAGAACAGAGCAATACCTTTCCCTTTTAATGTGCTGCTGTACATGACAGGTAAACTATTCACTAACATTATACTTTGTATATTAATGTATTGTTAACATCAGTGCAGCCCTTTATTAACCTGTAATAGTAAATATAAAATAAAGTCACTTGCCTGTCTTCATTAGCAAAAATGGCACCAAGCACAGAGACAAAGGTTTGGGTGCCCTGGAGTGTGGGGCACACAGGCTGATGGTGTTATCCAGCAGAGAGGGGAGTAAGGGTCAGCTGTTTTCTCGGGCAAAACTGTGAGCTCCTTTTTTCACTGCCCGAGTACAGCTATGGGGCTATTACTGAATCTTGACCACTAGCTTGTTACATTCCCATGATGTCCTCTGTCACAGAATTGTTACAGTGTCATGCTGAATCTGCCACACCCTCTCAGCCCTAATTGGCTGATTGTTAGAGATCTGCTGTTGATATGATACTGTTGATAATGATACAATGATCTTTATTAACTAAGAGGCTGATTCAATACTAGCGGCAGGTAGCGACAGATGAGCGTCTGGAGTGCGACGCTATGAACGACCGCTATTGTCCGCCCCGATCGGCTGTCAGTCGCTATTGCAGGGCTCCTCAGTCGCTATCTGCTGTTCTTGGGACTCACGCTGACATTGGTGAATGAAAGATCTGCTTTATAGGCGCTGTTGAGTTTTTACACCGTGTTCAATACAGGGCCTGAGCATTTTTTTGCTGTTGGCTAGAAATCAATCTGTTAGAAAATTCTGTAGTAAACACATTGAACCATGTATGTTTTGATAACTTTTATTTATATTAAATTGTCTTTGGTTATATTTACAGAGGTCAAAATCTGGGTTTTCAATCTTCATGGTGCCTAAAAAAGAAACAAAAGTGTAGTTAGTTATTTTTTTTTTATACTTCCCTATTTGGTTTGGTTGTTGCATTTAATTACATACCAACCCCCCCTTTTTTTTTTCTTTTTTGAATTTTTGTCATTTCCCATATAAGTAGACCCCTTTTCTTTTATTTAGAGTTTTGGGACCCATTTTTTTTTTTTTTTTGGGGTGGAACTTGAAGACCAACCACATTTGTTGGTTTTGTTTTTTTGAAGGACCCTCTAGTACAGTAGGTGTTTTAGAGTTAAGGTGACCTAGCTTACCGAAAAAAAAGAGGTAATCATGCTTTCCCGTCAAATTCCGTCTGGGTGTCCTCAGTACTGTCTGCGGCCATGTTGGGGACTTCTGGCACCAGTGCTGTATCTTCAGGGGGTTCAATTCAGTGACATATGCAAATATTGTGTAGGACACAGCATGCGAGTATTATTTTGGAGACCTTTTGTGGACTGTACAACATCTCTCCTCCTGGGCGTGCCAAACAGAGAAAGTGTGCTTTCAGCAGGCCGATGGTTCTTTCCACAATGCATCTGGTTTTGCGATGTGCTGCATTGTAGCGTCCTTGGGCAGAGGTCTGTGGATTTCTGACCAACATAATGTAAACAGTATAGGTTCGGTGGATTAGTAATTACCCAGTAGCCAGCCAGGTGGCATTTCATTGTTCTCAAACTTCCGGCACAGGACTGATTGCTGGAGCATGTAAGAATCATGGCATGAGCCGGGGAAGCCAGATCTCACGGCCCGCAGCTTCATGTCATGGTCACATACTACCATGACATTCATGGAATGGAACTGTTTCTGATTCCGGTAATGCAGCTCCTGTGCACGGGGAGGGCGGAAAGGGATATGTGTACCATCCACGCACCCTAGCACATTAGGGATCCCTCCCATGCGGTAGAACGCATGTTTGATTTTGGCAACCTCCTCCTCATCCTCAGGAAATTTAATATAAACAGGGTCAAGGTCACAAATAGCCAGGACTACCTGGTAAAATATGCGGCTCATTGTAGCCTGGCTGATCCCGCTGAGGAGGGCAGAGGTTGCCTGGAAATTCCCCCGTGCCACAATATTAAGCATGGCACATAGGCGAACTATGCCAGGGATGGATTGGGTGCGTCTGGTGGATGGTTCGATTTTGGTCTTAATCTGATCATATAGGGACTGTAGTGCTGCACGATTCAGACGAAATCTGCTTCTGATCTGCTCGTCACTTAAATCCCAGACAGAGAGGCGGATGCAAAGGATCGGGGTGCCCTAAGCCTCACAGCACCCTCCTCCCTTGCCCCCTGACCTTCCTGTATGCTGCCACAACAATACATCCATAACCCAAACATCACCCTCTCATCCATCTCACAATCACTGGCTAGAGCTCAGGCACTGCCCCAAAAACCAAAAACAATATCAACACACAGACCAACCACTCCACATACACATTCACAATCCACACACAATCACACAAATGCAGCTCACCACAAAACCAGATGTATAGTGGTTAGAACCATCAGCCTGCTGCAAGTATGCTTTCAAAGTTTGGCACAACCAAGAATGGAGTTGATGCACAACCCACAAAAGGTCCCCAAAACAATCCTCACTTGCTGTATTCAACACAATATTTGCATATGCCACCAAAAATAAACTCCCAAAGAAACAGCACTGATGCCAGAAAACCTCAACAAAGCCACAGACAGTAATCAAGAAACACAGCCAGACACTTATTGCAAGCTAGGGCTAAGTAAACAAAAACACCACAGCCTTTGCCACAGTGTATCAATAAAAGAATGCTTAAGAAAAGAGGAATTTATACTTATCCAAAGGACTGGTCCGCTTAGTCGCCTCTTGTGTTTGTTAGCTGTTTCCGGCCTGTAATTAGCTTATCACAGGTGTGTTGGAAACGGCTAGCGCAAGCATAATAGCGTACTTTTGCAGATCTGTTTGCTCAGACATCTTTTGGCCAATGAAAGTTATGTTGCTGCAAATTCAAATAGCCGTTTTGGCACCACATTTCCAATGTTGTTAAGAGACATGGTTCACATTTCTTCCTAATGTCTGTCTGCCTTGTTAAGTAGGTAATTAATTAGTTCATTGCCTGACACACATGTTTGCCTGAAACCTCAGTCATTGGAGTCAAGATTTAGCTACAAACACCTGGCCAGTATGTGTGAAGCAATTAACTGGGCCTGTTTGTGATTGGTTCTTACAGCACATAAAATCTGGCACACTCAAACAGCAGTTGTTGCCATTTTGTAGTCTGCATGCGTGCTGGTGTATGTTGTTTTGTGGTGTGTGCAGCTACAGGATGGAGCCAAATTCTGGACATCTGCCGGCCACTGCTGGACCTAGTACTTTGAAAAGGGCCCTTATGCAAAAGATGAAGAATGATCTACTTGTAGACAGTGGGACGAAGCAGGGTCCAAAGAGTAAATACAGGCCATATGAGGAGATGCTGAAGTGCAAGATTCCTCTCAGTCGCCTGCAGGGTGTGGATGCTGGGGATGACACCACAGGTTGGGGTGAAGGTACATTGTTTTAACATTGCAAATTATGGTTGGTTTAATGTATCTTCTTATTTGTTAACCAATTCTTTGCCATACTAACAGTAGGACATGTTAAGTAGCAGATTAAACCTCTGTAATATTTTAACTTCCTGTCTCTTGCTTTATGCATAGTGGCACATGATGACTCACATGATTCGCCTGATGAGGTCACCCGGAATCCTGCCCTTCCCCCACCCTCAAGCTTAACACAGTCTGATATTGAAGGTTTGTTTTTTTTTGGTTGTTTTCTTAACTTTTTTGTTTGTTTGTCACACATTAACATTGCATAATTCATTACTTTGCTTTATCATAGTTGCCCTCAGAATTGCACTAGCATCTCCTCATGAGGCTACCTACTCTTTGGATGCCAGTAAGTGCATGTGTCAACCTTGATTTTGGCATTGTCATATAAGTGTGCATGGCACACTGTATTCTGTTGTTTGTGTTCAAATGTGTATATTTTGTTAGTTGAAACTTCAAAATCATGTTAATTCTCACTCAAAGCTGGATAGTTAAAGGGGATTGGCCAGCAACCGGATCCTACATGATAATGTTGTAATGGTGTCCATGCTAACTTATTGTGCTTAAATAAGTCATTATTTCAGAAATGCAAACATTAACAATACTATGGTTGTTAATATTGATATCAATTGTGGCTTGTTTTAGACCCAAATACAGGAAGTGCGCGTCTGGAAAGGGTCCTTCACCGTGCGGCTGCTAGGGATGAGGGTAAGACTGATTTTTGTTGGGTTCTAGTAAGGATGTCGTTTTCAATGAAATGTTGTTTGTGTCTTGACATTTGTTTGGAAACATGTTATTTTAGGGCAAAGCTCGACTGAGGCCCTAGGTTGAGGTGGCGGGTATGTGTAAATTGACCTATGTGTGTATGTTCTAGTTTGGCAAACTGATTACCTCATCTTGCTCTTCCATACATCTTCAGAATATGTTAGAAACTAAAAGCTTTTGTGTCTTGCACAATCAGTCACTTTGGAGAGGTATGGGCTCGATAATGTTTGTAAGAAATAGTCACACAATATCAAATGACACACTAACACGACTTTCCTGTTTAGCATATGCGAGCTTGCCACATCTCTCAGATGATGATTTGCCCCTTTCTGGCAGCCAGACACCGGAACTATTTGTGGAGGAGCACACTCAGGTACCATGGATGAATGTTTTTTAAGTTAACCACGATTACCTGTTTGGGGGTCAATCAGGTCCCACCATGTAACATACAACATACTTTGTTGCTAGCAGGACTCCTTCCCTGAAACAAGTGCCATGTGCGCAGGCTGCAGAGGCTGGACCAACGGTAAATTCAAATGGAGCCATACATTTTTTTTTTGTTCTTACCTTCATTATTCAAGCTTGACTACAATATTGTGTTTTTTGTTTTAGGCTGCTCAACCAACAACTGGGCGAAGTGCACCGACAAGTGCTGAGCTTTATGAGCTAGGGTCCCGGATGCTGGAGGACTACAGTCGCCAACAGCCGCGTGATGGAACTCTGGAGCGCATTGCGGCGTTGGAAAATCAGTCGCTGCTGGACCAACAACAAATTAATGAACTGTGCCAACAACTTAATGAAGTGTGGACTCAACAGCAGTCTGGAGTGCTGCATGCCATGCAAGAAATGATGCATGGCATCCAACAATCTTTACAGCGGCAGGACGAAACTTTGTTGTTGTTACAGCAGCTAATACAGCAGTAGTCTATTTTTTTTACTGCACTGTTGTCCCCCAATACCGCCCCTAGCCATGAGTCGCAACCTCCCCGCCCACCCAGGGACTAATTGGTCCAGTTGTTAGACATTTGAAATGCTTGAATTTGTATTGACTTGATTGACTTAAATAAATGTATTTGTAAACGCTAGAATTTGTGTGGGTTACCAAAATACATACTTACAAACACAGTCAGGGATACCTCTCTATATCTAGATATGTTAATGTTGACTGAAAATTAATACAGTCATTGTTTGCCATACATTACTATGTTTACAAAATGAAATGCATAACAATGTGTTTAAGAATCCCAAAAAAATGGGTTGCTATACACTTAAAATATGGTTTAAAAGGCACGGCACACTGAAAGTAGAAACATAAAAAACATTTTTTTTTTCTAAAAGGGGCCAACATGGCCAAAATTACTCCGCACAGCGGATAAAACCACACCCCCCACCCTACCGCTGTTTCTTCTTTCCCAGCAGCATAAGTCGCGTCCACCGGACGTACTGCCACAGTCTGCAATGCTCATTAACGCAAGCTGTATGGAGACCAAAAAATGGATTAGTCAATAGAACGTGAGACAAATGTACACAGATAATTTCACATGATCTAGTTTGGTCTCATAATGTGACCAACTACATTAACACTTGTGCAAACTGGGCCCTTATGTGGGTCCATTATATAAGTACTAGTGCCTTACATGTGCATTTATCAGCAATACCCTACATATTGAAGTAACCGTTTGTACTAAATGAAGGGCGAAGTAAGATTGTGGGCATTGATTGGGTTATTTTGGTCCAAACATCATGTCCAAAGTACTAAAGATTCTAACCCTTCTGCTATTCCTATTCTAGTTGTCAACCTTATTTTGAAATTAGTTTAATTTGGACACCAAAACTTTTTAAACAAAATGTATTATGGGTTTGAAAGGAAACAAAGGGGATGCAACAATCTAGCATGCAGGCATGCATTTATGATTGTGGGTCACACAAATGTCAGCTAAATGTGTGCTAATTAACCACATAGGGACATTGCCAATTATTCTAGCTTTTAGGGTGACACATAGGTGGCCAAAGTATGTTTGGATATGAAGTTAGTGTACTCACCATCGCAGCTGTGGCTCAGGCCCATGCTGCTGGGTGTCCCTGGAGCTTGGGTGGGGAGTATGGTCACAGGGCCCGTCTGCGTGGAAACAAAAACAATCATAAGGTTTGCGCTTACAAATTAAGATTATACATCCACCTGTTTAGGGAGTCTGGTAAATCATGCTACCATGTTTACACACATGTTTGCTATACATTAGCATATTTACAGGTCCGTGAGGTCAGGTGAATCATTTAGGTGTGCAACATGGACACATCAATATAATGTGCCGCAAACATTTACAGTGCAATGCTAATGCAATAATTTAAGTTGAGCTGATCATATTCATAGTAGTGTGTGCAACATGTGTTTGCATTAAACAAATAAAAAAAAAAATGGCTAGGCAGCATCATGGTGTACGCAGTAACTTTGGGGTGGTTGCATTTGGATTGAACTGGAGTGGGGTTCCAGAATTTTATTATAATTTGAAAAAAATATTATGCTATGTAGCAGCAAACATGTGTATGTAGTTTGGAATGTCATTACATATGCCATGTGAGTGATAACAACAAACACTTACCACGACTATGCCCGCGGGCAAGGGCTGGCGCATAGCTGCTGGAGGTGCCGGCTCTATGATGCCCTAAAAAACAGATAACAAGGGCACAGGATTATTGAAAATGCACCGATTCCACCTGTAACATACAAACAACAATTAGAAATGCACTCACCAGGGGATGAACTGCCGCTGGTATCCCAGGGAGGACTCGGGCCAGAAGATCCCAAAACACATGGGCCACCCTCCTCCCTCTCACTCCCAGATCCTTGAGGGAGTGTGGGTGAGTCCAACTCCACCTCCCCACTTGGACTCCCCACTTGAGAGTGTCCCACAGGATTTTGAGACTCAACTGAGTCCGATTGTGAGGAGCTGAGGCTCCAGACTGCCCTCCCCCCAGCAGCATGCTCCTCTGGGGCGTCATCCCCTTCCTCCCCTGGGTCCTCAAGATAGGACTGGCGAGAGGGCCCCTCCCCCGCAGATTCATCCGACCCCACCACTTTTCTGCAGGGGAGGAAACCCTTCCCACGTTTGCCCACGGGAGGACGCTTATCTGTGTAGAAGGTAAAAAAATAAGGACACCTTTAAAAATAAAACCAAAAATGTACTACATTATAATACAACATTATTGTATGGATTTACATGTGGTGAGGTGACACTTACCTGAAGCATAGGCATCATAGATGCCTCTGGGTCCTGGCGCTTGAAATCCGACCACTTCTGTATAATGCACTGTGATTGGTCTGGAAGTGCCGGGACACAGTGGCCTTCACCACCAACGCTATGCGCCTCTTTGCACCACGGGCATAGTCATATTCCGCTAGACATAAATCCTATAAAAATCCTATAAAAAAAAAAAAAAACATCAATACATATATATATACAGTAATAAACATATATAACAAGCTATATTCTTGCACAACATAAATGGAACATATACTCACTTTAACCACCTGGCCGTTAACACACATATCCATTATATTAGGGGGGAAGATCGGAGGTGTAGCTGGGGAGGCGTGTGGCAGGGCGTCTAGGCCGCATGGTGAATCCTCAGAGGTGGAAACCGGAAGTTGCAAAACGAAAGTGAAAGGCAAAAAAAAAGGACAATCATCCCTAAAATACGTTTACCAAATCGCTAGCATGCGCAAAATAAAAAAAAAACAATGTGGCAGTCATGCTAGTGATTAGTCAGATGCGCCCGTGTCTGCTGCGTATTCAACAACAGCGAATGTGGGCGTTAAAAGAACATTCAACCCAAAAAAAAAAAACACATGTATGATCAGCACAGCGCCGCCACCTGTGACACATAGCGACTCGGCTTAGAGCACCTGTAACGCTTTAAAAAGATTGATTATTTGGGTGGTTTGACACCTTCGAAAACGCTAACAATAATTGAAATGACATTGGGAGAGGGCTGTGATTTTTACATCCAAGTGACACATTCATAAATACATTTTCAAAAAAAAAAAAATTGGAAACATTCAAGACAATTCAGAAATAATGCTTAATACATTATATTTTAAAAAAATAAATAAAAAAAAAAAAAAAACCCAAAAACAAACGTGTCTGCAATAGAAATGTATGGGAGAGCGACTGGCAGCGAGAGGTAATACCTGGCGCTGTGCAAGGCAGAACAATGGCGCTGTTCGCTGAGGCTGTGAAATTGATGAATCATCCGCTACATGTCACTATTCCAGTCGCTAAACAGATTCAAGTTGATAAATGTGTAATTGCGTGCCGTGTCCGGCGTTGACCAGTCGCTATCTGTCGCTACCTCTCATTAACCAGGCGCTACCTGACGCTATCCCTTCTTAAATAAGGGCCTAAGAGTTTAAAAAAATTCTCATGGTAGAAACAAATTCAATTCATGCGAAAAAAAGCCTGAGGATTGCAGTTGAAACACCAGATAGGAAAACAATGAAAGCCAATGGCACTTTTTACTACACTGTAAAAAAGGAGCAAAAAGTTAAATTCAGAATTGAAAGGACAATGTATGACGGCTTCTTACAGTTTGCTTGCTGGTCTGGATGGAAAAGGGTTCTCGGATCACCCGCTTATCCCTCAGACTTTGAAGACAGTCTCGAATCTTTGCCTCTCGTCCGGACATTTCCTTCACAACGGGCCCCCTAACCGCTATACATGGCAATCCAGACTTTATACCCGGGCTTACTAAAAATTTCCTGGGCAGGTGGGGTGAACCGCCAACACCATTAGCTCACCAGTTCTTTGCAGATGGTAAATTTAGGTCTCGAGCAGAAGTGTTAAAAGAATACCATCCTGATTTCCCATTCTGGGTGTATTTTCAAATTAGACATTATCTGACCGGTAGGGACATGGTAGCTAAAGTCTCTAGAAACCCATCCCAGTATGAAAAAATCTGCCTTGGACAAGGCCGACGAGATCATTTGCTATCTTGGAACTATAAACTACTCCTGGGGGAGAATGCTCTATCTTGCAGCAATAGTTGGAAAGGAAAGTGGGAGTTAGGTCTGGGCCTCTCACTTTCTGAAGAAGAATGGAGTAAGATACTCATGCTAACACATAGAGGGTCTATCAGTAGCTCCATTAAAGTGGACCAACACCCTGAGGTGATCGGCCCGGGAATCTTATCACCTCACACACCGCGGGACATCCGAGATCGGGATATCCCGCGGGGTGTAAACCCCCCAAAACCCCCGAAAAACCTTACCTCTCCAGCCGCTGCTTCCGCCGCCGCCGCCTCACTCGCGCTCCTCTAGACGTGCGCGCGCCCGCGCCGGCCATCTCTGAATGGCCGGCACGGGCACGCACACGTCAAGAGTGACACGCGGGAGGCGCCGACGGGCAAGCTGCTTGTCCGTCGCTGTCAATCAGCTTGTCCGTGGCGGGGAGAGGTGAGTTTTGGGGGCTTTCTGGGGGGTTTCACACAGCGGGGCACCCCCGATCGGGGTGCCCCGGGGAAGTGGACTAATACCCAGGATAGTCAAAATCCTGGGTGTTGGTCCACTTTAAAGAGACAAATTTTAAGTTATTGATACGGTGGTATAGAACACCTTGGGATTTACACAAGATGTATCCTTTGATTTCGGAGGCTTGCTGGAGATGCGGCGCAGACAGAGGGGATCTTTTCCATATTTGGTGGACCTGCCCTGCAATCCAGAAATTTTGGAAGGAAATGCATAATTATATTGGCGTTATACTAGAGTCGAATTATGACATGACACCCTCCTTATACCTACTGCATCACTCTAAATCATCAGCTAGTAAACATAAGAATTTGGTGCAACTTCACTTTATTAATGCTGCAAAAGTTGTTATACCTAGACATTGGAAATCTCGAACAGTTCCTACCATCATGGAATGGATATCCCAAGTTAACTTTATTGAGGAGATGGAGGAGATTGTTTATTCCAGGCAGGATAAGATGCAGAAATTTTGTCAGATTTGGCAGACTTGGTTGGCTTTCAAAGGTACTACCCACTACCAAACAGGCTTGAGCATTTGAAGTCTTATGGATGGTATAGTATGCGATTCAGACTGACCCCCGCCCTTTTCTGCTTTTTTTTTTTTTTCTCTATCTTGCCCCCTAGCTATATTTCTCTTTCTCACTCTCTCTCTCTCTCTTTTCCGTACCTTCACTTCTACACCTTTGTCTAATCTTTTCTCTCAAGTTGGTAACATTATTAATCAAGGCTCTTGTGTAACTACTGAGTATTGCTATTAGGCTATACAAGAGTTTATATGTTGTTAGTTTGGGCAGGAAAGCAAGATGGTCAGGATGCCTATTTCATTTTGTAAAATACTTATGTCAATTCTGGGACTGAATTGGTTCCGGAGCTACTGTGACTTTTGTGTGTAATGTAATTGCATCCTATCATGTAAATGAGATATGAGATGTTTTAGGCATGTAATGTAACACCAACCTGTACTTGAGAGCCGTTAAATAAAAAGTTGTTTGAAAAAAAAAAAAGTTCAATTCAGAAACAGTGAAATTTTTTTTTTCTCGTGAATTGAATTTTTTACTACCATGAGAATTTTTTTTCAACTCTTAGTGAATGAAGGCCATTGTGCATCTGTTCATCCTCCTGCCTTTACCAAGCAGGCCATCAGTAGAATAACTACAGTGCATTTGTGCTGATAGTTGGCTCCACAAACTATGCCACTAACTGCAAATTCATCTCCTCCATTGTTACTCTAGTTATTATTATTATTATTATTTCTATAAAGAAACAGTCTACAGTCCAATACTCACTTGCCAGATGCTTCATCTAGGTCCTATAAGTTCAGGTTCAGATTTTAAAAAGTCCCAGATTCTCTATATATGATTTTCATCTCAATGGGTGTTGGTCCCGCTGACAGTACATAAAAACAAGCTGGGGGGGGGGGGGGTGTGCGTCCAGAATGCTGGAGCCCCACCAGACATAGTACCCTCCAGAACGTCCGATGTGCATACTGTGATAAGTGTGCGGGATCACCCTCTTCTGATGTCCAGGGACACGTATTTGTCTTTATCCAATCAGGCAAACAGCAGAAAGTTCATTCAAGCTGACTCAAGGTCAGTTTTATTTGTAAAGGTTGCAAATAAAAATAAAGATAACACGGGAACAAAAGTAAATCCTTGCCTGTCCGGCACTTAACTATACAAGTGAAAACCCTCACTACTAGCTGGAGAGCTTCTCTCTGCCAACTTTAAAAAACTACTTCCAGCAACCTTTACTCACATGAGTCTCTCAACAGTCCTGGGCTGTGTCCTTCGCCCGAGAGAGAGCCAGAGAGAGAGAGAGCTCCTCCTTTTCCCAGCCTCTCATTCCCCCCTAATTAATTACCTGACAGGTGAGAGGCTCAGCTATTACCTCACATAGGAAAGGAACCTGGGAGAAATATACCTGTCCTCTACTATCAGACCTGCATGAATGTCACAATACCTTCACCTCGAGCCTGCACCGGAAAAGAAGTCCCGCGACTGGCCGCCATAGGCCATGGTCTCTTCCTTGGCGTCAGCCACCGGAAAGCCCCACCCATGACCTGCCCAAGTGCGTGCTGGCCAATCGCGGGACTCTTTTTCCGGGTCAGGCTCAAAGTGAAGGAAAATTTACCTTGTCTGTAATTATACCAGAAGAATTGCATTATAATTTCCTATAGTAAAATATCTGCATATAATTTCTCTTTTGAAGCGGACCTAAAGTAAAAATAGCCCGTGCACCATTTTATCCCCCACCCTCAGATTGGGACACCCTGCTTGTAGCCTTTTAGAAAACCCAAAGGGCGACAATTCACTATCCTGGAGTCATTGCAGCTGCATGTATGTGTTATTTTCTCCCCCAGTGATCAACTTGCCTAGTAAATCCTATGAGCTGCTGATGGTCACATAGTCTATGATAGAAACATGGAGTGTGGACTGGGTAAGTACTTCTGATTGATTAACTCTTGTGGACAGACATGCCAAAATGCCAGTGGGAGAAGCTGCAGGTCTTTTTGGCTAGTGATCAGCTTGAAAGGATTGTCCAGCCAAAAATTAAAAAAGTGCTATTCACATGTTGTTCAGTGCAGCTTCACCACACAGACCTGCCAGTGTATTTCTTACCAAGCACCCCGGCACTCCCCTCCTATTCAAGATGGCAATCATGGACGTATTGGGTTTACACCATGCAGCACGCCAACCCCATTCACTGCAATGGATGGGGCGTGCCGGCATGACCCTGCCTTGGCACCATCCCCTCCATTGCAATGGATAGAATGGGTGTGCTGCAGGGCATAAACCTGACACACTCATGGCCATCATCTTGAACTGGAGAGGACTGCTCGGGCAATCGATTTCCGATCTTGGTAAGTTGTACACCATCCGGGCTTTCCAAGAGGAAACTCCAAAATGGACGCTACCTTTCTTTTCCAACTGTGCCAGGCTGTTGGTCCGGTTTAAATAAAATGAAGACAGAAACTATAGCATAGCATCTCTACACAAGTCTAGAGGCCTCCTATTACAAAACAAAAAAGTACATTTTCAGTAAAAACAGTAAAAAAAAGCAATACTCAATTTTCTCCCACGCAGATCATTGAGTCCAGGGCTGCATCGCTAACCTGAAAGGCTTCATCCAGGTACCTCACTTCACTGGCAGCTTGCACAGCGCCGATCTCTCGTTGGGCTTCTCTTTCTGTCTCCCTTCAACGCGGTGACGTCCCCACCATCAGTCATGGTGACCTGCCATGCCCCCCCCCCCCCACACCATTCAATGCAGTGGCAGCTCAGCATGACTGATGATGGGGGCATTGCCACATCGGAGGTACAGGAAGAGAATCCCATTGAGAGAATGGCACTGTGCAAGGTGCCGGTGCAGAGAGGGACCTAGATGAAGCCTCTGAATGCGCTGCAGCCCCGGACTAGGAGCAACTGTGCGTGGGAGAAAAAATGAGTATAGCTTTTTTATGTTTGCACTGAAAATTGACTTTGACACTTTTTTTGGTGTGAAAGAGGCTCTCTTTAGTAACTCATAGGCTGACTGTTAGGCACTTACCTCGTCGCCGTCCCTGGTCCCGCGACGCGCTGTCGGGTGGCGCCCGGTTGGCTGCTGCCCGACGGTCCCCGGGTGTGCCGGCTCCTCAGCGTTGTCGTGGGGGTCGGGGGTCGGCGGCGCGGGACGGTGTCGGCGGCCGCGCCGCAGCCCGCTCTGCGCGGCTGCGCGGGCCCGCCAGGCTTCCCCCTGATGCGGCGCTTCCTCCTCCCGACGGGGGCGCGCCCGATCTACAACGTGCTCGCGCGCGCGCGCGAGCACGTCTTCCTTATGCCTCCCGGCGGCGCTTTCCCCAGCGCGCCCGCCGGGGGCAAGTGTCAAAACATCCAATCCGTGACCCAATCTGAGGAGTGGACCCAGGGACTGGTCGGCCTGTCTGGCCTGGGCCGTCCAGCTCCTGGGACCACTCCTGTTTTACTGTGTGCACCAATCACCCTTGTTCCCGCCATTGCCCCTTTCCCCACTGGCCAGTACTCCCTATAAAGCTGCACTGCTCCAGTATCCCAGTGCCCGTTATAGCTTCTGGGTTCTGGATGTGCGTTGCTGTGTCTCTAGTGAATACTTTGGATTTGGACTTTGACTATTCTCGCCTGCCGCCTGCCCCGACCATCTGCTTTGCCTGACCATTCTCTTGCCTGACCCTCCTGTACCTCGCCTGTGACCTCCTGGACTTGACCTCGGCTACCCTCGACTACCCTTTTGTTATCTCCTTCGGATACCTCGCCTGTGACCTCCTGGTTTGACCTCGGCCTGAATTACGGACTTTCGCACCTGGCATCCTCATTCGGGATTCCCTGCCAAACATCATTCTGCACCTTAAGCCGTTATCCTTTGCGCCTTTTAAGTCCTGGGGGCAACCGACTGGGAGAGGCATTACCCGTGTCTCCTACAAGCGGGGGCTTGTCTATAGGCGGAAGTGGCGGTGGAGATTGGGGGATATCGGCTTAAGACAGACGGGTGTTTGGTATAGTCCTGACATTATAACGGGCCAGAAAGAATGGACCAAATCCTGGAACAGGTACAGGCCTTAACTGCGGCTGTAGAGCACCTGGCTCACCGGGTTGCGGCCCAGGAGAACCGTCCTGCTCCTATGGTCCCCAGTCCTCAGGGGACTCCGGCCGCAGCCGCTGTGGAACCCAAAATTCCACTTCCGGAGAAATTCCATGGCGACAGAGCAAGGTTTGCCAACTTCCGAGACTCCTGCAAATTATATTTCCAGCTTCGGCCTGTCTCCGCGGGGTCTCAAGAGCAGCGGGTTGGACTGATCATCTCTCTTCTTCAAGGGGATCCACAATCTTGGGCCTTCAGCTTATCATCTCAGGACCCGGCTCGTCTCTCCGTGGACAGTTTCTTTTCCGCGATGGAAGTTCTGTATGACGACCCCGATAAAGGGGCAACGGCTGACGCTAAACTGCGTGCTCTTCGCCAGGGACGCCGTCCAGCCGAGGACTACTGCTCAGAGTTCCGGCGCTGGGCGGTGGACTCGCGCTGGAATAATCCTGCCCTCTGCGGCCAATTCCGGCTTGGATTGGCCGAATCCATTAAGGATACATTGGTGAACTATCCGGAACCTCAGACCCTGGACGAGTTAATGCACCTCGCCATTCGCATCGACCGTCGTCTTCGGGAAAGACGCCTTGAGAAAGGGTCACATTCTGAGTCAGTTCTAAGACCTGAGGCCTCAGTAGCGCAACCAGCTGAAGAACCGATGCAACTGGGCGCCACAAAACTCACTGAAGTCGAAAGACGTCGGCGCTTATCTGAGGGGCTGTGTCTGTACTGTGGCGGAACTGGTCACATGGTCAGACTGTGCCCAAAGAAGCCGTCGGGAAACTTCAGAGCCTAGGGGGTTTCGAGGGGGCCCTCCTAGGCTGTAAGGTATCACCTCATGTATCGTCACCAGTTCTTATCCCGGTGCAGCTTAAAGTTAATTGTAAATTTTTGAATTTAAAGGCTCTCTTAGACTCTGGAGCAGCAGGGAACTTCCTTGACGCTGAGCTAGCCCAGAGTTTAGGAATTATGCTCCAGTCCTTGTCCACACCCATCCGAGTTTCAGCCATCGATGGCACACCTGTTGCAGGGGGGCTAGTACAGTTTAGGACCCCTCCTATACATTTTAAGGTGGGAGCTAATCATTCTGAAGTTATCAGCTTTCTAGTCCTGAGTATGCCTAGCACCCCTTTAATTTTGGGATTGCCTTGGTTACAGGAGCACAATCCCCAAATTGACTGGGCCTCGGGACAAATTATGAAGTGGGGGCGTCAATGCTTTCAGACTTGTTTGGAACTTCCGGTTCGGGTCACGGAATTATCTCCAACTAGAGTTCCCACTCCATACCTAGAATTTGCTGACGTCTTCTCAGAAAAGGCGGCAGACAAACTTCCTCCCCACAGACCGTGGGATTGCCCCATTGAACTCCTTCCTGGTACCATGCCTCCCAGGGGTAGAATTTTTAATTTAACCCGAGCTGAGAATCAGGCTATGCGGGAATACATTGCAGAAAATCTAGAAAAGGGGTTTATCAGGGCATCTTCTTCCCCAGCAGGAGCAGGATTTTTTTTTGTCGAGAAGAAGGATGGGGGGCTCCGCCCATGTATCGATTATCGGGGTCTAAACAATATAGCTATTAAAAACAAATATCCCTTACCCCTTATTGAGGGGCTGTTTACGCAGGTGGCTGGGGCCCAAGTCTTCTCTAAGCTAGATCTCCGGGGCGCTTACAACCTTATCAGGATAAGACAAGGAGATGAGTGGAAAACGGCCTTCAATACTCTCGAGGGGCATTATGAGTATTTAGTTATGCCATTTGGTTTATGCAATGCCCCCGCGGTCTTTCAGAGTTTTGTAAATGAGATTTTTAGAGACTACCTTGGCCGATTTGTAGTTGTCTATTTAGACGACATTTTGATTTTCTCCTCATCTCTTGTCGAACATCGCCAACATGTACGCATGGTCTTGCAAAAACTTAGAGAAAACTGTTTGTATGCTAAGTTAAAAAAGTGCCAGTTTGAAGTCTCAGAGGTTCCTTTTCTCGGCTACATAATTTCTAATTCTGGTCTATCCATGGATCAATCTAAGGTGAAGGCAGTATTAGATTGGGAGCAACCCAGGGATCTGAAAGGCCTGCAGAGGTTTTTAGGCTTCGCGAATTTTTACAGGAGGTTCATTAAAAACTTTTCTTCCCTAGTAACCCCGTTGACAAATCTTACCAAGAAAGGGGGGTACCCATCAGTTTGGCCGGTTCAAGCTGTTCAGGCTTTTGAGAAATTGAAAGGGGTCTTTAGTTCCGCTCCAGTGTTGGTTCATCCGGACGGCCAATTGCCCTTTTTTGTGGAAGTGGACGCCTCCGAGATTGCTGTGGGGGCGGTTCTATCTCAATATCGCGGGTCACCTGAGCGCCTTCATCCTTGTGCCTTTTTTTCTAAGAAATTCTCGGCGGCCGAAAGGAATTACGACATCGGTAACCGAGAATTGTTGGCTATCAAGTTGGCCTTTCAGGAGTGGAGGCACTGGCTAGAGGGGGCTCAGTACCCAGTCACAGTCTTTACGGACCATAAAAATCTAGAATACATCCAATCCGCAAAAAGACTAACTCCAAGACAGGCTCGCTGGTCCTTATTCTTTTCCCGGTTTAACTTCTCTATAACCTATAAACCCGGGTCCAAAAACGTTAAAGCTGATGCCCTGTCTCGGAGTTTTTCTTTCTCTGACCTTCCCGAAAGGATGGATGTGCCCATCTTGCCCCACTCCCTGGTGGTAGCCGCCATCCAACCTCAACTTCCTGATCTAGCTCGGTTTCAGGCCGAAGCCCCACCCGAAAAACCTGACTCGGTCCAGTTTGTGCCCTCTCCTTACCGCACTGCCTTTTTGTCTCATTTTCACGAAACCAAAACAGCGGGTCATCCGGGGGTAAAGAAAACTATTGCTTTATTGTCCCGCCAGGTCTGGTGGCCATCCATTAGGAGCGATGCACAGAAATTTGTCCTAGCCTGTAAGGTCTGTGCTCGGAGTAAGGCTTTAAGACACTCCCCTGAAGGCCCTCTACTACCATTGTCCATTCCTGCCTCTCCGTGGACCCACTTGGCCATGGATTTCATTACGGATCTTCCCCCTTCCCAGGGATATACCGTTATTTGGGTGGTAGTGGACCGTTTTAGCAAAATGGCCCACTTCATCCCTTTAAAAAAGCTTCCCACAGCTCAAATCTTGGCACAACTCTTTATCACGCACATTTTTAGAATCCATGGTATCCCGGTAGATATTGTTTCGGATAGGGGGGTCCAATTCGTCTCCCGGTTTTGGAGGGCTTTCTGTGCTAAGCTGGGCTTCACCGTCTCTCTTTCTTCGGCATTCCACCCTCAGTCGAATGGGCAAACCGAAAGAACGAATCAATCTTTAGAACAGTATTTGCGTTGTTTCACGGCTGATACTCAGACGGATTGGGCCTTCTTCCTGCCGTTTGCTGAATTTGCATTAAACAACGCTTCACATTCTTCCACAGGGGTTTCTCCCTTCCACTGTGTTTATGGCAAAGATCTGAAATTCTCAGCCCTTTCGGATCAACCCTCCAGTGTTCCCTCCTTGGATGACTGGGTTTCCAAATGGCCAGGGTTATGGAATAGAATCCAGCAACATCTGACTAAGGCTGTTTTTCAACACAAAAAATTTTCAGATCGTAAACGTTCTTCCAATACTGGGTATGAGGTGGGAGATTGGGTTTGGCTTTCCACCAAGAATTTGGCCTTACGCCAGCCCTCCGCTAAGTTAGGCCCTAAATTTATCGGCCCCTTCCCCATAACACGAAAAATTAATCAGGTTACGTATCGTTTGGCCCTCCCTTCCTCCATGAAAATCTGTAAATCCTTTCACGTTTCACTTCTTAAGCCTGCAAAAAACCATGAGTCTAATAGTCCTCCTAGTCCTGTGTTAGTTGATGGGCATCAGGAGTTTGAGGTTGCCCGGGTTCTTGACTCCCGCTTCTTTCGAAACTCTCTTCAATATTTGATTGACTGGAAGGGATACGGCCCGGAAGAAAGATCTTGGGTTCCGGCCAGAGAGGTCCATGCGCAGAATTTGGTAAAGAGGTTCCATAGAGAGAATCCTTTGAAACCCAGCTTGGAGGGTCCAGTGGCCCCTCCTCAGGGGGGGGGTAATGTTAGGCACTTACCTCGTCGCCGTCCCTGGTCCCGCGACGCGCTGTCGGGTGGCGCCCGGTTGGCTGCTGCCCGACGGTCCCCGGGTGTGCCGGCTCCTCAGCGTTGTCGTGGGGGTCGGGGGTCGGCGGCGCGGGACGGTGTCGGCGGCCGCGCCGCAGCCCGCTCTGCGCGGCTGCGCGGGCCCGCCAGGCTTCCCCCTGATGCGGCGCTTCCTCCTCCCGACGGGGGCGCGCCCGATCTACAACGTGCTCGCGCGCGCGCGCGAGCACGTCTTCCTTATGCCTCCCGGCGGCGCTTTCCCCAGCGCGCCCGCCGGGGGCAAGTGTCAAAACATCCAATCCGTGACCCAATCTGAGGAGTGGACCCAGGGACTGGTCGGCCTGTCTGGCCTGGGCCGTCCAGCTCCTGGGACCACTCCTGTTTTACTGTGTGCACCAATCACCCTTGTTCCCGCCATTGCCCCTTTCCCCACTGGCCAGTACTCCCTATAAAGCTGCACTGCTCCAGTATCCCAGTGCCCGTTATAGCTTCTGGGTTCTGGATGTGCGTTGCTGTGTCTCTAGTGAATACTTTGGATTTGGACTTTGACTATTCTCGCCTGCCGCCTGCCCCGACCATCTGCTTTGCCTGACCATTCTCTTGCCTGACCCTCCTGTACCTCGCCTGTGACCTCCTGGACTTGACCTCGGCTACCCTCGACTACCCTTTTGTTATCTCCTTCGGATACCTCGCCTGTGACCTCCTGGTTTGACCTCGGCCTGAATTACGGACTTTCGCACCTGGCATCCTCATTCGGGATTCCCTGCCAAACATCATTCTGCACCTTAAGCCGTTATCCTTTGCGCCTTTTAAGTCCTGGGGGCAACCGACTGGGAGAGGCATTACCCGTGTCTCCTACAAGCGGGGGCTTGTCTATAGGCGGAAGTGGCGGTGGAGATTGGGGGATATCGGCTTAAGACAGACGGGTGTTTGGTATAGTCCTGACACTGACAATGTCAGAGGAGTGAAAGATGTAACCTTTTCACTGTAACTGTATAAGTACTAAAATAAGATAAGTACTGCTACTGGTGGTGCTGGTCACACACATGGCCTTACTGATAGAGGAACATGAAGTTTGACCACCCCAAACAGGAAGAGAGGCTAAACGTCCTTAACTGGCATTCACTCAACAAAAATAACTTAAGCGAACCTATTTTTTTCCCATTTTGTCCAAGGCTAAAGTCAAGATTCAGATGGAGTTTTAATCATCAAAACTTTCTGCTGTTCTGGGTTCCTTCATTTTTTCGTTTTTTTACTCCTAAATCAGACAGTCTTCTTTGTTCATTTATGGTAGTATGCATATTTAGGCAGTGTGAGCTAAAAGTGCTCGGTTCTGGCTGCCCTATAGAGAGTAATAGGAAGTCAGAATCAAGCCTCACCCTCAGCATGTTCTCTATATACAGCTGTAAGACCAAATACATTCACAAAAGGCTGCAGCCTGGCACAGGAAGAGGGGGGATGTGGAAACAACGGGTACATGGGAGGCCAGATCAAGCTGGGATTCAGATTTGTTTTACACTTGTAAAATGTAAAATGGTGTTTCCCTTTATGTAAGCAGAGTGGCAGCAGGACCCTATACATTGCTGGGCACCTGCACCCACTTCCTGATGGCTGTTAGATGGATGATTAATAAAAATAAAATATATCAGTTCTGACTTTCCAGCGGCAGCAGCAGAGTTAACAGTGGCGCAGGCGGCCACAGCGAGTGGCCTTGATACTCATTGAGAAGTTGCTAAATAAAAAATGAAACAAATCCCACGAGTGACACAAATAAATTGCGGTGACAGCACAACGCTGCCCCCTTCTGAACGTCACTTGCGCGGCAGCCAGGCCTGGGCTCTGCACTAACCACAACCAATCTACTGCTAGAAAGATCACTTGTTCCAATATATGTTACAATGTAACAATGGAAAACTTAAAAGGATCTCCTTTAAAGAAAAAGGCAACTTATAATAATAATAATAAAACTGTATTTTAAATTACAGAACAAGACATTAACCTGGCTTACTGTTTGCAGCAAAAAAAATAAACCCCAGCTTCCTTTCCCCCTGTGAAAAGTCCTGGCGCTGGGGGTTAAGCAACAAAAGGAAAGCCATTGCCTAAGGTCCACACTTCCCTTCAAGGATGAATGTCTTCTTAAAAACTGGGGGAAACATGGCCCGGTGTATCACAGGCTTCCCCAGAAGATAATGCACTACTGACTGCAGTGTTGACACTTCCTAGAAGAGGATCATCTGTGGTCAGCAGAAGGACCTCCAGTTCCCCTGAAGTCTGTGTCTTAAGGCTACACTTCTATCAAGGGTATGAGTCTGGTTTAATAAGGGGGGATTCATGGCGCAACAGAGAAGCTGAAGCATCACTGATGGTAGTGCTGGATGCCCAGCTTCCCCTCTGGAGAGGGGTTCTTTCCTACTAAGCAGCAACATGGAAACACGTCCCTTAGGTTGCACTTACCTTCAACGATATGGGTCCTCCTTACTGGTTAAAACATGGCCTAGCAGAACAAGCATCCCAAAAGCTCAAGCACCACTGACTACAGCGCAGGCATAATTGCTAGTGGTCAGCAGAAGGACCTCCAGTTTCTTGTCCCTTTGTTAAAAAGATTCCAGGCCTTGATCTAGCAAAGCAACCACAAAGAAAGTCTATGCCTTAGGGACACACTTTATAGAAGGGTATAGGTAGGTCTATTCATACTGGGAAAAATGTGTCCCAGGATTCCCTAAAAGCTGAAGCCCCACTGACGGGAGAAAGCATCACTAGTGGTCAAAGCTTCAATTTTGAAGAAGTCCAGGAGTTGGAGGAGCTAAGCAACAAAAGGGAAAACTGTACAGCGCCAGCACCTCCTACTTGAAGATTATCAGTGGTCTCCAGTAAAGAGAATTCTAGGTTCTGAAGGAGCCAAGTAACACTTCAAAACATTGGAAAATAGTCCTGTGGCAGAGGCTTTGCCAGTGGTCAGCTTCTTCTGGGAAGCCTGTCCCTGAGAGCCACAGTTCCACAGTATAAGAATTTAGGCAGGGGCGTACCTATAGTGGGTGTAAGGAGGTACGACTGTACCAGGGCCCATGAGATTACGGGACCCATTCATTGTTGCTCCTCCTCATTTATCATATTTGTGCTGACTTGGCATTGTTTAGAGAAAGGAAGAACCATTTTCTCTTCCATTTCAGTCTTTAGTTGAGCTGAAAGACAGGAACATTTTTACTGCATGAACCTTAAAATAGCCTGAATATTTGCATCAGGGTACTGTCACATTTAGTCAAGCCACTGGGTGTAGGTAAGCTTTTATACTGAGTAAATATGGCACACTGACTGCTATGCTGGCACGTCCGGATCACCGATGGTCATCAGAAACACCTCCTGTGCCTTAGGGTCAGACTTTGCTTCAAGGGTGTAGATGAAAGAATAAAAAAATGTGTCTCCATCTCACCAGATTACTATTTAGTGGTGGCGCTGATGCCTGTGGGCATGAAGGGGTTACAGCACTGAATCACCCAGAGAGGAAACATGGAGGAGGCTCATTGCTGACGGTGGCAGCGAGCAGCCGACAGTTGTAGAGTTGACATTTCTAAATGAACAAGACGTCATGCAGAAGAGTTTTTCCCACTGGAGCATAATGACTGATGCACCGGCGTTCACTCCGGTCAGTCAATCAATAATCATCGATCAATGGGAAATCATCAATGAGCTCAACAACATCATTGACTTAACTCTTTTCTAGCATTAATAATTCAGAATAAAGACTGAACTTGAGCAGCCTCCAGTGGTAATGATGGCTCTTATAGTGCAGGTGCCAAAGCCAATCCACCCCATTGAATCCTCTGGGAGCTTAGGGGTTTAATTTAAAAATGCAGGGGCTCACAGCCTGCAAGCTCATCATCTCATGCGGACAACTCCTCACACTTGTAAATATATCGTAGGGGCAGTTATTTACTCATTTGTAGGAAATAAATCCTCATTGAAGACGTTCTGCAGCTCACCTGGAGAGCCTCTCCAACTGAATATTCTGTTAAATGATCTTTCAGTGGGCTTGCACGCATGCTCCATTAAAATGAATGGAACGAGTGTGGCTAGTTGCCATGATTGATAAACAGCAGTAAGCAGGCAGCAACATGACCATGGGCCACGGTCCACTGTCGGGGATGATGCAATTTAGATCACCAGCAGAGGTACCGGAATATAGCTGATCAGCTGTGTGGGCCTATAGGTGAGTATGTACTGTATAGTTTATTGTTTTTACCCAGTCTCCTTAAAGGGATGTGGATGTGAAAAGAAATTTTGCTTACCTACCATGCAGAGGATTCATCTTTGTGTATTGTTAAATAAAGCTGTTGTTGGTAGGATTTCCCACCTCTTCTGTAGACCAGCCCCTGAATTGTATTTATTCATGACCAGCTTAATAGCTGGACATATCTGCACCCTCTTTGAATCAGACTATGGAGTTGGTTCAGTGCCAGGTGAGAAAACCCACAGCTTTTTATGGAGATAGCCATTCACTTTCATTGTCTACCTTGGGGCTGATTTAACACCAGGTGAAAACGGTTGTTGAATCAGCCCCATGAGGTTCAGCCTCAGGCAGTTTTCTCTTCTAAAAAAGGAGTTTTCTCATCTGGATCAACCGCTAAGACGTCCACCTTTAGTGTTCAAAAAAATGTGGTCACGAATAAGTAAAATCCAGGGTCTGGGCCAGTGGCGCAAATAAATCAGAGTTTTGATGCAAACATTAAATGAGGCCCTCTCATGGCTCGTACAGTACACTTTGCCTGGACAATCCCTTTAAAGTGAGGACAATGACAGGTGGAAGAATGAAGTTTCAGAACAGAAGATGGCACAAGGTTTAAGCAGCAGCAAGGGGTGTTCAATATGGGGGGGTGAGTGGTCTAGTGTGTGACTGGCACCACTAACAGGATGGTTTAGATGAAGGGCGCCCCCCATATACAAATACCTTGGCACCCAGGAAGGTCGGCCTGCTCGTCTGCCTCTAGAAATAGTCATAACAATGACAACAAGGAGGAGAAAGAAATAGCAGTGGAGAAAATGACAGCAGCAGAGAGGAGTTACAAGAGTAGATGACAGCTAGCAACACAAAGATGGTTACATCAGAGAGAACAGGCGCAGTACCAGAAAAGTTTATGGGTAACAACATTGAGTGGTTACAGCTGGTGGCAAAGAGAAGCAGAGCAGAGAGAATGACAGTTATGACAGTTAAGATCTGATAAGATGGAAGCGCTTGGAACAGGTCAGACAGAAGCTGTTGTGAGGCTGCTATTAGGGTCTTGGCTGGGCCTCTTTTTATGGCTGCACTATACTTATGGCTATACAGGATTCTAGCCTGTGCTGCCCTGATGGCGGTTCTGAGCAGATTATAAAGCTCTCAGATGTATCAGTAAGTCCCCTGGCAAGGATTAGCAGAGGCAGGTAAGTCTGGATGATACAGTGCATTATATGGTATGATCAGATCTGTGGAAGCGTGGTCACCATGGCAGTCAGTTGCAAGGTGCAGCGCAGTGAGTCACGTACAGTTATCACATATATAGCACATAAGTCATTGCTTCGCTGTGAATAGAAGCTGCGGCTCCCTGTGCATAAAACCATGTGAGGCACAGAGCTGGCCTTTATATATTAAACACAATGAATCATCAGCTCACAGATCAATAATGTTTCTCCAACATGTGTTATAAATGTATCATGTGAAAGCTGGTGAATCTGAGAGCCTTCTCCACCCCCACCTCACACCTGCTTCTACATTAGGGCCTGCCTCAGGATGGGGCCCCCACCCCCTACAACCCACACATATGCAGACTACTTTAGAGACAGGAAGAAGGGCCACCCATAGTCACCAATGTGAGGCACCAAAAGCCTCCATGAGCCTGTGATGTCCATGAAGACTCAATATCCTGACATGCAACCTGTGCGATCACACATGGCAACATCCTGATCTCTTTGTAAGGGCGCACCAGAAGATGCACCTTCAGATAGAAAGTTTTTAATTGGCTCAGCAGATCTTTTTCCACCATTCCTCCTTCTTTTTGCACATTGCCTCCATCATTCTTTCTCTCTCTCTCTCTCTTCTAGTGGCTGGCGAGCAGGAAACACCTTTATCGAGTTCATCCTGATTTTTACAATTTGTAGCGCCCTCCATACTGGGCTCATCAATCCGGGGCACTAAATGCTGCTGAAGCAGATGCAAATCATAGCACATACTGGCAGTGGCACACCCAGGATTTGTCCTAAAAGAGGTGTGGCACCTCACAAAAAGCATGCCTCTCAACATTTAAAAATGGGAAAGAGGTGGAAGAGAATTGGCGTGTGCAGCCAAAATTTTTTGTTGCAGTTAAGCCACGCCCCAGTCACGTCCATGCCACAGCCTTATCTCTAATATAACATGGAAATGGCTGCACATTATGCCATTTCATAGTCCCCTTGTAGACAGAGCATTAAAATGAAAAAGTAAGTATCTACTCAATGTCAGGATCACAAAAGGCAGGAGGGCAAGGTGCATTTTAGGTTCCTACAGGCCAAGAGGGAGGGATCCTGGTCCCTAGGAAACTTAAACCAGACATTCACCATGATTTATTGAAAAGCCCAAACCCTTTAAAAAATATTCCCCAGGGGGGCGTGGCCTGGCGCGGGTATGGAGTGGCAGCACTAGCGAGAGCTCCTGACCACACCTGGGCTTTTTTTCATCCATAAGAGGCAAGAGGACACCCTAACCACCTGAAAATGCCCGGTAGAAAGCACAAGAGAAGAGGGGGCGACAGAGGTGCGCCGCAGATCGGCGGCTGCAGAGGCAAAAGACCGGCGGTGGGCTTACCCGGCTTGGAGGACAGGAGGCGCGGGGAAGAGACGGCGTCAGCCTCGTCGTCGTCGGCCTCCTCGGCGGTGAGTTCAGCTGGTGAGGAGAAGGGGCGCTGGACGGAATCGGGCGGTGCGGCGCGGGGAGCCGAGAAGATTCAGGAGCCAGACGGCGGAGCGGCCCCCGTCGGAGACCGTGCTGTGAGAGAGACGGTGGCGCCGGTCAAGATGGCGGACGAGGATGACGAGCGGAGGAGACCCCCCGCCCTCCCGGGCATGCGAGCGGAGGCTCCAGGAGTGCCTGTGATCGTCGAAGGTGTCGCTCCAGAAGGGGAACCCGGTCACAGCAACGCCGGAGCTGAGCGCGGGACCGACGACGCCGCCCGTTACAGAGGTGAGAGCTCACAGAAGGAGCTGGGGCAAGATGGCGGCCACACCAGAGTGTCATGTGGCGCATGGCAACCTCCGAGGCGCGATGGGGGGGGAGACTTGGCCCCTGCTCGAGAGGGGAAGATTGACTCGCCACCCACCAACGTTATTGAGCACACAGCATATAACAATGAGCCCCGGCCATCACAATCTAATAAATGGCGGGAAGCAGCTAGCACCAAGCTGGGGAGGTTTGCATTCCTCCCAGGGGCAGGGGACCCGGAAGATCATGCAGCCCCCAAAGAAACACAGGGGCCCCCTGGCTTCCATGGTCAGCCACAGGCGGCTGCACTCCCCCAAAGACCCAGAAGCCGCTCCAGAGCTAAAGGGGGGAGAGGCTCCAGACGCGATCAGGTGTCTGCTATTAATATGAGCGCTGCACGCACGTCTAGCCCTTCTTCTCCCCAACCCCCTCTAGACACCTCAGGGGCCTGGCCAATTCCGGGAGACATATCCACCCTTAGTCCCCCGAAGATGCTGTCGCTTTCTCATCCAGAATCCTATGATCCCTTGGAGGGGTTCTCAGCGTCAGAGGAGATTGCTCTCCCTCCCCCTGACACTTCCCTAACGTGGTCCCCCCCAGGAAGCTCCAGAGGAGGCGCGAACGTCGCGACACACACCAGCAATATACACAGTGAAACCCTTTCTTTTTTACGGTCCATCCCGACCAGGGCTGACTTTGAAGCGCTCATATCTAAATATGAATCGGCCTATAAGAAAGATATCGCAGAAGTGAGGGGCCAGATCCGGGCCCTTGACTCCAGGGTCGCCTCCCATCAATCAGCTAATGAGGGGGCTATCGCTGACCTGCCAAAACGCGTTGAGGCACAGAATTTGCAGATTCTCCAGCTCCAATTACAACATGACGATTTGGAGAATAGGCACCGGAGGAATAATCTGCTTCTTCGGGGCATACCGGAAGCCTCCTCAGGCGAAGATGTTAAACAGATCATTACTACCATATTCAATACGCTCCTCGGGAGAGACACCACCACCCCGATCGAGATTGACAGAGCTCATAGGGCCCTGGGCCCCCGCAGCCCAGACCCGGCGCGCCCAAGGGATGTGGTGTGCCGGATCCACTTCTACAAGATCAAGGAGGAGATAGCTAGAAGGGCCTGGAGGCATGGGCCCGTGGACTTTGATGGGGCCAGCATTCAAATACTCCCGGACCTCTCCAGACGGACTTTACAAATGAGGAGATTGCTGCGGCCAGTTCTGGAAGTTGTTAGGGGCGCCGGTGCATCATACCGCTGGGGCTTCCCTTTCCACCTAATTGTGTCCAGGAACCGGGAAACGTTCCTCCTCAAAACACATCACGATCTAGAGGGCCTTTTTTCCTTCTTGGGCTGCGATCCAATCCAGGCTCCAAACTGGCTTCTTCCGAATACAGAGCAAGCCCAGCTGCGGGCACGAGGGGGACCCCCACGGAGATCCAGAATGTCCAGACCCCGTGTGAGACGAGAAGGTCGCCCCGGTCCCACGGACAGCGAACTTTGACCAGTTTCCAGTGGACCGCTCAGGAACTGTTGTGACTTTTCAGTTGAGATTATGTTTTAATTCCGTTCCTGATTGTTTCCTTGGCCATCGGATCCTCTTGCTCAGGTGAAAGTTTTGTTTGTTACGTGCCCGGTTGGTCTTTGAGACGTCCACTCCAGACCCGTATTTAGACACAACCCCCACCTAGGCTGTATCAACTCTCCTCCGACAAGGGGTGAGCTGATATTCTGAGCATTTGCTCACTAGAGTTGTTCCCCCCAGCCCGGACGGGCAACTGTTCTGTTTTGTTTTGGTTTACTGGTTACCCTTTCCCCCTCAAACCCCCTTCTCTCCAATCCCCCCTACTTACCCCAACCCATACCTGCCTAGTTGCCCCAGGAGCCCCCCTCCGCCCCCCTCACTCCGTTCCCCCCCCCCACTCACTCCCCTAGTAAGACCGTTGCTCGCCTACGAGCAGAATACACAAGCCCGAGATGGGTGAGGTGGTGATTAGCTCCTTTAACGTGAAGGGCTTTAATATCCCCGAAAAACGATCAAAAATTCTGTATGACTTGCACAAACAGAAAGCCAAAATTGTACTTCTCCAGGAAACCCATTTTAAGACGGACCATATCCCTAACATCCGTGACAGATATTATACCACATGGCACCACTGCCCCAACCCGGAGGGGAAAACGAAGGGTGTATCCGTAGCTATTCACAAATCGCTACCACATGAGACCCTAGATACTAAGTCCCACCCTCAGGGCAGATTCCTGTTTCTAAAAATTAGAATCTTTAACAAGATCTATACCATTGCTAATATATATGCCCCGAACACAGACCAGGTTACATTTACCCTACAGACCCTTAGAGGCTTGGAAGAATTTGCAGAGGGAGTGATTATTGTTGGGGGGGACCTAAATGTCACTCTTAATCCCTCATTGGACTCATCCGCCGGGAGGGCGTCCGTGTCGCTGAGCAGAATTAACAGCTTGAGGAAAGCGCTTGCTAACCTCCATTTAGTTGACGCGTGGAGAATACTAAACGGCACGAGAAGGGACTACACTTTTTTCTCCCACCCAGCTGGATCCTATAGCAGGATTGACTACCTGTTCACTAGTCATCACGCGCTAGACTGGGATCCCAGGGCGTGGATTGGACCCATTCTGTGGTCCGACCACGCCCCGATCTTTATCTCGTTATCCCTTCCCGGCCTCACCCCTATGCGTTGGTCGTGGAGACTTAATGATAATCTGCTCAGCGATGCGGCCTGTTCCTCTGAAGTGGAGCAAGCAATAGAGTCCTTTTTGGAAGATCACAAGAATGATCCCACCCCTCTGCCTTTCCAGTGGGAAGCCCTGAAATGTGTTCTCAGGGGGGTGCTCATTAAGCAGGGATCCAGAATCAAGAGGGAAAGGACGGCCCTCATTGGGAAAACTCTAAATGATATTCACACCCTGGAGTTAGAACACAAGAGCAAGCCAACAAATATTAAACTCCTGGAGCTTCAGGAGGCGAGGGAGAGGTTGAAAAACTTTACAACCAATCTTATCTAGGTTATAGGGACAGGGGAAGAGCACAGTTATATAGAATGGCAAACAAATGCGGTAGGATGCTGGCTAGGACCCTCAACCCCCGGCCCACTGCCACATATATACCGGCGGTGAGGACAACTGGCGGGGACTTAGCACAAACCCCCTCAGAAATAGCGTCCACTTTCAGGGACTATTATAACTCCCTCTACAACATCCACGACTCCCCCCGGCTCCCCCCCTGCTGCGATAGAAGAATACATAGCTAACACCCCACTACCTCCAATCTCCCTAGAGGAAACGGAGTACTTGGAGAGGCCGTTTTCCACCCTAGAGGTGTCTGATGCAATAAAAGATTCTCCGGTAGGCAAGTGCCCGGGCCCGGATGGCTATACCCCAAAATTTTATAAACACTTTGAGGCTCGCCTAACCCCTTTTTTAACAAGGGTTTTTAACTCCATAGGAGACAGCTGTCCCTTCCCTAAACAGTCTTTGGAGGCCACGGTTTCGGTCATCCCCAAACCGGGCAAGGATGGAGCGATTTGCGGAAACTATAGACCGATCTCGATAATTAACATAGATCTGAAATTATATGCAAAGACCATTGCCCTAAGGTTACAACCGTTGCTCCCGCACTGGATCCATTTGGATCAGGTGGGATTCGTGCCGGGGAGGGAGGCCAGGGACAACACCAATAAACTGTTCACCCTGATCTCATACATATCTACATCCAAGACCCCTGCGTGCCTCCTCGCTTGTGACGCGGAGAAGGCGTTCGACAGGGTGAAGTGGGAGTTCATGACAGCCACGCTGAGGCAGGCTGGTGTTGGCCCTGGCCTCCTCTCTAAGATTTTGACCTTGTACGTTAACCCCTCTGCTAGGGTCAGAGTAAACGGTCTCCTTTCAGACCCATTCCCTATCAGCAATGGCACGAGACAGGGCTGCCCCCTCTCCCCACTCCTATATGTCATGACAATGGAGCACCTGGCGATAGCCATACGCCAAAATCCGGATATTAGAGGCATTCAATTAGGGGAAGAACACCTCAAAACATCCCTGTTCGCCGACGACTTAATGCTGCATGTCTCAGCCCCCCATATTTCATTCCCAGTTCTCCTAAAGGAATTTGATCGTTTCGGCGCGGTAAGCAACTTTAAAATCAACTTCTCTAAAACTGAAGCGCTCAACCTCTCCCTCCCCCGCCAGGAGGTGAGCCAACTAGAAGTAAACTTTCCATTTAAATGGAAAACACAGGCCATCAAATATCTTGGCATTCAAATACCAGCAGACCTGTCCAAGATCTACGAATTAAATTACGCCCCTCTCCTGACCAAAATAGGCCAGGAGCTGGAGGCTTACACTAAGCGCCCATTATCCTGGTTTGGTAGGGTCAATAGCCTAAAAATGGATATTCTTCCGAAGCTCCTTTATCTCTTCCAGGCGGCCCCGATAGGTTTACCCAGTAGTTTTTTTAGAAAACTGAAGTCAATGTTCTCGAAATTTATCTGGGGATCGTCTAAGCCTAGGATAAGGCTAGCGACACTCTCAAGGGTCAGAGGGGAGGGTGGCATGGGATTGCCCGACCCGAAGACTTACCACGCAGCCACGGTCCTTCAGAGAGTGGTGGACTGGACTCGGAGAGGGAAAGAGAAACTATGGGTTCAATTGGAAAAGTCGCTTTCCCGGTTCAACCCCTCCACCGTAGCCTGGGCGGCCCCTCTAACTAAGGCACAAAAAAGTGCTTTACCCTTCCTTATGCAACAATTTCTAGACGTATGGGATCCCCTCCAAAATAAATACAAGCTAGTACGTAGGCCAGGCCCACATACCCCGATCTTTGACAACCCAGCCTTCGAACCGGGAATAGCATCCAGAAGCTTTCTCATCTGGGAGGCCTCCGAGGAGACTACTGTGAGTCTAGTGATGCAAAACGGGGTTATCCCCTCCTTGGAGGACCTGAGGGTTAGAGCAGGGAATAATCTCAGGGCTCTATAACCTCCTCATTAAATCGTACCACTCGGGGCCCCCGAAATTCATAAATAAATGGGAGAGGGAATTGGGTGTCGAGTTCTCAGAGGCCGACCTGAGGAAAATATTTGCCTGTACCCTCGGCTCCTCCATTGCTACTCCCATTAACGAGCGTAACTTCAAGATTCTAACCCGTTGGTACAGGTGCCCTGTAGACATCCACAGATTCGCAGAGGCTACCCCTAGCACTTGTTGGAGATGTCAGAAAGAGGAGGGGACCATGACCCACATATGGTGGAGCTGTCCTGGGATTAAAGCTCTCTGGGACGAAATTTTCTTCATTTACGAGCGGGTGACGGGCACCCACATTGCCAACACGCCCCAATCCGCTCTTTTGTCACTTACCCCTAACTCTGTGGCAAAATTCAAGAAGGATGTATTACGTTTTTTTCTGGCCGCCATGAGAGCTATTATCCCTAGACACTGGAAGAAAACAGTCCCCCCCACACCGGCGGAATGGGTCCAGGAGCTGGAAGCGATCCGTTACCTAGAGAGCCTCAGTGCTAGTGATACTACTTCTAACAAGAGTCACATGATGGTCTGGGCGAGCTGGTTGGACTACCGCGACACACATTTACCTGCTCTTCTGCAGTCCCATGAGTAGTGGCGGACGTGTCGCACTACAGAAGCTCTGCTGCCGTCCGCTCGGCTGGCCTAGATCATCATTAAGGGGGAGGCCGGCTCATAAGCATCTTTAGACGTGAGGGACTGGTCCTGTGATCCGCTCGTCCTCCGGTAGCACCCCCGGGGTCCGCGCCCGACTGAGGTGAAGTTGGGGCCCCCCACAGGGCCGGGCGTCTCTCCCCCGCTGCCCGGGTTCTCGGTCCCATTCTCAGTGGAGTGCCTGTACTGTGAGGCAGACCTGTTGGAGTTTGGGGGCGGGTGACCTTCGCCCTGCCGCTGGCCTTATCGGTTTCTGGGCTCCCTGGCCTCGGTGTGGGCGGGAGCTCTCCACCCCCCCTTGTTGGGCGGACGGCCGGGTGGTGGTGGGGCAGACGTTCTACCCTTAGTCTTGTTTTAGTTCTGTTTTAACTCGCTGCTTTTTCGCCTGTGTGGGGAATCCTCCTATCCGGCGAGTGAATCAACTTGGCGGCACGATGCCGGGGGAGGGTATGGGCTCAGTCTCCCCCAAACCAACTGGTCTCAGAATGGAGTATAATTGTAGTCAATGTTTGACCTCTAATGTCTTATTATACCTTACTGTCGCGCTATGCTTGTATAAATGTCCCTTACCCCCCCCTCCCCTTCCCTTTTTTGCCTTCTGTATCCCCTTCCTCCCCCATCCTTATTTGTTCTAATGTTTTATATCAAAAAATCAATAAACTTTGATTACACTAAAAAATATTCCCCAGCATCTAAAATGAATATATTTTAAGTTTTTAGTCACTTACTTATTCTTCTTTCCTCCACTGAGCTGCCACTCTGTTAAGGACTTTAGGATACGGGCGCCGCCATCTTGACTCAGAAGCATCACACTTACTGAGGAGAGGAGAGCGGGATAAACTACCGGGGCGGGTTATATCTGTGCTTTGCTCAGACAGAGCAGAGCTGGGGTCAGGAAAAGGTCAGCAGTCCCAGAATGCAGAGCAGCACAGTCAGAAGGCACTTCCTGTTTGCATGGTGCCTGATGTTCCATGAGCCGCCATCTTGGATGTTTAAAAGCTCATAACATGCAGTAGATGCAGGTAGAATGATTTGTAATGTGGGCAATCTGTATGTACAGGGTGTGGGAAACATATAAGATAGACTCTTATTCAGGGTGAAGGACTGCTTTAAAGACTCCAGGCCCACTGATTCCCTTTTCCAAATCGTGATGTCCCTTTGCATGAAATGCTCAAGATTGCCTAGTAAACTCACCTCACCGAGGTTCCCACGGCGCGCATGCATGCTGTGCTGCCATCTCTGGCTTCCCTCTGGCTGATGCACGCACCTGCATCAGGCATTTCTGAATGGTTGGTATGGGTGCACAAAGGCAAAGAGGAGCAGCCAGCTGCTCATGCTCTATTCAGCTATACTAAGGCTGATACTACTGATGTCGCCTCTGATGTTAGCTCTGATGTCAGCATGGTTTAGTATAGCTGATAGAGCGCTAAGTACTGATTGGAGGAGAGCATGTGCATGCACCATGGGATCACCAGCAAGGTATAAATAACTGGCATTCCATGGGAGGTTCACACCAAATTGGGATGCCTTGCTAGAGAGGAGCAATCATAAGATTAGTGAGAATGGTGATTTTTCCTCTTTAACTGTTATGCATGCTGAGCTAGGTTTATTTACAGTTACCTGCATTGGAAAGCATTAAGGGTCAGCCTGTTACCGTGTTTCCCCGAAAAAAAGCTCTACCCCGAAAATAAGCCCTAGTAGGAATTTTCAGCATTTTTCGCCAATATCTAAAAATATAAGCCCTACCCCAAAAATAAGCCTTAGTAAAAAGGCTGCTGTTACTGCAGCTGCTACCCACCGTTCCTCTGCTGAAGCCACTGCCCTGTCCTGCTGAAGCCACTCTCCCGTCCCTCTGCTGAAGATGCTGCCTCGTCTCTCTGCTGGAGCTGCCGCCCCGTGCCGATGTGGAAGTCGCCGCTTCCCTTGGTGTTTCATCACCTCAAATGTGGCGGCATCTACCCGCTCGCCACAGGCCATGCTGCCACTGCTGATCCAGTCCGCCAATCACTAACCGGGGAATGATGTTGGCAGGGGGTGGAGGTGAGCAGTAGAGGGGTTGGATGGGTTAGTTAAGTGGTAGAGAGCAACGGGGTGGAGGGGTTGGGCGAGTGATGGAGGAAAGCAGCTGGGGTGGAGGAGTTAGGTAGATGATAGAGGACAGTGGCATGGGTGGGGAGGTTAGGTGATTGATAGAGGTCAGTGGCAGAGAGGTTAGGTAAGCGGTAGAGGGCATCAGCAGGGGGTGGAGGGGTTAGGTAATTGGTAGAAGACAGCGACAGGGGGTACAGGGATTAGGTGAGTGGCAGAGGACAGCAGCAGGGAGTGGAGGGGTTAGGTAATTGGTAGAAGACAGTGGCAGGGGGTGCAGGGATTAGGTGAGTGGCAGAGGACAGCAGCAGGGAGTGGAGGGGTAAGGTGAGTGGTAGAGGACAGCGCCAGGGGGTGGAAGGGTTAGGTGAGTGGTTACATGACACAGCATCCAGCATTGATTGGACAGGAGTTCATGCGGGTGCCGTGGGACTTCCAGAAAGGTGAGGGTTTTTTGGGGGCGAGTGAGCCTTAACGAACAGGTAGATCTTAGCCCATGTATCTAATTATCCCCTAATTGGGCATAGTAAGTGATGGGAATACTGTATGTGAATAGGCAGCCTATCCCTGCATTAGGGATTCCTATTATCCCTGTATTATGCCTCTTCTTTAACCCTGATGGGGGCAGGTCTTGTTTTTGATTATATTTACAAGTAGCTTTTCTGCAGTGGATTGTAACTTGGAGCTATACATTGTATCCGATCAGAATCAGTGAGTCACTTGTAGCCAACTAATCTGCTGGCAGCATGTGGATCTTGTAAATATGATGTATCTTTATTTTTGCTACATACATCTTGTTACACATGCCAGACACTGCTGCCTGTATAAGATACAGTGTTACAATTTGTCATAGTGATATCCTCTGTATTGTGTATCTGAATGTCCCAACTGCATTTCTTCTTCTTTAAGCATAAATACAATTTACGTTTTACCTATATTCATGTATATGGTATGCATCTAAAATATTGTACCAGGGTGTTCATGACACATTCTCTACATCTTTTTTTTTTTCCTTCCCTCCTTCTTGCTCTTTTTCACATTCCCTTTTCCACCTTACTTCAATCTTCCTCTAATTTTTCGCGGTCCTTCCTTTCGTGTCTTTGTCACATCCCATCTGTCTCTATTTTTCACCTTCCCTTCATCACTATTTTCCACATTCCTTCCATCTATCTTTATTTTTTCCTTTTCTTCATCACTCTTTTCCAAACACCCTCCCTCCTACACTATTTTTCACCTTCCCTTCATTGCTCATTTTCATATTCTCTCTACCTTCTGCTAATTTCCTCTACCATCTCTTTCTTTACTCTCTTCTTTACCTTCTTTTTTTTTACATTCCTTTCTTTACGCTTTTTCTTTTCTACCTTACTTAAGTCTTCATCTTCCTTTTTGGGTTCCTTCCTTATTTCTACCAATTTTTCCATGAAGCAGCCACCTGTCTCTGTTTCTCTTTGATCCCTGGCTGTACATAAGTAACAGCACCAGGTAGAGCAAGTTGCAAACCATAGGGATGGGGGCATGGGTAGTTGCCAAGTTTACCCTCCCATAATGCATAATGCTAATTCTGCTTTGCTCCCTTGCTGTATTTTTGCCTGGATCTAAACTAGCTCCCCTGCACCAGGCCACAACCAGTCTACTACTGCCCTGTCGGCATCTACATCACACACTTGGCAGTAGGTGATATCCAGCTGCATGACCGGAGATCTCCCTGCACAGCCAGTCCATGCCAACACTATACTCCAAGATTTGAATAACAAGTGCATATACTACGGTTACTATACACCTCATCATGTTGATAATCACTTGGTAATAGCCATCAATAATGTTACTGTACATTTGAGTAAACTTTTGATACATTTCCTTAGAGGTAATTTAATATATATCTTATTACTAGGTTAAGACCTGCTACTTTGTTGCACACCATAAAAGCATAAGAGTAACTCTAAAATAAATTGAAAGACACCTACGTTCCTGAAGCTCTCGCCGGCATGATGTACAAGTTAGTTGCAGGTTTTCAGTTTCCCTAATGGGAGAAATTGAAGGCCTGAGTGAACGTCACGCTTCTGCTCTCTCCAACCTGTCATGGATCTACAAGCCGGAGGTGTAATTAGATGTCAAAGCAGCACCCCCTTCGTTATTATATATAATCATATAGTGACTACTCCATTCAGGTGCCTCTCCAAGCTCCTGTCACCTCTCATTACACAGACTCACGCCATTATGGTGGCAGTGGTGGGAGAGCTTAAAATTGGCACCCACCAACCCCAGGCCCTGGTGCTGGGGTCTGAATGCTTCAAGTTCATCTGGAAAGAATAAAATACAAGTGGGAGGTGGAAGCCCTTGTTACTATTATAAATATGAAGAGACGTCATTATGTCATGAGGCTTTTCAGCATAGACAAGAATACAAGCCTGAACAGTGTTACGGAGCACCAACTCGTATGAGACTCACACAAAACCCATTTTTCATTGCTGTTTTTTTTCAGGTTTCTCCTTAACTGTTGTGACACTACATGGCTCAGAATGCCCATGTTTAGCAGGGAGGGGGTGGAAACTGTAGTGCAGACTACTGTCTAGGTGAAATTCCCCACGGAGGCATCCCAAACTGGAGCACCTTTACATCCTCACACCCAATGGCACCCATGATCCCTCCCTGCCCTGTTAGGTCATTGATAGAGCAGATCTGCTTTGCAATAGCTGCCACTCTCAGCTTACCTTATTGACTTCTACCAGCTGCTGTAAAGCAGATTGCTATGTTTAAACCGCAGATGATACCTGAAAGTAGGTAATAATGTGGACTCCACACATGGGTTGTTGGAAGCGCTTAACCCCTGTCCCACTGATTGGTAGCATCCGCAGGGAAACTGCCTACCCCGGCGTGACTTAATGTCAAGCCAGCCAATTATTGCAGCAGATATGACCCAGACTGGTTAGCTGCATAGACTTTCAGGTAAGGCCAGGGGCTGAAGCTCAACATTTGGGCTGGACCAAGGCAAAAGAGAGAGGCAGGCAGGTGAAAGAGAGAAACAGGCAATGTGAAACAGAGAAGACAGAGTGTGGCAATAAAAGTGGGATGCAGGGGAATGGGAAACAAATAAATGGCATGCTCAAGGATAAGGAAATACAGAGGGATCACGTAAAGAAAGTGACCAAGACAAAGAAAGCAACAAAAAGGAAAGATGTGGAAATGAAGAAAGAGATATAGAGAGAAGATGATTCTTAGCCAGCTGAGAACTTTCCTTCTCAAAGTTTTGAGCTGTGTGTACTGTAATTGAATGTATCATTGCTGGAAAGCCTCAGAGGGCAGGGCTGCTTAACTAGGGAGCAATGTGGTCGACTGCATCCAATTTGTGTTGTTATGAATACTGGGCAAAGGCTTTAATCAAAAAAGAAGGCTGTTTTGGGGCACTGGGCTGGGGATAGAAGGTGACAGCATAATCTTTCTTTCTGGGTATAGGATCACTTTAAATGGGAGTCTGGTTGGGGTCACCATGGCTGGGTAACCACTAAAAGCCATCCATATTATGCTGGATCCCCCATAACCTCAAGAGCCTTGCACAGTCCAGCTGCACCGAATCCACACGGAGTGTTGGAGGGAGAGCTAGCAGAAGCTGAAACTTGGCTTCCAGCATATTGCTACTGCTCTACAAAAATGTAGTATAAATAAAATTAAATTAGTGGTTTGAAGTGGTAAATTACAGTGGAATAATCTGGGTCCCATTTACAGCTGGAACTGGGTCCCATACTGGATTATACTTATGTGACAGACTCTCTGCCCTTTGGACTTTACACAGGTTCATTACTTTCCTTTTCTTAAGCATGTTACAGGCTGCCATTGTGTTGATTGATTACGTTATTCATTGTTCTGATTGATTGTGTTACAGACTGCCATTGTGTTGATTGATTACGTCACAGACAATGGCATTGTTCTGATTGATTGTATTACAGACTGCTATTGTTATACTGATTGTGTTACCGGCAGAGTTGAGGGATGGTGTGCCCTGCTGCTATTGGTCGGTGTGTGTGTCATGCAGTTCTCCATCAGGTTCACCTTGCATGGAGACTTGTGTATATAAGGCCTAGAGTGGCACTAATAAAGACACTTCACCTTCACCCTCAATACTGAAGTTCTGTCTCTTATTGGGGGAAACGCTATATTACAATTCACTAGCCCTTGTAAGGGCTGTTCCTGTCTCCTCACGGACGACTCTGGAATTCCAGCAGCACCTCTTACGATTGGGAAAAGGACGTCTCGGGCGGTGAAGCCCTCCGGCGATAAGGGTTATCGCTACAACTTAGTATTGGCATGGATGGTAAATCTTGGGTTCATATTAAAAGTCAAATGCACGTGTTGAAGATATTATAAAAAATAATGGACGCAGGACTAATTATCCAGTAATGATTAGCTTTTTGCAGCCATGGCCGACAGTAACAATCTAATTACAACAATGCGGAGAGCAGAATGCGGCGCAGTGAGACTGCCTCTTATTTGCACTAACGGTTTATTTTTAAGACAATACTTGCCGCACTTTTCTCCCTGAAGGGCCATTTACAGAGCCGGAATCATTTTTTACGGTTGCTGTACATGCACGCGTTTTACAGTGCGCTAATAACATGGCTCATATAAACAGCTTTAATAATAGAAAGCCGCATTAGCAGGCCGTGCTTCCACTTGTAAATGTGTTTCATTGATTCTATTTTATTTATTTTTTAATAATCTGACCATTTTTTATGAATAAAACATCGAAAAACAGCCTAATTGTTGTAACTATGTAATAATCGGAATATTTAATGTTTTTAAAGGAAAACGGGATCTATCTGAGCCGACGGCTAAAAACCTGTCCCTAGCAACTAATCTGCTTCAGGTCTGTTCTGCCAAATAATTTGCCATATTCTTGTTCTACATTACCCGAATCAGAATTCTATAAAAGTGCGTGTCCAGGCACAAAACTCATCCTAACCTTTTGTCCCCTGCAGCTGTTCTGTCCTGCTCCAGCTGGATAAGACTTACCAGGTACCACGGGACCAGGAAGAAAGTTTGGTTTGTCTGGCCATGGAGTCTAAAATCAAATCTGTCCTACAGCCAGAACTTTTATGCTCATGCTTGACTACTGCTGACCTCTCTGCTTGCTCTCCTGCATCTGTCACCCATGCATAAATATATATGTGACAATAGGTGCTGGTTTCGATTTTCCAACCTTTAATAATACAACACCCTGTTTTGTTATTATTAAAGTGGACCAATCACCCCCGTGGCCGCGCTGGAATCTAAAAGATTCCAGTGGTGGCCGCTAGCCTGCTCCTATACTGAATGCCCCGCTGTGTAAATCTCCCAGCACAGTGGTAATCTTGCCTGATCCCGGCGGGTCCTGTGACCCTTTCTTCGCCAGCAGCAGCGTCCCTGGATTCCTTGCAGCTGTGCTGTGCGCGCTCCCCACGCCAAGCCATTTAGATAGGTCGAGCACACGGGAGCGTGCACTCCACAGGGGGCTGAGGATGCCAATGCATTTAGGCCGGGTGCAAAATTCAAATTAGCAGTTTTATGCCACGCATTAGAATGTGCCGCATAAAGAGCTAGTTGGACTAGGTCCATGGGAACAGCAGAAAGGTCAGTGAAAGTTGGCTATCTGAAGGGTTTTACACAGGGGGCATTCTACATTGGGCTGCCCCTGGGGTATCAATTATCAGGACAGTCAAAATCCTGGTGATAAATCCACTTTAAGAAACTACCTTATTATGCCAAGTACTCCCTAGCGACAAGCAGTTGCAACAAAGTAAAGGGGGGGGGGGGGGGTTGCTTACTAATGTTACCAAAATAAGTAGGTCCCTGGTCTTGAGGCACTTTTAGAAGCAAGAAAGAATAATGTTTTACTGTTAAAATAATATACCAGACTTATCAGAGCGACTCACTGTCGGTGCACCCTTAAAGATTGCTGATTACCTCCTGGGGTACACATACCACATGTTGGGAAACAGTGAACTAGAAGAGTAGAGTGCTTTATACCTCTTCAGCTGATGTTTTGCCTCTGTCATCACTGGTGGCCAGCGGCAGAAAAACACCAAATACTATGTTAGCCAATAGCTCACCAGAAAACCCTGTGCCTAGAGTCTATGAGAGCCCCGGGTCTTCACACTTACCACATTGGTGAGGAAATCTAGTATGGCAGGGAATACTTAGGCAGTGCAAGAAACCGGCAAAGATGCTTTGCAATTTGCCCTCGCTAGCGAAGAATGTAAAGTCCATCGCTGGTGAAGGCATTACTATCCTGCATTGACTGCTAGATAGTGAAAATGAAATAACCATTAATATTCAGCGTTGGTTATTTCTTACCCATCCTAACCCCCCCCCCCTCCCCCCCCCCATTCAATGATTCAGTGGATGAATCTGCTGCCTTAACCCCACTACTTGTCATGTTTTTACAAAAGCTGAAATTTCTACAGTACTCTTTGGCTGCACCTTTCCAATGGATTAGATCCTTTTTATCTGCCACATCACTCCACCCCTAATCTCTGAAGTGATACTGTTCAAGGCTGGTTTTACAGTGTTGCCTTGCTAGTGGCTGCTAGTGTGCGGACACATTGTACATTTCCCATATCATTTCTACTGACTGGGCCCAGGGCGACATGCCGGCTTTGAATGTCCTGGCAGTCACCAGTTTTTTTTTCCTTTTGCCAGCAGTGTTAAAAATAAAGATTCCTGCTGTACCCTGTAGCTTGTAGCTGGAGGGGGTGGGGTTGATTAGCATTGGACTTGGCTGGATTGATCAGACTTTTTACTGTAGCCCTGATAGAATCGTGTTTTCTTGAACACCCTACTGTATTTTGTTTATTTTAAAAGCTGCTGGTGTGTGGCTGCATTGTGTATGCACACTACTACTATATGCAGCCGCGAATTTACAAACCAAAAATAGTATTGCACGTGTACTTCCTCTATGCTGGGGATGGGCAGAAATTGCACTCAGAAGGCAGGAAAATAAGGATTTTTCTGAGTGAAAATAATTCCATTATATCTGTAAGTCTGATACAGTTTTACAGTATATCATAATTATTATTATGTTTCATTTACTATACATTTACTATACAGTATCTCTCTATGGCTTTTTTCCTTGCTTTGATACCACTTTATGAGTTTACCGCCGATCCAGGGGGGGTTCACACAGGGATTAAGGCCAGCAGCCGGCCCTATAGGCTCCAGCTCTGTAAATGGAGTAGGATCAGGTGTAGGTTATCAGTGAAGAAGCAGATTGAGGTTACTGGCTGGTAGCACAGCTGCATGGTTAAAAATGAAGCCAAGGCCATGGGCTGGCAGCGGAAATCCATGTTTAGAAGCAGAGCCAAGGTCATGAGCTGGCAGCACAGTGTCATAGTCAAAAGCAAACCCAAGGTTGGCTGGCAGCACTGGTTGGTAGACAAATGAGCAGACTGAAAATGAAATGATGCCGTAGGCAAAGTAGTAGGACAAGGAATAATCAGTTACAGTAACTCAAATGAAGTATCTTGGCTTACCTAATTTAAGGCACTCTAAGCTGATGACACAAGTAGTGTGCATACCTGCTATGGACGTCAGCACATGCACCAGGGTACAGATGCTCAGATTCCCTCTAGATGGCCAAGCAATCAACTGTGACAGCCTTGAAACAATGCAGTTGATGCTGCACAACCAATCCAAAAATAGCAATAACAAAATCCCCCAACAAAACACCAACAATTGGCACTAACCCAAAAAGTACCTTATTTTTCGCCCCAAAAGTGGGGGGGAAATGTAGGGTAACTGATGCTTTCAGCCATCGCCGCTGATGCTTCTCTGGGTGGCGTATGCACACTTAGCACCCATTGTCCTCAATGGATGCTCAGTGCAGGCCACGGCCACCTGCTGCACAGAGCCAGGTGTTTGAGTGTGCGCGCGTTGCACCAGAGAAGCAGCGGAGGGGACAGCAGACAGAAAATGCTGAGAACACTGATTATTTGAGTTTTTCTTGTTTGTTTTCTTCTGCCTATGGGGAATGGGATGGGGGAATGCAGCACTGCCTATGGGGAATGGGATGTGGGGGTGACACACTGCCTATGGGGAACAAAAGGGGAGAATGTAGCACTGCCTATGGGGAATGGGCTGTGGGGGGTAACATACTGGTTATGGGGAATTGGAGGGGGGAGAATGCCACACTGCCTGTAGGAAATGTGAGAGGGAATGCCTAACTGCCTATGGGGGATGGGAGGGGGGAGAAGGCCACACTGCCTATATGGAGTCTGAGGGGTAATGCCACATTGCCTATGGGGGATGAGAGAGGGAGAATGCCACACTGCCTGTAATTGGTGGGTTCTGCTCCTTGCCTATTATTTGGTTCCTGGGGGGGGGGGGGGGGGCAGTGTTTAGCACAACATTTGGTTCAGAATATTTTTTTCTTATTTTCCTTTTTTTTAAATCCTACATATGCATATAAGTGAAGACATCCTTATCAATTATCCTCGAAGTATTGTGGTCTGCTTGATTGGGGGTATTGTTTTAGGCTATGTCTCTATAAGGAGTTTGTCTACTAGCTATGTTTTGTGTTAGTGCCAATTTATTGTCCACTCCCATTATCCTTAAATTGGTGACAGCTTTTATGGTATGTTGGAATGGCCATTGAAACCCAGTCCCCCCCCCCCCCCCCCCCCCCCCATTTTCTGTCATTTTTCATTCTTTAAATGCCTGATTTAGGCTTCATAAGTAAGAATAAATTGCTAAAGAAAAAAAAACACAACTATTATCTGTGGGAATTGTCCAATATTCTCCAGAGGGACAAGCTGTTAAATCTATTCAACAACCAGATCAAGGTAAATATTTTAACCATATCTCCCAAGTATTTATCAGGAATATCTTAAAATCCAGTGGAACATGGTCCCATAATAAACATAATCATCAACAAATGATACGGTAGCCATGACAAGTTTTGAGCTAACATGTCCTTTGCCATATAAAAACGTTCATATAAAACCAAGAGCTTGTTGGTTCAAAATGCATCATGGCTATGACATGTTAATGGTTTTGTTAATTATGGGACCACAGGATTTTATATCAGTTATAAATACTTTGCATTTTTCCCTTGAGAGATACTTAAATACTCACCTTAATGTTAAATTGTTACTGAAACATTAGCAAGATATATAAGTGGCATTAACTGGAATTTCTTTGTTTATCATCCTTGGTGCAATAGCAGTTATTTGCTGCAATATTGTAATGCTTATTATAATGGTTTGTGTTTATTTTTTAAAACGAGAAACCCTGTTCAAGAATCTTATGCCAAACAAATTTGTACTGATGTTGCTTCTAGAGGCATTTTGAATTACCCTTCAGGATAGCTGAGGTTTGTGCAGCCTTCCGCTTTGGAGTTCCATTAACTAGAAGGGCTCTCTGAATGCTCGCGGCCCCACAGAGTGCGTAAAAAGGGCAACACTTATGTGCGGGATAGGTTATAGTTACTTTAGAGCCTAAAACATCTGCAGTCTTTAGTTCTGCAAAAACTGCAAGATGTATCCCATCCTCCACCGTTTTGTTTCCCTCTTTCCCTGCTCTGCTGTAAAGAGTTTTACAAGTACAATCAAGACTCCTTGTACAGCAACGAGGCGAGCCACTCACTCCGCTCACTGAAAAATATGTTTCTGCAGCTAGATACACAATCACCAAGCAATGGCGGCATTTCTACGGGTCCTTCAATCAACAGTTTCTCCAAGGACTTTCCAAATGGGTTACCGTATGATAGCCATTCTGATCAGGGATAACAGAGAAGTATTCTCATTATACTATTAAATATCTTTCATTCTTTTTATAGCATTTCAAAATCAGTGTTAAGAGCAGTGGATGGTTTCAATGTGAGCGGCTTCTGGGAAAATATCACAATGGCTGATCTGTGCTTTAAATCCTTATCTGATACAAATGTATCAAATATTTTCCTTTCCTAAAATGTACATGAAGCAAGAAAGGAGTTAGAAGAGCATGCAGTTGATATATAAGGTCAAGGAGACCTGGACTGGGTCAGTTTGTTGGAGCCTGGTCTGAAACCAATCCAAGCTTTGCAATTCTACCCAAATGTTAATGCTCAGGCCCTGGGCCCTTTGTGCAGCTTGTCTACTTTTTAATTACACACCCTGGCTCATTGTTACAGAGGTAATTATGCTACTCCTGAATTACTAAGCTATACAGTCAATGTGACTGGCCATGTGCCATGTGTGAAGTTCCAGTAAAGCTGGTCCTTTGCTGTGCTGAGTGCTATGATAGTCTCCTGGTACATGCGAAGATGGGACAGACAAATGGTTGCCAGTACTGAGGGGACCCATGGCTAGTAGCTGGCACTGGTAAGCATGGCAGGCTGAGGGCAATGGCTGCTATGTCAGTGGTCAGCAACAGAACAAGGCGCTCCAAATGTCATGGCAGTGGTTGACAAAAGGCCTTGACACTTGACTAACATAGGAAAATCATACATGGAAATGGCTGGCAACAAGGCTTAGAATTGAACTGAACATAGAGGCAGTAATTGGTAACAGGACCTGGTACTTGACATTGTCAGATATGGCATTGATCATCAACAGGGCTTGAAATTTGACATGGTCACACAGGCAGTGGTCATCAGCAGGGCTTGGAATTGACCTGATCAGGCAGACACTGGTTGGCAACAGGGCTTGGCACTTGATGTGGTTCAACAGGCAATGATCAGCGACAGAGCTTGGCACTTGACTTGGTCAGGTGTTGCAGTGGTCAGCAGCAGGGCTTGGTATTTGACTTGGTCAGGCAGGCAGTGGGTGAAAAAAGGGCTTGGAATTTGTTTGATCAAACCGGCATTTGGAACTTGATGTGGTCTGACATGGCAGTGGTTGGCAACAGGTTTAGATATGCCATGGTCAAGCAGGCAGTGGTTGACAACAGTGCTTATTACTTGACATAGTCAGTCATTGCAGGGGTCAGAATCAGGGGTTGGAATTCATGAGGTCAGATAGGGCAGTGGTCAGAAACAGTGCTAAGAACTTTATGTGGTTTGACTGGCAACAGGGCTTGGCACTTGACTTGGTTAGACAAGCAATAGTAAGCAACAAAGATTATCACTTGATTTGATCATACAGAGCAATAGTTGGCAACAGGGCTTACAATTGATGTGGCAAGATATGGCAATAGTTAACAACAGGACTTGACAATTGATTTTGTTGTACAGGCAGTGGTCAGCAACAGAGCTTGAAACTTGCCTTGATGTCATGTCAGTGGTAAACAAAAAAGCATGGAATTGACATGGCTGGACTGGCATTGGTTTGCAAGGGGGCATGGCACTTGACATGGTTAGAAAAGCAGTGGTTGGCAATGAATTGTCCGGAATGTAGACGGTGAACTTAGACATTGACTAGACTGGAAAAAATAGGGTATCCTGACTGTACATTCAGTGCAGTACTGTTCCCGTGGGAAGCATTTAAATTAGCTGCAGTTTTGGAGGTGAAACAACCATTTATTGGCTACTGGCTCCAGATTCCTACCCTATCCTGCTTGGTACTTTTGGGCTTTTAGAGGCCAGATTAGTATATTAGTGGTGTCTATGGTACAAAGCAGTCCCTTTTTGCCCCTCTCCCCCACCCCACCATCAATATACCACCCTCCACCACACAGTTCCCAAGCCACCTACTATCTCACTCACAACCCTATAGATATACCATAATCTTCGCCACATAAGACGCCCATAAGACACACCTAAGATTTGGAGGAGGGAAATAAGAAAAAAAAAATCTGAACCAAATGTTTTGCTGAACACCCCCCAAGAACCAAATAATAGACAAAATGCAGAATCCCCCATTTCCAGGCAGAGTGGCATTCTCCTCCCCCCCCCCATTTCCCACAGGCAGTGTGAAATTACCCTCCTCCCATTCCCCACGGGCAGTGTGGCATTCCCCCCTCCCATTCCCATAGGCAAAAGAAAAAAACAAAACAAAAACTCACAGCCACTGTGTGCTTGCCGCCGAAGAAGCAGTGGTGGCGGCAGGGACAGCGAGGATCGTAGACAGTGGGGACATCAGGCAGGGATCAGTTACCCTGCCCGTCCACCTGCCGCTCCTCCATCTTCTGGCCTCCCGTGGCTTTGGTAGCGTGGGAGCCATATATTTATGCGTGTGAGTTTACTATTTTTTTTACATTCGCCTGATAAGACACACTGACAACACACACACACTCACTTTTGCGAAAAATAAGTGCGTCTTATAGTGCGAAAAATAAGGTATACCAGTAATAATGGTGCTGGGTGCCCTGGGATGCAGAGGCTGGAGCAGGTTGTCCATTGCACCAATTCTAATCTGGCCCCGTGGCTTCTTTTAATTTCATTTGCCTGAAGAGACAGTATTTTTCAAGGGCATAACTAACCAAGTACTGACATAAAGCTGAAATCACAGTGATCTTTGCAGTAGCAGAAATCACCGTAATGCAAAGGAGCTAGAAATTCTTTGATTGAAGCAAATAAGTGGAAGCAATCTTCAGGTTTTCCTGCGAACACCACAAGAACATGAATGACAGCTGTCCTCCAACTGCCCAAAACTTTATTTAAACACATGACAGCTGGATCACACACTGTGTGGAAAGGCGCAGGAGAGCAGGGAGAGGGGAAGAACTCACTGTATCCAGGGATGGCGTTGTAATGAGGCCATGTGAGGCAGCCGCCTCAGGTAGAACTGAATCTCATTAGTGGTTCAGTGGAAATCGCAGGCACATGTTTTTAGCCAATCATTGGTGGTTCAGCTGTCTCAACCACACCCCCTACCACTTGGTTGCTCTATTGAGGAGGGGTGCTGCACATCCTGGGGAAGAGGGGGCAGGTCACTCTATAGTTCACCTCAGGCAGAAGAGAGGGTAGGTTCACCCCTGACTGCACCACCATACACATTCCAAAAAAAATGGCATAGCATTGTCTTTGGCATGATGCCATGCTGATAGCTGCTTAGGGCCCATGCCAATCAGGGGCCAACCGGAGAATTCCTGGCTATCCAGTAGGGCATTTTGACCCTGTTAAAAACAGATTTTAATTTCCAGAACTCAGAATCCCGGCTCTAAATGTTTGGATTTTCACTGATTTTAGGGGGCAAATTCATCACAACTGAACCTCTCAGGATCCTCTTTAGTTATGCAGGCCTTGGCGGAGCCTGTGGCTCACCTAAACTTAACTGTTCATCGGAAAAAAGGCAGAGCATGCGAGGAATAAGAAAGATTGCACTTGGCAGGAAGCAGCTATTCAAACAGCATAAAAAGCAATATAAAGACCTTGCGGGAGGCCTCGCAAGTATAATTTTCATTAACAAACACAAAATGCAATATTTGTTATTGAATGTTTCCTTCGCACTTCATCTTCACATTTGATTTGGGTTGCAAAAATTACCTTTTTTCTTCACAGCAAGGTGCTATCAAGTCATTAAAGCCTGACTCCGGAAAAACCATAATAAAGGTCTGCACCTTCCTTTTTACCCCTCCCTACCAGGATTTTCATGTCAAAGTCTTCACTGAACAGCCTGAACCTCTGGGAATAGTATTGCTATGTAGATTTGGTTCAGCGTGTAAGGCACACATGCCAGGCCGATAAGGGTGGCTATGTGAAGGTGAAGGACAACCCCAAGTTGCTACGGGGACAGCAGATTGACAATGGCTTCTTACAACAGCTTACATTTCACAATAGATATTACAGCAAACTTCCTCTTAGAATAGTTTAGAGCAGGTCACCACCAGACCTAACCTTCACGCGTGGGCTTCCCAGTATCTCAGTCTGAGTCTCACAAGGCTGCCACAGTTCTTTCTTTCTAGGCTCACACTATAGGCCCCTTGTCAGGGGCGTACATAGGCACGTGCCCTCGGTCCATAGAACAGGGGACCTGGCGCAAGCTACCTACATCACCTCTGCAGAATGTATGCCCCGGCACCAGCAACATACTTACCTAGCCACCCATGCCACCTCCTTCCTCCTCACCTCTGTGAACATGCTGCACATCTTTCATGCCCCCTGCCCATGATGGGGCTATGTACGCCAATGATCCTTCTTTAAATACTGTGCCCTGCTTACTTGGAAGGGATTTCTAAATAAATGTAGTGTTATTTTTATATATATTTACTTATTTTTATATATATATATATATATATATATATATATATTTATATAGATTCTGAATCTTTACTTTCCTTATTTTGAAGCATATAGACAATGTATTTGGTGTGCAGATTATTGTTATTAGATCCTTCTTTAAATACCCCCTAGACCAGTCCAACCCAAAACTGTGCTGACCAAATCATCTCCCACTCACACACTGCACATGTTCAGTACACTTATTATACTTGCAGGTGTCTCTAAGGCATCCTACTGTAACCAGTTCCATCTGGTTCCTGTTTATCTAACTTTTTTCTCCATTTTTTGATACACTGGCACAGAAAAGCCAAGGCTGTCATTTGGAGTAAAGGACTGTAAAAAGAGAAAAAAACTGGAAAGAGAAGGATATAGAGAGCAGAAGGTGGTGTGACCCAGAGTCAGCGGCACATAAGGGTGTCAATGCAAAGAAAAGTGATTGGCATTACTGATAGCAGGGGAATGTCAACAAAAGTAGTAAGGGGTCACTGGCACAGAAAGGCACTGGTACCAGAGTGGTTTCACCAAAGGAAGTAAAGGGGTGCAGGGGGCAGAAGGGTGTGATTGGCACAAAAAAGCTGTTGGGGGTTACAGGTAGTTCCACTGGTATTGTAGTACATGGGTCCCTGAGGGGTTTACCTCCTCAGGAGTGTGGGGAGTGGGTTCTTTGTTGATGGGCTTGGGGGACCTCCCGATGTGGGCTTGATTCCAATAACTCCAAATGAGACCAACTTTATAAAATGGGCGCTTACTTTATTAGCAGGACTTCAGGTACACTTCATGGCTACAGTATGTCATACAGTCATTATCCACATCAGTTCCATTAGCAGTTTCCATAGCACAGCATTACATCCAGGTGGACTTCAACAGGTGGTGGGCACTTATCCTGGTCCCAAAGCAGAATACTGAGGCCTTAAGCTTCCTCCATCAGCATCTCAGGTGGAATGGTTCACCTTTCCTGTAGTCACTTGTTAGGCATGGATGTGGCTCTCCTGCTCTTTGCTACACCAGTGACTGCTGACTGCTACCAGTAACCTCTGCTGGTACCTTCCTCACTCCCTGTTACTACAATAACATCTTATCTCTTTCACTCACTCAGTTTTTTCTAGACTTCACAACCTCTGAGGTAACTTCTTCTGAGGCAACTCTCCTCATGACCTCCTTATATAAATTCCCTCTGGCTGGTTTCTAGCATCTTCTCTAGTCTTGATCACATCAGCCAATGACAGCTCAGATGTACTCCTATGTGGTTAGGTTATAGCCAACAGTTTGGCAGAGAGGTCTCTGGCACAAAAAAAGCCAATGGGTGTCACAAGGAGTGTCACTGGCACAGAAAAGTTATTGGTATCACTGAGAAAAGAGGGACATCAACAGAAAAAGACGGAGGGATAGAAAGCCATGAGTGTCATGGAGAGCATAGCGGTGTCACTGGGAGCAGTGGTGTGTGCAGGAAAGCCATAAAAGAGGATCAAAGGCATAAAATGCCATGGGTGGGAGAAAAGTGACAAAAAAGCCATGACTGTGATTAATAGCTGTGTGACGATTGCAAGGGTTGATCATACCTCTTGATCGTTCATCCGAACAAACCGACCAAACGTGTTTCACCGCAATTGTTCAATTGGCAACACGCGTGGCTGTAAACTGCTGCCACCAGAGCACGAACAGTGCTCAACTCTATGATATAATACAGGCCACACACAATACAATCAGGTCGAACGGATCGATCGACCCACAACCATTTCCAGGCGGGGGCGATCGAGCGTCCTAGGCAATAAGGTAGCCAGGCTCTTCTGAAATAGCGTGAGCTTTTTATATCCTTAAGCACATAAGTGAAACCACAAAACAACAAGAAACGATGCAAGGCAATACAAACAGAATTAACTATAAAACACGGTAAATAAGATAAATTGCAATGCAAAATAAGAAACGGTGAAAAATATACTTAAAAGTCCTTCTGGGCTGCGGTTTCGATTGATTCAAATTGTCTGCCAGTCCCCTCACGCTTGGCCTTATGCTTGGTCTGGTCCTAATGCTTAGATGTTCAAAAGGAGCGTGTGTCTTGATGGTAAGTGTTAGAGTGTCTCTGGCCATTCTTGCCAGCCATGCTTATAGCCCCAGAACAGTGGGTCTCCCAATCCCCCTTCCCACCAGGGGCTGGTGTTGGTATCACAGCCTGTCTCCAAGTCTTCCAATCTCGTTTATGCTATATGATACCAACTGACCACATTCCAAGGGAGGGGGTAACACAAGCAGAAGAAGAACCTTTCTGTCTCAATTGGGGATCTATTTGTCATTTGTTTATTTTGCTTTTCCAATTGGTTTTATTAGTAGGTGGGAGGGGGGCAAGGATGTGAGTAGGACAGGACACATTTGATGGGGGTTATCAGCATTGACCTGGCATGTGAGGGTTAGATAAAGGTAAAACCCAAGTGGGAGTGGGGACAAGAAATGAGGGGTTTACACCAAGCAGGCAGGTAAGCTAAAGTATATATATATATATATATATATATATATATATATATATATATACAGTTTGGTCACAAGCTGAAGAATAGCTAATTCCTATTCACAGCAACATTAAACACAATCATTTTATTCCCATCACAGCACATTACAGAGAAGCAATTCCCCTTAATACATTTTTCTCATAAAGACCAATGTGGATCTCTATCCTCTTCCCCAGCATTCCCGATATGTGTCTTGTGATTGGCTCAGAGCTGATCCATTGATATATAATTAACTAGCAACATTGCTAATCCTATTACCTGCTTCGATGTGTTCTCACCTAATGAACATTTTATAGAATTCAGTAACTTCCGCCATTAGGAAGCTGACATCACTCTCACATCCCTGAGTGCCACCCGTAAATATGACTTACCATTAGCAGTATGATAGCCCCATAACATGTCTCCCAGAATGCATTGCCTTGCATTACTCCACAGCTAGCCATAACAAGAGGTAAATGGCTTCCCTCCTGAACATCTTCTCACCATTTCTGACTGAAAATATGACCTGCTGGACTGTTGGAGGCTTGTTAGAAATTAAAGATGAGATTATACTGCAACAAAATAAAAAAATTAAAAAACAGGCTGATATTAGTAACCATACATCAGAAAGGTGCTCATCTGTGTTTGCTCATCTGTGTACCATGTCACATCATAAGGGATGATGGCGCTATATAAATAAACAATACAAATAATTCAATATGCAAATTTAGAGTGCATAAAGCTACTCCTCCCTTTAAACTGGACCTTCAGCATGATTTAATGAAAAGTCCAAACCCTTAAAAAAAAACTATTCCTCAGCATCTAAAATTAATATATTTCAGGTTTTTAGTCACTTACTTATTATTCTTTCCCCCACCGGGCTGCAACTCTGTTCAGGACTCTAGGATAAGGGCGCCACCATCTTGAATGAGAAGCATCACACATACTGAGGAGAGGAGAGCGAGATAAAGTATAGGCAGTGGGGGTTATAGCTGTGCTTTGCACAGAGCAGAGCTGGTGTCAGGGAAAGGACAGCAATTCCAGAATGCAGAGCGGCACAGTCAGAAGACACTTCCTGTTTGCAGGCTGCCTGATGCTCCTTGAGCCGCCATCTTGGATGTTTAATGGCTCATAACATGCAGTAGATGCAGGTAGGACGATTTTTAATGTGAGCAATCTGTATGTACAGGGTCGGGAAACTTATAAGATATGCTCTTATTCAGGATGAAGGTCCGCTTTAAGGAGGAACAACCAGTCTATAAGACTCTTAGGGAGGTGGTCTACCTTTTTATGGGACATCGCCAATTGGGATGCCTACTGCGCAACTCCCCAATTGCCCGATCCACTGATTTCTTCCACAAGCCGGCACCGCATCCCCAGCATTCTTCTAGCTGGGCGCCCATGCCAGGTCTTTCTGACTGGCCGGCGTGCGCATGCACACAGCTAGGTGTAGGAATGCGGCCAGCGTTTCTTGCTTCTTGATTGGCTGAGTGGCCAACAAGGAAAAGGTGAATTTATGGATGATCCTGCGGGATACCAAATTGGGATGCTCCAAGTAGGAAGAATAAAACCCCAGATAGTGAATCTTTGGTTTTTGTGCTTCTTATAAGCATGTAGAAAATCACCACCAAATAGCTTATTTTTATCTTGAAAAAGAGTGATCTTCAGTAACCTTTCCCCTATTTACTTATCAAAGCCTTCTTATCTTCTGTGATGTCCTAACTGCTCCAGTGGCCATAGGAGATATATGGAGAGAAGAGGGGAGATGTTGGCCAGTGCTGAGAGCAGGCAATAGAAGAAGCATCTGCATGATGAATTTCCTGCCATGAATGTGAGTGCATTTATATTGCATGGAAAAAACATCCACTCTCAATTTAACCTCTCTGCAGCCTGCAGATCAGACGATACCCAGAGGTCTGACCTAGGGATGAGCGAATCGATCCGGACGAACCCGGATTCGATCCGAATTTCAGGAAAAATTCGATTCGGATCGAATCCGAATTTCCCCGCGATTCGATCACTCGAAGTTTTCCTTTAACATCCATTCATTTACATTTACAGGCATTCTAAGATGGCGGACGGGACATGTCTGGACATGTATCCCGCGCCAGTGCAAGCTGGGGCAGTCACATGCAGCCTATCAGCAGCCAGCAAGCCCGGTGACGTCACACAGCGGTATTTAACGGCGGCCATCTTGCTTTTCCTCATTTCTCTATTGCATTCGTGACAGACAGACAGAACGCTGTGTAGCTGAGGCAGTTAGACAGGCTGGAGACAGGGACAGACAGGGACAGGCAGGAGACAGGCAGGAGACAGGCAGGAGACAGACAGGAGACAGACAGAAAGCCAGGGAAAGGTAGGAAAAACGGAGCTGGCTGACAGGGAGATTTTTTTTTTTTCATCCAGCCTTTGTTAGCGTTTTCAGGCTGCTTATAGTAACTAACTGTGCATATATACTGAACTGATCTTAAGTCTGCTGTGAGGCATCCCATTCTGTGACTAAAGCAGCCTCTGTTTAAGACCATATAAGCATTTGCTCTTATCATATTTGAAATTAGGCCTGATAAAGACACTTTTGCTGGCCAAAGCACTACTGGACCCTGCCAGGTCCATTCCTGCCCAGGGCATCCCATTCTGTGACTAAAGCAGCCTCTGTTTAAGACCATATAAGCATTTGCTCTTATCATATTTGAAATTAGGCCTGATAAAGACACTTTTGCTGGCCAAAGCACTACTGGACCCTGCCAGGTCCATTCCTGCCCGGGGCATCCCATTCTGTGACTACAGCAGCCTCTGTTTAAGACCATATAAGCATTTGCTCTTATCATATTTGAAATTAGCCTGATAAAGACACTTTTGCTGGCCAAAGCACTACTGGACCCTGCCAGGTCCATTCCTGCCCAGGGCATCCCATTCTGTGACTAAAGCAGCCTCTGTTTAAGACCATATAAGCATTTGCTCTTATCATATTTGAAATTAGGCCTGATAAAGACACTTTTGCTGGCCAAAGCACTACTGGACCCTGCCAGGTCCATTCCTGCCCAGGGCATCCCATTCTGTGACTACAGCAGCCTCTGTTTAAGACCATATAAGCATTTGCTCTTATCATATTTGAAATTAGGCCTGATAAAGACACTTTTGCTGGCCAAAGCACTACTGGACCCTGCCAGGTCCATTCCTGCCCAGGGCATCCCATTCTGTGACTAAAGCAGCCTCTGTTTAAGACCATATAAGCATTTGCTCTTATCATATTTGAAATTAGGCCTGATAAAGACACTTTTGCTGGCCAAAGCACTACTGGACCCTGCCAGGTCGATTCCTGTTGGGGCATCCCATTCTGTGACTACAGCAGCCTCTGTTTAAGACCATATAAGCATTTGCTCTTATCATATTTGAAATTAGCCTGATAAAGACACTTTTGCTGGCCAAAGCACTACTGGACCCTGCCAGGTCCATTCCTGCCCAGGGCATCCCATTCTGTGACTAAAGCAGCCTCTGTTTAAGACCATATAAGCATTTGCTCTTATCATATTTGAAATTAGGCCTGATAAAGACACTTTTGCTGGCCAAAGCACTACTGGACCCTGCCAGGTCGATTCCTGCCCGGGGCATCCCATTCTGTGACTACAGCAGCCTCTGTTTAAGACCATATAAGCATTTGCTCTTATCATATTTGAAATTAGCCTGATAAAGACACTTTTGCTGGCCAAAGCACTACTGGACCCTGCCAGGTCCATTCCTGCCCAGGGCATCCCATTCTGTGACTAAAGCAGCCTCTGTTTAAGACCATATAAGCATTTGCTCTTATCATATTTGAAATTAGGCCTGATAAAGACACTTTTGCTGGCCAAAGCACTACTGGACCCTGCCAGGTCCATTCCTGCCCGGGGCATCCCATTCTGTGACTACAGCAGCCTCTGTTTAAGACCATATAAGCATTTGCTCTTATCATATTTGAAATTAGCCTGATAAAGACACTTTTGCTGGCCAAAGCACTACTGGACCCTGCCAGGTCCATTCCTGCCCAGGGCATCCCATTCTGTGACTAAAGCAGCCTCTGTTTAAGACCATATAAGCATTTGCTCTTATCATATTTGAAATTAGGCCTGATAAAGACACTTTTGCTGGCCAAAGCACTACTGGACCCTGCCAGGTCCATTCCTGCCCAGGGCATCCCATTCTGTGACTACAGCAGCCTCTGTTTAAGACCATATAAGCATTTGCTCTTATCATATTTGAAATTAGGCCTGATAAAGACACTTTTGCTGGCCAAAGCACTACTGGACCCTGCCAGGTCCATTCCTGCCCAGGGCATCCCATTCTGTGACTACAGCAGCCTCTGTTTAAGACCATATAAGCATTTGCTCTTATCATATTTGAAATTAGGCCTGATAAAGACACTTTTGCTGGCCAAAGCACTACTGGACCCTGCCAGGTCCATTCCTGCCCAGGGCATCCCATTCTGTGACTACAGCAGCCTCTGTTTAAGACCATATAAGCATTTGCTCTTATCATATTTGAAATTAGGCCTGATAAAGACACTTTTGCTGGCCAAAGCACTACTGGACCCTGCCAGGTCCATTCCTGCCCAGGGCATCCCATTCTGTGACTAAAGCAGCCTCTGTTTAAGACCATATAAGCATTTGCTCTTATCATATTTGAAATTAGGCCTGATAAAGACACTTTTGCTGGCCAAAGCACTACTGGACCCTGCCAGGTCGATTCCTGTTGGGGCATCCCATTCTGTGACTACAGCAGCCTCTGTTTAAGACCATATAAGCATTTGCTCTTATCATATTTGAAATTAGCCTGATAAAGACACTTTTGCTGGCCAAAGCACTACTGGACCCTGCCAGGTCCATTCCTGCCCAGGGCATCCCATTCTGTGACTAAAGCAGCCTCTGTTTAAGACCATATAAGCATTTGCTCTTATCATATTTGAAATTAGGCCTGATAAAGACACTTTTGCTGGCCAAAGCACTACTGGACCCTGCCAGGTCGATTCCTGCCCGGGGCATCCCATTCTGTGACTACAGCAGCCTCTGTTTAAGACCATATAAGCATTTGCTCTTATCATATTTGAAATTAGCCTGATAAAGACACTTTTGCTGGCCAAAGCACTACTGGACCCTGCCAGGTCCATTCCTGCCCAGGGCATCCCATTCTGTGACTAAAGCAGCCTCTGTTTAAGACCATATAAGCATTTGCTCTTATCATATTTGAAATTAGGCCTGATAAAGACACTTTTGCTGGCCAAAGCACTACTGGACCCTGCCAGGTCCATTCCTGCCCAGGGCATCCCATTCTGTGACTACAGCAGCCTCTGTTTAAGACCATATAAGCATTTGCTCTTATCATATTTGAAATTAGGCCTGATAAAGACACTTTTGCTGGCCAAAGCACTACTGGACCCTGCCAGGTCCATTCCTGCCCAGGGCATCCCATTCTGTGACTAAAGCAGCCTCTGTTTAAGACCATATAAGCATTTGCTCTTATCATATTTGAAATTAGGCCTGATAAAGACACTTTTGCTGGCCAAAGCACTACTGGACCCTGCCAGGTCCATTCCTGCCCGGGGCATCCCATTCTGTGACTACAGCAGCCTCTGTTTAAGACCATATAAGCATTTGCTCTTATCATATTTGAAATTAGCCTGATAAAGACACTTTTGCTGGCCAAAGCACTACTGGACCCTGCCAGGTCCATTCCTGCCCAGGGCATCCCATTCTGTGACTAAAGCAGCCTCTGTTTAAGACCATATAAGCATTTGCTCTTATCATATTTGAAATTAGGCCTGATAAAGACACTTTTGCTGGCCAAAGCACTACTGGACCCTGCCAGGTCCATTCCTGCCCAGGGCATCCCATTCTGTGACTACAGCAGCCTCTGTTTAAGACCATATAAGCATTTGCTCTTATCATATTTGAAATTAGGCCTGATAAAGACACTTTTGCTGGCCAAAGCACTACTGGACCCTGCCAGGTCCATTCCTGCCCAGGGCATCCCATTCTGTGACTAAAGCAGCCTCTGTTTAAGACCATATAAGCATTTGCTCTTATCATATTTGAAATTAGGCCTGATAAAGACACTTTTGCTGGCCAAAGCACTACTGGACCCTGCCAGGTCGATTCCTGTTGGGGCATCCCATTCTGTGACTACAGCAGCCTCTGTTTAAGACCATATAAGCATTTGCTCTTATCATATTTGAAATTAGCCTGATAAAGACACTTTTGCTGGCCAAAGCACTACTGGACCCTGCCAGGTCCATTCCTGCCCAGGGCATCCCATTCTGTGACTAAAGCAGCCTCTGTTTAAGACCATATAAGCATTTGCTCTTATCATATTTGAAATTAGGCCTGATAAAGACACTTTTGCTGGCCAAAGCACTACTGGACCCTGCCAGGTCGATTCCTGCCCGGGGCATCCCATTCTGTGACTACAGCAGCCTCTGTTTAAGACCATATAAGCATTTGCTCTTATCATATTTGAAATTAGCCTGATAAAGACACTTTTGCTGGCCAAAGCACTACTGGACCCTGCCAGGTCCATTCCTGCCCAGGGCATCCCATTCTGTGACTAAAGCAGCCTCTGTTTAAGACCATATAAGCATTTGCTCTTATCATATTTGAAATTAGGCCTGATAAAGACACTTTTGCTGGCCAAAGCACTACTGGACCCTGCCAGGTCCATTCCTGCCCAGGGCATCCCATTCTGTGACTACAGCAGCCTCTGTTTAAGACCATATAAGCATTTGCTCTTATCATATTTGAAATTAGCCTGATAAAGACACTTTTGCTGGCCAAAGCACTACTGGACCCTGCCAGGTCCATTCCTGCCCAGGGCATCCCATTCTGTGACTACAGCAGCCTCTGTTTAAGACCATATAAGCATTTGCTCTTATCATATTTGAAATTAGCCTGATAAAGACACTTTTGCTGGCCAAAGCACTACTGGACCCTGCCAGGTCCATTCCTGCCCAGGGCATCCCATTCTGTGACTAAAGCAGCCTCTGTTTAAGACCATATAAGCATTTGCTCTTATCATATTTGAAATTAGCCTGATAAAGACACTTTTGCTGGCCAAAGCACTACTGGACCCTGCCAGGTCCATTCCTGCCCAGGGCATCCCATTCTGTGACTACAGCAGCCTCTGTTTAAGACCATATAAGCATTTGCTCTTATCATATTTGAAATTAGCCTGATAAAGACACTTTTGCTGGCCAAAGCACTACTGGACCCTGCCAGGTCCATTCCTGCCCAGGGCATCCCATTCTGTGACTAAAGCAGCCTCTGTTTAAGACCATATAAGCATTTGCTCTTATCATATTTGAAATTAGGCCTGATAAAGACACTTTTGCTGGCCAAAGCACTACTGGACCCTGCCAGGTCGATTCCTGTTGGGGCATCCCATTCTGTGACTACAGCAGCCTCTGTTTAAGACCATATAAGCATTTGCTCTTATCATATTTGAAATTAGCCTGATAAAGACACTTTTGCTGGCCAAAGCACTACTGGACCCTGCCAGGTCGATTCCTGTTGGGGCATCCCATTCTGTGACTAAAGCAGCCTCTGTTTAAGACCATATAAGCATTTGCTCTTATCATATTTGAAATTAGGCCTGATAAAGACACTTTTGCTGGCCAAAGCACTACTGGACCCTGCCAGGTCGATTCCTGTTGGGGCATCCCATTCTGTGACTACAGCAGCCTCTGTTTAAGACCATATAAGCATTTGCTCTTATCATATTTGAAATTAGCCTGATAAAGACACTTTTGCTGGCCAAAGCACTACTGGACCCTGCCAGGTCGATTCCTGTTGGGGCATCCCATTCTGTGACTAAAGCAGCCTCTGTTTAAGACCATATAAGCATTTGCTCTTATCATATTTGAAATTAGGCCTGATAAAGACACTTTTGCTGGCCAAAGCACTACTGGACCCTGCCAGGTCCATTCCTGCCCGGGGCATCCCATTCTGTGACTACAGCAGCCTCTGTTTAAGACCATATAAGCATTTGCTCTTATCATATTTGAAATTAGGCCTGATAAAGACACTTTTGCTGGCCAAAGCACTACTGGACCCTGCCAGGTCCATTCCTGCCCGGGGCATCCCATTCTGTGACTACAGCAGCCTCTGTTTAAGACCATATAAGCATTTGCTCTTATCATATTTGAAATTAGGCCTGATAAAGACACTTTTGCTGGCCAAAGCACTACTGGACCCTGCCAGGTCCATTCCTGCCCAGGGCATCCCATTCTGTGACTACAGCAGCCTCTGTTTAAGACCATATAAGCATTTGCTCTTATCATATTTGAAATTAGCCTGATAAAGACACTTTTGCTGGCCAAAGCACTACTGGACCCTGCCAGGTCCATTCCTGCCCAGGGCATCCCATTCTGTGACTAAAGCAGCCTCTGTTTAAGACCATATAAGCATTTGCTCTTATCATATTTGAAATTAGGCCTGATAAAGACACTTTTGCTGGCCAAAGCACTACTGGACCCTGCCAGGTCGATTCCTGTTGGGGCATCCCATTCTGTGACTACAGCAGCCTCTGTTTAAGACCATATAAGCATTTGCTCTTATCATATTTGAAATTAGCCTGATAAAGACACTTTTGCTGGCCAAAGCACTACTGGACCCTGCCAGGTCCATTCCTGCCCAGGGCATCCCATTCTGTGACTAAAGCAGCCTCTGTTTAAGACCATATAAGCATTTGCTCTTATCATATTTGAAATTAGGCCTGATAAAGACACTTTTGCTGGCCAAAGCACTACTGGACCCTGCCAGGTCAATTCCTGCCCGGGGCATCCCATTCTGTGACTACAGCAGCCTCTGTTTAAGACCATATAAGCATTTGCTCTTATCATATTTGAAATTAGCCTGATAAAGACACTTTTGCTGGCCAAAGCACTACTGGACCCTGCCAGGTCCATTCCTGCCCACGGCATCCCATTCTGTGACTAAAGCAGCCTCTGTTTAAGACCATATAAGCATTTGCTCTTATCATATTTGAAATTAGGCCTGATAAAGACACTTTTGCTGGCCAAAGCACTACTGGACCCTGCCAGGTCCATTCCTGCCCAGGGCATCCCATTCTGTGACTACAGCAGCCTCTGTTTAAGACCATATAAGCATTTGCTCTTATCATATTTGAAATTAGCCTGATAAAGACACTTTTGCTGGCCAAAGCACTACTGGACCCTGCCAGGTCCATTCCTGCCCAGGGCATCCCATTCTGTGACTACAGCAGCCTCTGTTTAAGACCATATAAGCATTTGCTCTTATCATATTTGAAATTAGCCTGATAAAGACACTTTTGCTGGCCAAAGCACTACTGGACCCTGCCAGGTCCATTCCTGCCCAGGGCATCCCATTCTGTGACTAAAGCAGCCTCTGTTTAAGACCATATAAGCATTTGCTCTTATCATATTTGAAATTAGGCCTGATAAAGACACTTTTGCTGGCCAAAGCACTACTGGACCCTGCCAGGTCCATTCCTGCCCAGGGCATCCCATTCTGTGACTACAGCAGCCTCTGTTTAAGACCATATAAGCATTTGCTCTTATCATATTTGAAATTAGCCTGATAAAGACACTTTTGCTGGCCAAAGCACTACTGGACCCTGCCAGGTCCATTCCTGCCCAGGGCATCCCATTCTGTGACTACAGCAGCCTCTGTTTAAGACCATATAAGCATTTGCTCTTATCATATTTGAAATTAGCCTGATAAAGACACTTTTGCTGGCCAAAGCACTACTGGACCCTGCCAGGTCCATTCCTGCCCAGGGCATCCCATTCTGTGACTAAAGCAGCCTCTGTTTAAGACCATATAAGCATTTGCTCTTATCATATTTGAAATTAGGCCTGATAAAGACACTTTTGCTGGCCAAAGCACTACTGGACCCTGCCAGGTCGATTCCTGTTGGGGCATCCCATTCTGTGACTACAGCAGCCTCTGTTTAAGACCATATAAGCATTTGCTCTTATCATATTTGAAATTAGCCTGATAAAGACACTTTTGCTGGCCAAAGCACTACTGGACCCTGCCAGGTCGATTCCTGTTGGGGCATCCCATTCTGTGACTAAAGCAGCCTCTGTTTAAGACCATATAAGCATTTGCTCTTATCATATTTGAAATTAGGCCTGATAAAGACACTTTTGCTGGCCAAAGCACTACTGGACCCTGCCAGGTCCATTCCTGCCCGGGGCATCCCATTCTGTGACTACAGCAGCCTCTGTTTAAGACCATATAAGCATTTGCTCTTATCATATTTGAAATTAGGCCTGATAAAGACACTTTTGCTGGCCAAAGCACTACTGGACCCTGCCAGGTCCATTCCTGCCCGGGGCATCCCATTCTGTGACTACAGCAGCCTCTGTTTAAGACCATATAAGCATTTGCTCTTATCATATTTGAAATTAGGCCTGATAAAGACACTTTTGCTGGCCAAAGCACTACTGGACCCTGCCAGGTCCATTCCTGCCCAGGGCATCCCATTCTGTGACTACAGCAGCCTCTGTTTAAGACCATATAAGCATTTGCTCTTATCATATTTGAAATTAGCCTGATAAAGACACTTTTGCTGGCCAAAGCACTACTGGACCCTGCCAGGTCCATTCCTGCCCAGGGCATCCCATTCTGTGACTAAAGCAGCCTCTGTTTAAGACCATATAAGCATTTGCTCTTATCATATTTGAAATTAGGCCTGATAAAGACACTTTTGCTGGCCAAAGCACTACTGGACCCTGCCAGGTCCATTCCTGCCCAGGGCATCCCATTCTGTGACTACAGCAGCCTCTGTTTAAGACCATATAAGCATTTGCTCTTATCATATTTGAAATTAGGCCTGATAAAGACACTTTTGCTGGCCAAAGCACTACTGGACCCTGCCAGGTCCATTCCTGCCCAGGGCATCCCATTCTGTGACTAAAGCAGCCTCTGTTTAAGACCATATAAGCATTTGCTCTTATCATATTTGAAATTAGGCCTGATAAAGACACTTTTGCTGGCCAAAGCACTACTGGACCCTGCCAGGTCCATTCCTGCCCGGGGCATCCCATTCTGTGACTACAGCAGCCTCTGTTTAAGACCATATAAGCATTTGCTCTTATCATATTTGAAATTAGGCCTGATAAAGACACTTTTGCTGGCCAAAGCACTACTGGACCCTGCCAGGTCCATTCCTGCCCAGGGCATCCCATTCTGTGACTACAGCAGCCTCTGTTTAAGACCATATAAGCATTTGCTCTTATCATATTTGAAATTAGGCCTGATAAAGACACTTTTGCTGGCCAAAGCACTACTGGACCCTGCCAGGTCCATTCCTGCCCGGGGCATCCCATTCTGTGACTACAGCAGCCTCTGTTTAAGACCATATAAGCATTTGCTCTTATCATATTTGAAATTAGCCTGATAAAGACACTTTTGCTGGCCAAAGCACTACTGGACCCTGCCAGGTCCATTCCTGCCCAGGGCATCCCATTCTGTGACTAAAGCAGCCTCTGTTTAAGACCATATAAGCATTTGCTCTTATCATATTTGAAATTAGGCCTGATAAAGACACTTTTGCTGGCCAAAGCACTACTGGACCCTGCCAGGTCCATTCCTGCCCAGGGCATCCCATTCTGTGACTACAGCAGCCTCTGTTTAAGACCATATAAGCATTTGCTCTTATCATATTTGAAATTAGGCCTGATAAAGACACTTTTGCTGGCCAAAGCACTACTGGACCCTGCCAGGTCCATTCCTGCCCAGGGCATCCCATTCTGTGACTACAGCAGCCTCTGTTTAAGACCATATAAGCATTTGCTCTTATCATATTTGAAATTAGGCCTGATAAAGACACTTTTGCTGGCCAAAGCACTACTGGACCCTGCCAGGTCCATTCCTGCCCAGGGCATCCCATTCTGTGACTACAGCAGCCTCTGTTTAAGACCATATAAGCATTTGCTCTTATCATATTTGAAATTAGGCCTGATAAAGACACTTTTGCTGGCCAAAGCACTACTGGACCCTGCCAGGTCCATTCCTGCCCAGGGCATCCCATTCTGTGACTACAGCAGCCTCTGTTTAAGACCATATAAGCATTTGCTCTTATCATATTTGAAATTAGGCCTGATAAAGACACTTTTGCTGGCCAAAGCACTACTGGACCCTGCCAGGTCCATTCCTGCCCAGGGCATCCCATTCTGTGACTAAAGCAGCCTCTGTTTAAGACCATATAAGCATTTGCTCTTATCATATTTGAAATTAGGCCTGATAAAGACACTTTTGCTGGCCAAAGCACTACTGGACCCTGCCAGGTCCATTCCTGTTGGGGCATCCCATTCTGTGACTACAGCAGCCTCTGTTTAAGACCATATAAGCATTTGGTCTTATCATATTTGAAATTAGCCTGATAAAGACACTTTTGCTGGCCAAAGCACTACTGGACCCTGCCAGGTCCATTCCTGCCCAGGGCATCCCATTCTGTGACTAAAGCAGCCTCTGTTTAAGACCATATAAGCATTTGCTCTTATCATATTTGAAATTAGGCCTGATAAAGACACTTTTGCTGGCCAAAGCACTACTGGACCCTGCCAGGTCCATTCCTGCCCGGGGCATCCCATTCTGTGACTAAAGCAGCCTCTGTTTAAGACCATATAAGCATTTGCTCTTATCATATTTGAAATTAGGCCTGATAAAGACACTTTTGCTGGCCAAAGCACTACTGGACCCTGCCAGGTCGATTCCTGTTGGGGCATCCCATTCTGTGACTACAGCAGCCTCTGTTTAAGACCATATAAGCATTTGCTCTTATCATATTTGAAATTAGCCTGATAAAGACACTTTTGCTGGCCAAAGCACTACTGGACCCTGCCAGGTCCATTCCTGCCCAGGGCATCCCATTCTGTGACTAAAGCAGCCTCTGTTTAAGACCATATAAGCATTTGCTCTTATCATATTTGAAATTAGGCCTGATAAAGACACTTTTGCTGGCCAAAGCACTACTGGACCCTGCCAGGTCGATTCCTGCCCGGGGCATCCCATTCTGTGACTACAGCAGCCTCTGTTTAAGACCATATAAGCATTTGCTCTTATCATATTTGAAATTAGGCCTGATAAAGACACTTTTGCTGGCCAAAGCACTACTGGACCCTGCCAGGTCGATTCCTGCCCGGGGCATCCCATTCTGTGACTACAGCAGCCTCTGTTTAAGACCATATAAGCATTTGCTCTTATCATATTTGAAATTAGCCTGATAAAGACACTTTTGCTGGCCAAAGCACTACTGGACCCTGCCATGTCCATTCCTGCCCAGGGCATCCCATTCTGTGACTAAAGCAGCCTCTGTTTAAGACCATATAAGCATTTGCTCTTATTATATTTATATTATAAGACACTTTTGCTGGGCATAGGCTTACTGCTGCCTGCCAGGTGCACTTCTGTTGAGGCATCCCATTCTGTAACATAGCATACCCCTCTTTATTTACACTAAGCAGCTCTCTTATTTACACTAAGCAGGCCTGTTGGAGGCTGAGTGTTACTGCTCACTTTTGGTGTGCATTATATTCTGTTTCATATAGACCCACCGCTGCCCGGGGTTTTTTTAAATATCACCTACTACCACGCCAGTTAGACTATGTCGGGCAGACAAGTGCCTGGAAGTGAAAAGAGGAGTGGCAGAGGCCAAGATTCCGCAGGCAGAGCTCGCATCAGACTGGGGGCCAGTAGCAGCAGGAGTCACGCTGAGAGACCTAATCTGCCAGTATCTGCTAGCGGTCGGGTCTCCACCAGTAACGCATCTGCCGTGGTAGATTGGTTGACGCGCTCATCAACAACATCATCACAACTTACGTCTGAGACCCCCAGTCTAGGGTCGGTAGGTTCCTCTGACACAACCCTGAGTTGGCATGCCCCGAGAGCAGTCCCTGTCCTCCCATTGCCTCTGGCCTACGCCGTTCCCTCCCCCAGCGACGTATCCTATGCTTTGGGTTCAGCTCCACTCTTTAGTGAGGAGGACCATCAGATAGAGGACAGTCAGCAGCTACTGCCCAGCCAAGAAATGGAGGTGGCTTCTTTAGCTAGGCAGACAAATAGTGATGTGGACAGTGTCGTGGGTGCTGCGAGCGTTCCAGCTCCTGCGCCAGACACTGTTGACGAATCCACGAACATCAGTGACGTACAGCCACAACTCGGTGATGATGATGATGATGACGATGAAGCCGATCGCACTTGGGAGCCGGGTGATGAAGGGGCTTCATCGTCATCATCAGGAGAAGAGGGGTGCAGGTTGCCCTGGAGTCAGCAGCTGAGGCAGCAAGGTGGTAGCAGTCAGCATGGGGGCACAATTCCAAAGGCTGGAGCCGGCCGGGGCCGGGGCCGGGGTAGAGCACCTGCTGTGCGGCAGTCTACCTTATCGGGAGGTAGTGGAGCAGGGGTTCCTGGAGTTGGCAACAGCAGCAGTGAATCAGTGAGGCCAGGGGGTGGGAAAAGTAGCTACTCGGCAGTGTGGCAGTTTTTCCTGAGGCATCCGCAGGAGGGTAACATGGCCACATGCAAGATATGTAGGCAAAAGGTGAAGCGTGGCCAGGGTCCAAATGTTGGCACCACGGCCCTGCGTCAACATATGATGCGTCACCATAAAACGACCTGGGAGAACCGAGGCTCCCAAGGGGTGGTCCAGTCTGCTTCCTCACCAAGTGAGCTCCCAATTTCTGCCAGCCAAGGCTCCAGCACCTCAGCCGAAGGCAGCTGTGCGTCATACCCATCCTCTGTCGCTCCTGCTCCTCCTCCTCCAAGTCATGCATCCCGCCAGCAATCCATCAGCGAAGCCATGTCCAAGAGACAGCAGTATGCGCCCACTCATCCTACGGCGCAGAAGCTGAATGTGCTCCTGTCCAAGTTGCTGGTGCTGCAGTCGCTCCCTTTTCAGGTGGTGGAATCTGCACCTTTCAGAGAACTGATGGCTTGTGCCGAGCCGAGGTGGAGAGTCCAAAGCCGTCATTTCTTTGCCAAGAAGGCAGTACCAGCGCTGCACACTTTTGTTGAACAGAAGGTGGGCCAGTCCTTGAGCCTGTCGGTGTGTAGCAAAATACATGGCAGCGCCGACATCTGGAGCTGTAACTACGGTCAGGGGCAGTACATGTCGTTTACGGCCCACTGGGTGAATGTGGTCCCTTTGCAGCAGCAACTTGGACAGGTCACGCCGCTTCGGCCTCCGCGCTCTCTGCCCATTGGGCCTGTGACACCGTGCGACTCGGCCTCCTCATCCTCCGCCATCTCCTCACCCTCCACTGTAGGCTCAAGTCTCAGTGCCCCTCCAGTCTACCATGTGTGCAGGGCACGGAGGTGTCACGCAGTGCTTCACATGGTTTGTCTTGGCGAACGGAGTCACACAGGGGAGGAACTGCTTAAATGTATTCATCAGGAAATCCAAACATGGCTTACTCCGAGAAAACTTAAAATGGGAATCATGGTTACCGACAATGGGAAGAACATTTTGTCTGCGCTGCGCCAAGGAAGCCTGACCCATGCCCCCTGCATGGCTCACGTCTTCAATCTGGTTGTCAAGCGATTTCTGAAGTGTTCCCCCCATCTGCAGGACATCCTAACAACTTCACGGAAACTTTGCATGCACTTCAGCCACTCCTACACCGCCAAACACACCCTTCTTGAGCTACAGCGTCAGAATGGTATCCCCCAACATAGTCTGATTTGCGATGTTTCCACCCGTTGGAATTCCACCCTTCACATGTTGGACCGATTATATGAACAGAGAAAAGCCATCACGGATTTCCTGATGATCCAAGCAGATAGGGGGACTCCCCTGTGTAACTTCAATGTCAACCAGTGGCAGCTCATACGTGACACCTGCCGTTTGCTCAGGCCCTTTGAGGAAGCCACTTTATTTGTCAGTCGGCAGGATTACGGGATGAACGACGTGATTCCACTGCTTCATGTACTACAGCACATGTTGGAAACCATGGCTGGTCAGGGCACTGGAGACATGGCGTTTACATCTTACGGCCACATGAACCCCGTTGGAGCTGAACTGGAGGAGGAGGAGGAGGAAGAGGAGGAGGAGGAGTTGCCCAGCGAAACACAGTTTAGGCTTGGCGAAATGGCTGGTTTATCTAGTCAGCGGACAGGAGAGGAGGAGCAGGAGCAGCCAGAGGAGCTAGAGGTTTTTGAGGAAGGAGAGACAGAGGACCCGGGCACACCGTGGCAGTATGCAGTGGAGATGGAGACAGGTAGTCCATCCGAGTCACTTGCGCAAATGGCACGAAGCATGCTCACATGCTTGCGTAGTGACCCCAGAATTGTTTCCATCTGTCGGCGGGATGACTTCTGGCTGTCCACCTTATTGGACCCTCGCTTCCGGCACAAAATGGGGGCATTTTTTAAACCCACCGAGAGGGAGGACAAACTCAACTACTACAAAGACATTCTACGTAGGCAGTTGGCCGATGCCTATCTGCGCCATGGTCCATACTCTCGCAGGTCTGACTCGAGGGGACCTCTGCGCTCACCTTCCACTGCCATGGCCGCTGGGGGGGTTGGCAGCAGCAGCAGCAGAAGCTCCATCAGCAGCAGCAGCCTCAGTCTTCAGTCGCTAATGAGTAGCTTTCTACACCCGCATAGTGAGGCTACTCATGAGCAGCAGGAAGACCTGGAGCAGGACCTGAACCAGCAGGTCATGTCATACTTTGACATGACCATGCCAACACACCTTGAGGATCCGCTGGACTTCTGGGCAGCCAAACTTGATTTGTGGCCGCAACTAGCAGAGTTTGCCCTGGAAAAGCTGTCCTGCCCAGCAAGTAGCGTGCCATCTGAGCGGGTGTTTAGTGCGGCGGGGGCCATAGTTACGGCGAGGAGAACTCGTCTGTCAACTAAAAATGTGGAGAGACTCACCTTTGTCAAAATGAATCAGGGATGGATCAGCCAGGATTTCCACCCACCAATGCCTGATGCATGCGACTAGATTCAGCATGGTGCCACGTTTTACACTTTCCAAATGGTGCAAAACATATTTATGTCTTTAGGCCATTTTTTGGGCTCCTGCTGCTGCTGCTGCCAACTCCTGCCAACTCCAGGGTGTGATTCATCCAATTTTTGGGCTCCTGAGGCCAACTCCAGTGTATATTTGGGCTCCTGCTGCTGCTGCTGCCAGCTTCTGCCAACTCCAGGGTGTGATTCATCCAATTTTTGGGCTCCTGAAGCCAACTCCAGTGTATATTTGGGCTCCTGCTGCTGCTGCTGCCAACTTCTGCCAACTCCAGGGTGTGATTCATCCAATTTTTGGGCTCCTGAGGCCAACTCCAGTGTATATTTGGGCTCCTGCTGCTGCTGCTGCCAACTTCTGCCAACTCCAGGGTGTGATTCATCCAATTTTTGGGCTCCTGAAGCCAACTCCAGTGTATATTTGGGCTCCTGCTGCTGCTGGTGTCAACTCCTGCCAACTCCAGGGTGTGATTCATCCAATTTTTGGGCTCCTGAAGCCAACTCCAGTGTATATTTGGGCTCCTGCTGCTGCTACTGTCAACTCCTGCCAACTCCAGGGTGTGATTCATCCAATTTTTGGGCTCCTGAGGCCAACTCCAGTGTATATTTGGGCTCCTGCTGCTGCTGCTGCCAACTTCTGCCAATTCCAGGGTGTGATTCATCCAATTTTTGGGCTCCTGAGGCCAACTCCAGTGTATATTTGGGCTCCTGCTGCTGCTACTGTCAACTCCTGCCAACTCCAGGGTGTGATTCATCCAATTTTTGGGCTCCTGAGGCCAACTCCAGTGTATATTTGGGCTCCTGCTGCTGCTACTGCCAACTTCTGCCAACTCCAGGGTGTGATTCATCCAATTTTTGGGCTCCTGAGGCCAACTCCAGTGTATATTTGGGCTCCTGCTGCTGCTGCTGCCAACTTCTGCCAACTCCAGGGTGTGATTCATCCAATTTTTGGGCTCCTGAGGCCAACTCCAGTGTATATTTGGGCTCCTGCTGCTGCTACTGTCAACTCCTGCCAACTCCAGGGTGTGATTCATCCAATTTTTGGGCTCCTGAGGCCAACTCCAGTGTATATTTGGGCTCCTGCTGCTGCTGCTGCCAACTTCTGCCAACTCCAGGGTGTGATTCATCCAATTTTTGGGCTCCTGAGGCCAACTCCAGTGTATATTTGGGCTCCTGCTGCTGCTACTGTCAACTCCTGCCAACTCCAGGGTGTGATTCATCCAATTTTTGGGCTCCTGAGGCCAACTCCAGTGTATATTTGGGCTCCTGCTGCTGCTGCTGCCAACTTCTGCCAACTCCAGGGTGTGATTCATCCAATTTTTGGGCTCCTGAGGCCAACTCCAGTGTATATTTGGGCTCCTGCTGCTGCTACTGTCAACTCCTGCCAACTCCAGGGTGTGATTCATCCAATTTTTGGGCTCCTGAGGCCAACTCCAGTGTATATTTGGGCTCCTGCTGCTGCTGCTGCCAACTTCTGCCAACTCCAGGGTGTGATTCATCCAATTTTTGGGCTCCTGAAGCCAACTCCAGTGTATATTTGGGCTCCTGCTGCTGCTGCTGCCAACTTCTGCCAACTCCAGGGTGTGATTCATCCAATTTTTGGGCTCCTGAGGCCAACTCCAGTGTATATTTGGGCTCCTGCTGCTGCTGCTGCCAACTTCTGCCAACTCCAGGGTGTGATTCATCCAATTTTTGGGCTCCTGAAGCCAACTCCAGTGTATATTTGGGCTCCTGCTGCTGCTGGTGTCAACTCCTGCCAACTCCAGGGTGTGATTCATCCAATTTTTGGGCTCCTGAAGCCAACTCCAGTGTATATTTGGGCTCCTGCTGCTGCTACTGTCAACTCCTGCCAACTCCAGGGTGTGATTCATCCAATTTTTGGGCTCCTGAGGCCAACTCCAGTGTATATTTGGGCTCCTGCTGCTGCTGCTGCCAACTTCTGCCAACTCCAGGGTGTGATTCATCCAATTTTTGGGCTCCTGAGGCCAACTCCAGTGTATATTTGGGCTCCTGCTGCTGCTACTGTCAACTCCTGCCAACTCCAGGGTGTGATTCATCCAATTTTTGGGCTCCTGAGGCCAACTCCAGTGTATATTTGGGCTCCTGCTGCTGCTGCTGCCAACTTCTGCCAACTCCAGGGTGTGATTCATCCAATTTTTGGGCTCCTGAGGCCAACTCCAGTGTATATTTGGGCTCCTGCTGCTGCTGCTGCCAACTTCTGCCAACTCCAGGGTGTGATTCATCCAATTTTTGGGCTCCTGAGGCCAACTCCAGTGTATATTTGGGCTCCTGCTGCTGCTACTGTCAACTCCTGCCAACTCCAGGGTGTGATTCATCCAATTTTTGGGCTCCTGAGGCCAACTCCAGTGTATATTTGGGCTCCTGCTGCTGCTGCTGCCAACTTCTGCCAACTCCAGGGTGTGATTCATCCAATTTTTGGGCTCCTGAAGCCAACTCCAGTGTATATTTGGGCTCCTGCTGCTGCTGCTGCCAACTTCTGCCAACTCCAGGGTGTGATTCATCCAATTTTTGGGCTCCTGAGGCCAACTCCAGTGTATATTTGGGCTCCTGCTGCTGCTGCTGCCAACTTCTGCCAACTCCAGGGTGTGATTCATCCAATTTTTGGGCTCCTGAAGCCAACTCCAGTGTATATTTGGGCTCCTGCTGCTGCTGGTGTCAACTCCTGCCAACTCCAGGGTGTGATTCATCCAATTTTTGGGCTCCTGAAGCCAACTCCAGTGTATATTTGGGCTCCTGCTGCTGCTACTGTCAACTCCTGCCAACTCCAGGGTGTGATTCATCCAATTTTTGGGCTCCTGAGGCCAACTCCAGTGTATATTTGGGCTCCTGCTGCTGCTGCTGCCAACTTCTGCCAACTCCAGGGTGTGATTCATCCAATTTTTGGGCTCCTGAGGCCAACTCCAGTGTATATTTGGGCTCCTGCTGCTGCTACTGTCAACTCCTGCCAACTCCAGGGTGTGATTCATCCAATTTTTGGGCTCCTGAGGCCAACTCCAGTGTATATTTGGGCTCCTGCTGCTGCTGCTGCCAACTTCTGCCAACTCCAGGGTGTGATTCATCCAATTTTTGGGCTCCTGAGGCCAACTCCAGTGTATATTTGGGCTCCTGCTGCTGCTACTGTCAACTCCTGCCAACTCCAGGGTGTGATTCATCCAATTTTTGGGCTCCTGAGGCCAACTCCAGTGTATATTTGGGCTCCTGCTGCTGCTGCTGCCAACTTCTGCCAACTCCAGGGTGTGATTCATCCAATTTTTGGGCTCCTGAAGCCAACTCCAGTGTATATTTGGGCTCCTGCTGCTGCTGGTGTCAACTCCTGCCAACTCCAGGGTGTGATTCATCCAATTTTTGGGCTCCTGAAGCCAACTCCAGTGTATATTTGGGCTCCTGCTGCTGCTACTGTCAACTCCTGCCAACTCCAGGGTGTGATTCATCCAATTTTTGGGCTCCTGAGGCCAACTCCAGTGTATATTTGGGCTCCTGCTGCTGCTGCTGCCAACTTCTGCCAACTCCAGGGTGTGATTCATCCAATTTTTGGGCTCCTGAGGCCAACTCCAGTGTATATTTGGGCTCCTGCTGCTGCTACTGTCAACTCCTGCCAACTCCAGGGTGTGATTCATCCAATTTTTGGGCTCCTGAGGCCAACTCCAGTGTATATTTGGGCTCCTGCTGCTGCTGCTGCCAACTTCTGCCAACTCCAGGGTGTGATTCATCCAATTTTTGGGCTCCTGAGGCCAACTCCAGTGTATATTTGGGCTCCTGCTGCTGCTGCTGCCAACTTCTGCCAACTCCAGGGTGTGATTCATCCAATTTTTGGGCTCCTGAGGCCAACTCCAGTGTATATTTGGGCTCCTGCTGCTGCTACTGTCAACTCCTGCCAACTCCAGGGTGTGATTCATCCAATTTTTGGGCTCCTGAGGCCAACTCCAGTGTATATTTGGGCTCCTGCTGCTGCTGCTGCCAACTTCTGCCAACTCCAGGGTGTGATTCATCCAATTTTTGGGCTCCTGAGGCCAACTCCAGTGTATATTTGGGCTCCTGCTGCTGCTACTGTCAACTCCTGCCAACTCCAGGGTGTGATTCATCCAATTTTTGGGCTCCTGAGGCCAACTCCAGTGTATATTTGGGCTCCTGCTGCTGCTGCTGCCAACTTCTGCCAACTCCAGGGTGTGATTCATCCAATTTTTGGGCTCCTGAAGCCAACTCCAGTGTATATTTGGGCTCCTGCTGCTGCTGGTGTCAACTCCTGCCAACTCCAGGGTGTGATTCATCCAATTTTTGGGCTCCTGAAGCCAACTCCAGTGTATATTTGGGCTCCTGCTGCTGCTACTGTCAACTCCTGCCAACTCCAGGGTGTGATTCATCCAATTTTTGGGCTCCTGAGGCCAACTCCAGTGTATATTTGGGCTCCTGCTGCTGCTGCTGCCAACTTCTGCCAACTCCAGGGTGTGATTCATCCAATTTTTGGGCTCCTGAGGCCAACTCCAGTGTATATTTGGGCTCCTGCTGCTGCTACTGTCAACTCCTGCCAACTCCAGGGTGTGATTCATCCAATTTTTGGGCTCCTGAGGCCAACTCCAGTGTATATTTGGGCTCCTGCTGCTGCTGCTGCCAACTTCTGCCAACTCCAGGGTGTGATTCATCCAATTTTTGGGCTCCTGAAGCCAACTCCAGTGTATATTTGGGCTCCTGCTGCTGCTGGTGTCAACTCCTGCCAACTCCAGGGTGTGATTCATCCAATTTTTGGGCTCCTGAAGCCAACTCCAGTGTATATTTGGGCTCCTGCTGCTGCTACTGTCAACTCCTGCCAACTCCAGGGTGTGATTCATCCAATTTTTGGGCTCCTGAGGCCAACTCCAGTGTATATTTGGGCTCCTGCTGCTGCTGCTGCCAACTTCTGCCAACTCCAGGGTGTGATTCATCCAATTTTTGGGCTCCTGAGGCCAACTCCAGTGTATATTTGGGCTCCTGCTGCTGCTACTGTCAACTCCTGCCAACTCCAGGGTGTGATTCATCCAATTTTTGGGCTCCTGAGGCCAACTCCAGTGTATATTTGGGCTCCTGCTGCTGCTGCTGCCAACTTCTTCCAACTCCAGGGTGTGATTCATCCAATTTTTGGGCTCCTGAGGCCAACTCCAGTGTATATTTGGGCTCCTGCTGCTGCTACTGTCAACTCCTGCCAACTCCAGGGTGTGATTCATCCAATTTTTGGGCTCCTGAGGCCAACTCCAGTGTATATTTGGGCTCCTGCTGCTGCTACTGTCAACTCCTGCCAACTCCAGGGTGTGATTCATCCAATTTTTGGGCTCCTGAAGCCAACTCCAGTGTATATTTGGGCTCCTGCTGCTGCTGCTGCTGCCAACTTCTGCCAACTCCAGGGTGTGATTCATCCAATTTTTGGGCTCCTGAGGCCAACTCCAGTGTATATTTGGGCTCCTTCTGCCCCTCATAGTGATGCCACTTCAACTCTCTGCAATTGTGCCGCTCTGCGATTCTATTAGCGATGCCTCTGATCTGCATGTGATATTTCTTCAAAGTATTATTTAACTAACCCAGCACGCATCCTGTGCGTGTTACAGCAAGGCTGAATGGTTTACAACCCTATTGAGGCTGTAGGAGGCTCAGAAATAGCCGTTTTTAATAGCGATTCGTCGCGAATTTATTCGGGTCGAAACGATTTTTGTCGGAAAATTCGGCGAATCAGTCGAATCGAATTTTTCAAAAGTTCGCTCATCTCTAGTCTGACCCATCCAAGAGAATCCAGGAGGGGTCAGAGGAAAAAACAATCAGGAGGAAAATGTGTTATTTCACTCTGGAAAGAGTGCCCAGGAACTAGTGGTGAGCTGAATCTATCGCTGTTCTGATGCTGTTCTGATGCATAATTATTTATTAATAACAATAATTATAATACTAATAAATAAGCAATATTTGGTTCTGTATTACCCACATTCCAATACCATTAAAGTTTATGGGGTGGAAAAATACCAATCCCCCAAATTGCATTATGTGGAGATAAGAATGGGATAGTGTGTTCCCTTTAGTAGTAAGTAAGTAGAATGAAAATGTGTGTAATACCACACAGTAAAAGCTAGAAGGAGCACACTCCTACAACACAGTAAGCAATAGTAGCAAAATATGGCCAGCGCACTCCTCTAGTGGTCATTGTGCAGCATGACAATGGGTGAATTACCACATACTGAACACTAGAGGGAGCACTTCCTGTTTGAAGTGCGGGTTTAACCCCAAATCCTGCTTGGCAGAAGAAGAGCTCATCAAAGTTGTGAATACCCCCTGTAGGCATGCAGCTGGCTGTAGGGTGGAAGAAGTGTATATTTTACCCAGGATGCTGGCTTGGGTGAAAAAAAGAAATCCAGGAGGCTATTTTGTTTCAGTGCTTAAGCCTTTTGTTAAGGTTTTGTCCAGGCCTGGATTTCTAAGAAATGGCAGGTAGTGTGACCTGCTCTTCCTCTTTCTTTGGGCCGGAGTCTCCCCACCTGTCTCAGCCCGCACAGGTATCTGAGGCTAGAAAAGGTGATCTCATCCTGAAATCTGGGGGAAGCTGTGTGATAAGACACAGCCAGTCTCAAGCTTGGAGTCTGAGAAAGGGAGACATATGCTGCATGCTCAACCTCATGCCCAACTCATGCCCAACCTTACTACGTTGGTGAGAAAACCAAGGTGTCTTTATGTTTAACCCCGGAAGGGAAGGACTTTATGTTTAATTTGTCCTGCACCCTGTCTGTATGACTAATTTTGTTCAACTTTTTGCACAGTAAACTGCCTTGATTTCATCATAAGAACGGCTTCCTGAATTGTCATTGCCTGCTTGAAATGGTTCCCTTGCCACATTTTACACAATTTCCTTCTACTGTAAAAATTGCCCCTATCCTGTATTAAATCCTGGTGGTCACATGCTGTTTTCTAGTATCTGAGGAGAGGAAGAGGATGGCTAAGGCTTATTTTGGCAAAGTTGCTTAGTTTATTAGGCCTTAAAGTGGATGTCCAGCCACCCAGTAACTCCTCACTGTGCCAGGGATCCTGTTCTGCTCATCCAGCGATCCTGATGATAGGCGCCACCATCTTGGATCTGCTGCACAGAGCGGCTTCTCCCAAACCCAGCCTGTCCACGCACTCACTTTAATAGGCAGAAGAGCACACACCCAGAGTAAGGGAAGCTGCTCTGTGCCCAGTCCATGTGGTCACCTCAGGAGCCCTGGGGACTTTGCTGTATTCTGTGCAAAGTAAGGAGTTTTTCTCATTGTAAATGCACAGTTTTAGAGCATGAGCTTTTCCACAGCAATGCCAGCTGACAGGTAAAACACTGAGCCCTCCTCAACAGAATTTCCATCTGCTCTGCGATCGTCCATCTGCAACTCACATCTGACAAATTCATGTTAAACGGGGTGAGGATTTTTTTTTTTTACATTCATTCAAGGAAAGTCTAGATCCGAATCTACAACTGGAATCCGAAGCTTGCCAGCTCCCTCCCTGGCTATCGGAGCTGCTGGAAGGAAGACAAGTAGGTTAATTATTCATGAGAATGCAGTTAAATCACAATTACAAGATCTCTCCATCCCTTTATATTGAGAGCGCTTCATCAAGATCTCATTATTGGAAGCGTGTTTGGAAAGGCTGGGAGAAGGAGGACTGGCTGGGATATTTGAAAAGGCCTTGTGGGAGTTAAATGAGCAGATGTCCCACTTTCGGTGCAACAGTCACACCTGAGGCCCACTGTCCCACTGAAAAATCTGGAGACACCTAAATGCCCCACTTTGCTGTTTTCAAGGAACCAGTTCTCCACACTTTGATCTCATCCAGGTAGAAAATTTAGGTTGGGTAACCGACTATTCCCCTTGGATAGGAAACCCCTTCTTGGTGACTGAGCTTTTCAATATAGAATGCACAATGTCCAACAGATATATAGCTATAGCTATGTATATATATATATATATATATATATATATATATATATATATATATATATAGAGAGAGAGAGAGAGAGAGAGATCTATTTTTTATTTCCACATTTAAAATGCTTAGGGCCTTACAGAATGGCCAATAAGTGCTCAATAATGTTTGATTGGATTCCAGTATGTTTGTGGGTGGATCTGTTTCGCTCATAAATGGAGCTTCTTCTGCACCCCTTCTTGTCTAGATTTTTAAAAAAATGGGAACTGCATGATACACTGCACAGGTATATGTGTTATATTAAGGTATATGCAGATTAGTTGTTTACAATTAGTAAATTTTACAATAAATTTGTAAATTTTAAAAAAGTTTACAGTAAACACACCTTTTTTTCTGGATTTCCTATATGCTTGCAATGGGTACATTAATTTAGGGTCCAAAGCTTCAAAAATCTAATGCTTCGTATTGGCGTCTCTATATAATGATCATCATATTGGCACTAGTTACTAGTTAAGTGGACTTGCTTCCATAAAATACTAAATGGTGATAAAATGTTCCTACCTTTATAGCGTCTGCCAAGGTCCACCCTGGTGCGATGAAATGGTATATTGGGTGAAAGGTCTTCCTGGCAGCTGCAGGTAGTATAGTTTCCTGCACCGCTGTTGGCTTCTGCTGTCTGCCTGTTCTACTTCCGGGTTTTTCAAGCCCAGAATGTCAATCAGCTGACCTCCTTCTGGCTGGGTTCCAGGGTGGTCCAAAGTCGGACTAGGATGCCTGGGACCCCCAGTAGAACTGGCTCTGGAAGCCCATCTCACATTTAGATGCAAGTATTACTGGCTTACTTCCATGACCCATGCACAGAAACATTATGCCAGACTTTATTGTCTCTGTGTGTACACTTGGGTTGCCACAAATAAGCTATGCATAATTCAGGTTTTGGAGATGAAGGCACTAAAAGGGGCATCTGGGACCAAGGACCCAACGTTTTTTTTCCTGATAAACCTGTGGGCCAGTCTGAGCCTGGTGGTGTACGTGAGCGCTCACCAACTCCAGACCTTATCATTGCAACTCGGTATCGGCATTGACGCTGATGACAGTCGTTCCAGTTTCAAATTTAGTTATAGCGTGGTGTGATGTTAATATTTACTGCCAGCACTAGTATATTGCTAAAGAACAATTAAATTAACTATGTTTAAGAAGAGCATCTGTCTGGGCAATCTCTGAGTTATGCCGGCCGATTTTGGAGGAGACTGGTATTTGCATTCTTACATTTTTTGTTATGCTAATGTATTAATGTTATCTATAGTATATTTCTTATGGTGCTGAGTCCTTTGAATTTGTAATGTGAATATGTTACATCTGTTCCATGATTGTGTATAAATTGTCGATAGCCATTTTGTTGGAGACCAACTCACTTCTGTGTGTGTGTGTGTGGTATCATAGTAGGAAATTGATGACATATTATTTGGTTTCTTATTTAATAGTGATTTTGAATCAATAAATTAATGTATGTCTATTTTATTGTTTTAGAACTGGAGGGCGGCCCTATCTGCCTAGACTTTCTGTGTGGTGGGAAATTCCAGTACCACTATAGGCAGGCTTGTAAATTAAAGTTTCAATCCATGTGGGGCCCATATCAGATAAGTTGCAGTTTGTTTACAACACAATATATTGTATGACTGGTTACTTTTTGATACAGATTCATATTCTACGAATTCGGGATTTGTTCTACAGGCAGGGGAGATAAACGAACAGATAGGAGAGGGGGATAGGCTATAGAAAAGGTGCAAAACCCAGGATTTCATTTAGGCCTGGATATTCTGTTGCCTTAAAAATATTAATCCAACGTGCTTCTCGTTGGACAGTAATTTTCTCCATGTTGCCTCTTCTCAGGTTTTTGTGGCTCCTGTCTATCGCCCGGAAAAGCATTCCACTAGGATTGTTATTGTCATGTGTGGTGAAGTGTCTGCCAGTGGGTGTGTTGGTATTGCCCTTCTTAACATCATATTGATGCTCGTGTATCCTTTTTTTTCGTGAACGGTTGATTTTTTCCTATGTAGTAGCAATTGCACGGACATGCCAGAAGATATATTATATCCGGTGTGGCGCAGTTTGCATAGTGTCATGCTTCCAGGGGTGGATGCTGTGGTATAGATATGATTTTCCCAGGTTTTATGTAATGGCACATACTGCATCCCTCACAGCAGTATGTGTCCTTGACTTTGCAGCATTCCTTTTTCTGAGTTTCACTTCGGTGACTATGGACCAGTCTGTCTTTTACATTTCTAGATCTTCTGAACGTGACCTGTGACCTTGGGGGTTTTGGATAGAAATGATTGTATTTGGGTATCCCCAAATAGGATATGCCAGTGTTTTTGCAAGATCTGTTTGATTTTGATTGATTTGATTTGATTATGTGAACTTACAGATGGACCTCTGTCCTGCAGCTTACTTCGGGTTTTGTATAATAGAGATAGAGATAGTTCCCTATCTCTTTTGCATGCTTTTTTGGTACTCTTTTTTTAAAAGGATTTGGTAGGCGTATCCTTTTTTAGATAATCGTTCCCTAATACCTGCAACTGCAATTTCGAAATCTTCACTTTCTTTTTACCATGATGTATTCCCCATGTGGGATGCTATGCAATAATGGTTTTGGATGGGAACTGGAAGATCGAAGTATTGTGTTTGCTGCTGTCAATTTACTGATATTTACAGGTCCAGGTCTAGAAATAGATACTTGGGGCTCCTCTGGGTAGGCCTGCTCATCATTATTTGGGAGCATCCTTCATATGTGTACAGTGAATAAACAACCCTGTTAGGACTTTATGTTGATGGTGATGGTGGATGCCTGTAAATAAGTTTCTCCAGCTTGTGTTCTATGAGATGGAATTGTCTGTTGCAATTAGGACAGCTATCAAACTGTCCAGATTCAAAAGCTGGGAGTCCAAAGTGGTCCAAAGTATTGATAAGTGACTATCATTTCAAAGCATCATCAACGGTAACCATTCAAGCAGGTAGGTTGTAGTTTCTTTGGGGCAGGTATTATGATGGACAAATTGGTTTTATGAAATGTGGCGGGGGGAGGTTAAATATTACTTTTAATCGGTCCTTTCCATTCTTCACCAGGGTTTTAAAGTGACAGGACCATGAGAGACCCTTCATGAAGTGAAAACCAAGGTACTTGTGCGTCCTGCTGAATTCATCCATCATTTTCTTAATCTTGCTAAATCTGAGATGACTATTTTTTCCTGGGAGCAGTCCTCCAGACTCAAAATCTCCATGTTGGTCTTCCCATTATGTATTGTCAGCAAATCTGAAAATAGTGGTGGAGTTTGAAACTACCTGAAGCATATGTACAGCCACTTTATATTAACAGTGAGTACAGCGGGTTTAGGACACAACCCGTGGGGAGAACTCTATGTTGAGGGTTAGGGTGGGACAGAAATAAGTGCTTGCTCGTCTTGCTTGTGATCAGTGTAGTTTCTAGGCAAAACACACAGGAAAAATTTCTGCCCCCTCCCCGTCCATTAGATTGTGTTTCTGTTGTCCCATACAGGTATGTGCCATGTGCAGCACTCCCCATGACTGAGCCCAATTTGGTCGACTTTAAAGAGGAACTACGGTCATAATTGACTGGGGTCCCACTTCAATGTGCATCACCTCCGCTAAAAGAAAGAACTGGGCCACCCAGGTACCCACCTTTTCCTGGATCCTTCTACTGATTCCGTGGTACAGCCTATCAGCCAGTGGTTGCACAGTAATGTGATTATGAAAGGCGAATATCCGGACAGCCCGGTTCTTTCTTTTAGCTATGGCGATGAACAGCTTCCTGCCCCACTGCTGCATATTAAAGAGGGGCTCCAGTCATTCCTGACCATAGTTCCTCCTTAAAGCTTAACAAAATCCAGGGTGGCTGGCACTGAAATGTAATTGCCCTGCTGTGTGAAACCCCCAGGTCTCCGGTCCAATGGCATAAGAGCAGGCTCCAGTCCAATCACAGCTGTTTGCTTTGCCAATATAATTCAACCAATGGCTCAGATTATTTACAGTGTGGAGTGAGAGTGGTTGCATCCTCAGGCTGTGCGTGTGCTCCCATCCCAACCATTCAGATATGCTGGGATGGGAGCGCAGTCTGCTGGGGGTTTGCCCACTCCCACTCCTCATTGAAGCCTTTCAGAGCCGAATTACATCATCATAGCAAATGGCTCTGATTGGACGAGAGCCAGTGCATGTGCCATTGCACTGGGAAGAGGTGAGTTGAACTGGGGGATCTGGGAGGTTTCAAACAGTGGGATATCCTGCTCCCACTACACGTAGTCCCAGAATCTATGTGCAGCTTTATAGGCAGATAACCTCCTACAGATTAATAATCGAGACCAGGTCTGTAGCTTTAATAACCAGGTTGTAAGGATGGGGTAAAACTGAGGAATAAACATAAAAATAGCACTTAGAATACATAGATACACTGAATACACTACAGCAGTTATGCTTTAGCATAGCTGGAAACAATACCAGAGATGCACACCGCAAGAGGGAGATTCAGATGTAATTGCTCCTGTCATTTCATGTGGTAATAAGGACTGCCTTTCTCCTTCCCAGTAAGCACTGCTTTATCCAGAAGAAATACAGTATGCATATGTAAACATTTCCTGAGTAAATGCACAAGACTGAAACCACGATATCTAGATATAACAAAATACACACTGGCGCCATCTAGTCTAGAAAACAACAGAACAAGATCAGCTACTGGTCTAAGGAACAATTTGTGGATCTTAAACTTTTTGCACCTTCTTGTCTTCACTTGGAAGTGTTTCAGTTAAAAGGCCCCAAAGGCCACTCATTTCTGTGTGGTTGGTGGTATATTCTAAGTATACAGCACGTCCTGTTCCAGAAGATATTCCTTACACTCGGGACACTCATCCAGTAGATGTCGCTGGACTGCAGAGACAGAAAAGTGGCCCCTCCCGGCCCTATATATACCCAGGACGTCCCACAAAATCCCCATTTCTTCTCTGCAGTCCTGGCTGCGATGACTAGAAGATGGCTCTCTCTACTCGCAGGTGAGCGGGGCTATTAGCCTGCGGCCCTGTAGGACTATTCCCACCCGTTTCCTTTTACTGCCTCCCAGCTCAGGCTGCTCTGGTTCAGGTGAAGGTAGGCAGCACCGCTGTCAGGTGCTAAGGAGCGCTGCTCCAACCGCAGTCCCCCACCAAAGAGTAGGCAGCGTAGGCCCATGGTTAGCCTTATGGAATGCCCCTCCCGCACTTTATGCCCCTCGCCTCCTGACCCCGCAGTTGGCTCTCCCTTGTAGTTCTCGGGGGGGGGGGGGGGGTGCATGTCTTTACTTTACGTTGTATGCTGTGTTCTGATCCCTTATGAATTGATTGCACTGGTTTCTTTGCCGCCGCCGCACGCTTGTACTACGCTCCGCGGTCGGCGGCGACATCGCCTTAGGCGCTGCTGCGCCATCATTGGCTGGCCTTGTCAGGTGGGCGCGTTATTCTAAGTATACAGCACGTCCTGTTCCAGAAGATATTCCTTACACTTGGGATATACTCCAGTAGATGGCGCTGGGCTGCAGAGACAGAAAAGTGGCCCCTCCCGGCCCCATATATACCTGCCTGCGGCCCTGTAGGACTATTCCCACCCGTTTCCTTTTACTGCCTCCCAGCTTAGGCTGCACTGGTTCGGGTGAAGGTAGGCAGCAACGCTGTCAGGTGCTAAGGAGCGCTGCTCCAACCCCAGTCCCCCACCAAAGGGTAGGTGGTATAGGCCCATGGTGAGCCTTATGGGATGCCCCTCCCGCATGTTATGCCCCTCGCCCCCTGTCCCCGCAGTTGGCTCCCTTTAGGCTGCCCATTGCTTCCCCCCTTGCTCTCCCTTGTAGATCTCGGGGGGGGGGGGTGTATTTTGCCACATGTTGTGTGTTGTGTTTTGATCCCTTTTAGAATTGGTTGCAATGGTTTCTCTTGCAGCCGCCGCCGCACGTTTGTACTACGCTCCGCGGCCGGCGGCGACATCGCCTCAGGCGCCGCTGCGCCATCATTGGCTGGCCTTGTCAGGTGGGCGCGTTTTCGCGCTATTCGGGGGGGGCGGGCCTTGCGGCTGACGCGTTCTGCATCACTGTCTCCTTGGTCCGCCTCTCGAGGTATATGCGGGCACCATTTTAGTTCTCTGCTGCGTGTGCCTGGTTTCCCCCTATCGCGGTCTGTAAGTGCCCCCGCGGGCTGGTTTATTATATATTTATTATCTGTATTGCATATCACTTATGGGATCTTTTGCTTATGTCTTGCAGGCGGATCAAACTTTGTGGTTTCTCCCGGTTCTACCCCTCTATTTAGTGTTAACTCTTATTGGAGGGCTATATCATACCATTACTCCCGCTTCCCTAGCGGGTTATTGGGGCATCCCGGGTTGCTTTTATTAGCATCAATCCCTATTGGCCTGTTGTGCCATGATAATAACCATATGGAGGCTTCTCAGGATAATGTGCTCGGGGTTCCTTCGGGACAAGCCCGGCTGTGTGTGGCATCCCCTATAAGTGATGATGTCAGGGTGTGTGTACCCTGTGCCCAGCAGGTATTTGTGCTGCAGTCTGGATTACCTGCGGCTGGGCCTAGTGCTGCGCCCCCTCTGGCTTCGCCTACCCCCCCACACTTACATCTGACTCCCAGTGAGGTGCATACCAGTGGGGAGTCTCAACCTGATTTGGCTACCCGGGTAGCCAGCATTGAAAGGCATATTGCTGGCTCTGGTACGCATAAGGCTCCAGCTAAGCGGCGGCATCTGGCACCCGGTGTTACTCTCTTTCCTATGGAAGCTGAGGAGTTTTTTTATGTTACTGGATATACCCCCCTGGAAGAAAGGGAATTATTCTCTGATTCAGAATCATCTGAGGATCAGTCTAGGGGTTATGCTGAGTCTGGATCTGACCCATGGGCTTCAGATGATACTGACAGACTTTTGGCTCACATTTTTGAAGTGCTCTGTATCTCTCCTCCTGCCGTGGCCCCCGCGGCAGCAGGGGGAGCTGTTTCATACTGTTAAGCCACGTTTGGAGTTTCCTGAACAAACTGACTTTAATAATCTGAGTCTCAAGGAGTGGGAACGGCCCAGCCGGCTTCCCGGGGTACCCAAGAGTTGGGATAAGAGGTATCCCTTTCCTGCTGAGATGGTTAAACGTTGGTCATGTCCTCCAGAGGTGGATGCTCCAGTTCTGGGGCTGTCTAACACATCTGTCATGCATTCTCCTGACACTACTACACTGAGGGATGGGGAAGACAGGCGCCTGGATCAGCTGGTCTGCCAAGCCTTTGCCTTTCTTGGGACCGCGCTCTGTCCGGTCTGTGCCTCTGCTAACATGGCTCTTGCTCTTAAAAGCCTGCTCAGGGGTCTCTTAGATGGGGTCCCTGATGATGCTGGTAGTGAAGAGTATAGAGCTCTTCTGCGTTGTGGGGAATTTGTTGCATATGTTCTCTCAGCTCTGGATGATACCATTAGAATGTGTGGCAGGGCATCTGCTTTGTTGGTGGCGCCGCTGGGGTCAGCCAGATGTGGACCTGTTTGCATCCCGTCACAATCACAAGCTTCCAGTCTTTGTCTCTCTGACCCAGGATCCTCTGGCCTTGGCCACGGATGCCCTGGCAATGTCTTGGACGAGGTTCCAGCTCCTATATGTGTTTCCCCAATTTCCACTGCTGGGAAGGGTGCTACGCAAGATAGTTCAGGAAGGGGTGCCAACCATCGTGGTGGCCCCCTGTTGGCCAAGAAGAGTGTGGTTTGCAGACATCGTGCAGTTGGCAGTAGATCAGTATGCCCTGCCATGGGTTCCAAATCTGCTCACTCAGGGGCACCTACGCCACCCCAATTTACAAACGCTGGCTTTGACGGCCTGGCTGTTGAAACCTCCATCTTGATGGAAAAAGGGCTGCCTGCCTCGGTGGTGAATACCATGATCAGGGCTAGGAAGAGGTCCTCTTCTTCCATCTATTACAGGGTTTGGCGTACTTACATTGACTGGTGCAAGTCCCACTCACTTCCCTGTCGTGTGTTTTCTATTCCTAGGATTCTGGAGTTTCTCCAACATGGTTTGGATCTGGGTCTTCAGCTCAGTACTCTGAAAGGCCATGTGTCTGCTTTGGCTATTTTTTTCCAAAGATCCTTTGCTCAGTATCCCCTGGTCAAGACCTTTTTCCAGGGAGTTACTCATGTGCGTCCCCCACGTAAGCCTATGTTACCAGTCTGGGACTTGAACTTGGTCTTATCTGCCCTGCAGGGGTCCTTTGTCCATTCTCACTTTTAAGGTGGACTTTTTGGTGGCTATCACTTCTGCGTGTTTCTGAGTTGGCGGCGCTTTCCATCAAGCTTCCTTATTTTGAGAGACACCAGGACAAGGTGGTGTTTAGTTTTAAGCCAGATTTTCTGTCCAAGGTTGTTTCTGCCTTTCATCTCAATCAGGACATTCCCCTCGATTCAAAGAGCAAAAGTTAATTGATTTCGTATCGAGAATCGTAAGTTTGGGTGGGTGTTAGTCATTTTTTCCTGTTTTTTTGGCCATTTCCGACTCGCACGAGCCTACGTACGAATGCGTATATGCTCTTACGATCAGCGGAAGTTCGTTCCTAAATTTTAGGATCAAAACGTAAAACTTAGGATCAAATCCTAAAACTTAGGATCAAATCCTAAAACTTAGGATCAAAACGTAAAACTTAGGTTAATTGGATGTGTTTAGGTGTGATTCAGAGAAACCTCTAAACGCGTTTTAAAAGAAAGCCACAGCCGACACCTTTTAGCAGCCGGATTGCTGTTCGTGAACAGGTTTTTTGGCTATGTGGAGGAGTCTGCGCGTCTTGAGCTCCAATGAACGGCATGTATCAGCATGGCCGAGGCCATAAATTGTATGGCAATGCATACCTGATTCATGTATGCCTTATAAAAGCATTTTAATGTGGACCTTAATTAGTCCTTTGCATGGAAACCTTTATTTTGCAATATATTTGCGTTAATTAAAGAAACTTATGTCCTTTGTTATTTATTTTAAAATTGAGGTACTAGAATAATATTTTTAGATTGCATTTATTGGTGTAGTTGTTTACCTTTGCTTTGTTTAATTATTTAAGCACATCTTTGGTCAGATGCATCACACTTACTGAGGAGAGGAGAGCGGGATAAAGTGCAGGATGTGGGTTACTGCTGTAATTTGCACAGACACAGCAGAGCTGGGGGCATGGAAAGGTCAGAAATCAAAGAATCCAGAGCAACACAGTCACAAGGCCCTTTCTGTTTGCAGGCTGCCCGATAATACCTGAGCCGCCATCTTGGCTGTTTCTAGGCTCATAACATGCAGAAGTTGCTGGGTGTTTTTTAATATTTGTGAGCAATCTGTATGTAGAGGGTGTGGGTAACCACACAAAAAATTTAAAGTTGTACCATTTGAAGCCAAAATATTAAAATTAAATCCACAAGTAAAAAATGAAAAATGCTAGTTAACTAAAAATTAAACAAAGTAAGATTTACTTATGCAAATGCATTCATTAATGGTTGGTTACTACAAAATGAATGAAATAACGAAAATTAAAAGACCAAATATTTAGAATGCACTTTAATGAGGTAAGTTTGTAGTGCGGAGCCGCAAGATCAGAAGGATTTACGTCCAGACAAAAAAGGAAAAAGGGCAAAACCAATGTTGCAACCTGAGAAATGAAACGGAAAATTCAGGATGGAAACTGACATAGGTCTGATTCCCGAACTGCCATACGAACGGACGTATATTTTAGGATAGAAACGTATTTGCTTATTGAATCACTCGCAAGTTCATACGAGCGCACGAGCGGACGTGAAAAATAGGATGATCGTGAGCCAAATCCAAGCTGTTACATGTTTCTTTGAATCAACCCAATTGTCTTGCCTTCTCTGTGACCTAATCCTAGTAACCCTAAGGGAAGGGTTTTGCATTCTTTGGATGTAGTCAGAACTCTGAAGTTCTATTTGGTGGCTACTGAATCCTTCAGGAAGACTGATGCTCTTTTTGTGCGTCCGTCTGGACCTAAGAAAGGTCTGGCTCCAGCTAAGTCCACTATCAGCAAGTGGATCCGTCAGGCTGTGATACAGGCCTACTCTGCTAAGGGGAAGGAGCCTCCCTTCCGCCTTACTGCTCATTCTACTCGTGCTATTGGTGCCTCTTGGGCTTTTCAGCACCAAGCTTCTGTTGAACAAGTTTGCAAGGCCGCTACTTGGTCTTTTGTTCATACTTTTCAAAGTTTTACACGGTTGATGTTAGGGCGTCAGCTGATGCTGCTTTTGGCCGCAAGGTTCTGCAGGTGGCAGTGGTTTAAACTGTCTGCTGTTACTTTTGGGGATCCCACCCCACCTTACGGACACTGCTATTGGATGTCCCAAGTGTAAGGAATATCTTCTGGAACAGGACGTGCTGTATACTTAGAATAATACAATTCTGTGATTACTCACCTGTAGAATTGGTATTATATGTATACAGCACGTCCTGTTCCACCCCACCCTTGTTATAATTATCTTTAGTTACCTCTTTATGGTGATTGTTCTTATGTTCAAATTTTCATATAATGGTTATAGTTCTCCCGGTCTCATTTTAACTGCTTTTCAATACTGGGGATTTTGTGGGAGGTCCTGGGTATATGTGGGGCTGGGAGGAGCCACTTTTCTGTCTCTGCAGTCCAGCGACATCTACTGGATGAGTGTCCCAAGTGTAAGGAATATCTTCTGGAACAGGATGTGCTGTATACATATAATACCAGTTCTATAGGTGAGTAATCACAGAATTGTATTTTTATAAGCACAAGATCACCAGGTTTGAAATTAGGTTGTGTGGTCTGACACTTTCTCCTTGTTTGCAATGTGGAGATGTATTGCTTCCTCCACTTGTCCCAGAAGGTATTGACAAGGTTCTGAACTTGTCTCCATTGGCATTTGTAGAGGTTGTTGTAGAGCAGCATGTTAGGGATTTGCTGGATCACATGAGACTGGAGTCAAAGGTCTGGCATTATTAACGGCTGAAACTTCCGCCATGAAGGTGACTAGGCATTTATGTGTAATTCTTGCAGAACTCACTTGTAGAAAGATGGAATCTAGGATTCTGCGTGCTATAACTATCATCCTTTCCCAGACTCCTCCCATGCGAGAAGAATGTGGTCGATTAAAGTACAACCCTGTTCATCAGGTATCTTTCTACACTGATAATGTCCAGGTTTGAAGGAATTCCCAGTTCTTAGACTGTGCCCACAAAAAGTGTTCCTCTGTAATAGTGGATATGTTTTAACAGGGGCTCTGATAGCTGAGAAACGCCTGAGAGCATTAAAAAAGCTTGAAGTATCCATAGATGGGCAGGCTAATTCATTACTAACGCCAGGTAGCGACAGATGAGCGTCTGTAGCAGGCATTTCAGAGTGCCCACTAGTAGTCGCTGTGCTCGGCCGTGGTTCGCTAGTTCAGAGCGCCTCAGTCACTGTGCAGCATTGATGAATACATTGTGGGGAGTCGGTATATGAGCAGTACAGCGCTGTATGGGAGCGAATGGTAGCGACCGGTCAGTGCGACCGACTCACACCATATTCATCAAAAAAACATCACACAACGCCGGCTCTCAAAAATACTTCGCTGTAGCCCAGCGGGCCGGAGGTTGTGTGATTAAAGGCTGTTTTTGAACATGTATCCACCAGTAACAAACCGAAAACATATGGATTTACATTGTTATAACATTGTGACATGAACACATTAATACCAGACATGTAGGGACAATTCTTCATAAAAATATTATTAAACCAAATAGGTTTTAAAAATGTCATTTTCTAGGCCAGGATACAAGTCTGAATGATTTGAGATTTTATTCTATAAAAAAAAAATTGGGATCAGTTAAGGGATTTAAGGATCGTCCATAAAAATGTATGAGAGAGCGCCAGGTAGCGAGAGGTAATACGTGGAGCTCTGCAAGGCTGAACGCCGGCGCTGTACGCTGAGGCTGGGATAATGATGAATCGGACGCTACATGGCATTGGTCTAGTCGCTCGCCAGATTTGGCTTCATAAATGTGTATTTGCATGCCGTCTCCGGCGTTCACCTGCCGCTACCTCCCGCTTACAAGGCACTACCTGGCGCTATCCCTTCACGAATATGGCCCTTAATCACTTCTATGTGGATAGCTCGGATAAAAAAAACAAGTAAATAGGACTGCCCAACATTTATTTTTGGCACACCCTCCTCTAGTTTGTTGGGTAGTGACAGACCATGGACTAAACACATCTAGGCCGAAACTGGTGAAGGGGGGTCTGTGCTAAATCTGTCAGATGGGAGGTTAGCCATCTTTTGGGTATGAAAATACCACATACCAAGCATGTTTCAAGTAACACATTTGAAAATAAACTTAATGGCACATCTCTTTGCCCAATTATCCACAATCCAGCAGCTCTCAAGGCTCCTTTTGTAAATAATCATCCCTGATGTCTTATCTGCTTATAGTAATGCTGTACATGCAAACAAGCAATGTGGTGATGGCCAGGGATTATGAAAGGGTGTTTCTCTGTAAGGCCAATTTTTGCTTCCTTAAGGTGGCCTCCAACCCTTGGCAGTCCATCTGCATCAATAGTGGGGTCAAGTTTCTTTATAAGACTGTATTCAGGAATAGGCTTCTTTTTCTTGTTATGCAGTCAATCTCCCTAGAAAATACTTCCTGCAGCACAGCATGAATAATCAGGTTTTTTGATTGTTCTAGATTAGTGGTTCTCAACCTTTTTATGACAAGTACCCCTTAGCACCAAGCAGTAATAGGCAAGTACCCCCAAGAAGGACATCAATTAATAAAGTACCAAAATAAGTATATACGTATATAATGTCACTGGCCTTTTAACACTTTTTGAAGCAAGAAAGAATAATGCTTTACTGTAAAAATAATATACCAGACCTGTCAGACCCCCCTTGTTGTAGCACCCTTGGACATTGCCAAGTACCCCCTGGGGTACACATACTGCAGGTTGAGAAACAGTGTTCTAGATTACGGAGTACACAACTATTGCATTGACTTTCCTCTGCAGATGGGCTATCCTTGTGGAGTGTGCTATGTGGCCTAAACAGGAGATGACTCTAACAAGTGATTTCCAGGTGGAGAAACAGCAAAAATGTAGGTGTTTAGGTGAAGCCACTGTATGTAATACAGACACCTGAGGGCATTTCATGGTCTGCATCTGCATCTATCAGTTCAAGTCACAGCCTGGAATGACATGATTTGAATTGTATAGGATGCAGGATCAGTAAGCCATGTTGTGTCTTTAAGGTGGTTGACAGCAACAGGTCTAGTTGCTTGGTCTGCAAGATTGTGGTAGGTAGGTACAAAGTGCCATTGTTTGGGGCAGGTGGACTTCCTGATTCTCAACACTCTGTTGTTGACATAGACATAGAATTATGCAAATATAACCTAGGACCACTTTGCTGTCAGTGAAAAACTCAGTGTCTCGTATCTCGATACTCATTTCTGTGGCAAACCTAGCTCAGCAGCTAATACAGCAGTGCAGAGTTCTAGTCCGAGTATTGTATGTTCAGGGAAAGATGCTAGCATTGCCTTGCCCATGATAAACCCTATATGGCATTGCCCTCTGATGCCCACAGTCTTTAGGTAGGCTACAGCACCAGCTGCCTTAACTGAAGCATCAGAGAAGATACAATGTTTTTGAGTTTGAACCCGTAGATCTCTTTTCTCAGTGAAAATAGGATTGTCTCATTCTAATGTCTAATGGTTAATGGTCTCTGAGTATTGCCTTACCCTGAATGGTGACAGGAGCAGCAAACCCTAAGGGGTTGTAAAGGCTGTTTATGGAACACAGGACACCTCTGCGAGTAAAGGGTTTCTCCTCTTGGCTGAGTTGGGAGGAATAGCTGTCATAGGAAAAGCGTCAGTACCCAAGTCTAGGTCCGTCAAGTCATTTGAGTGGTCTTGGGAAGGAAATGCTTCCATTATCTCTTTACTGTTGGAAGCAATCTTGTGAAGTCTCAGACTGGAACATGCAAGCATTCCCTGGGCTCTCTTAAAGCAGACCTTCATCCCGAACAGTAACTGCACAAGTCTAAGGAGAGCTGGGGCCCTTAATGCTGAAAATATCAAAAAAGGCAGATCTGGCTAGAGACTTGTTACTCTGGTCATCTAGCATCATGAGATTGATAGCTTTTTGCCGGCGGGTAGACCCTGACCAGGCAAATTTTTGAGCAATCCCTGCCACCTATGAGTTCTTTGCAGACCTTGGTGTATTGGAATGTAACTTCTGGAATATCCATTTAAGTGTTCCCTTGCTCCCCGACGTGCTTATGGACACTGTCTGAGTTAGAGTCCATGGGGTGGCACAGGGTGCAAAGCAGTGTTGTGATCTGTGCTGTCACATCCTGTGCATCTTACACTGACATAACAGTCCATGGCAAAGTGCCACATCAATGAGCAGAACTTGTAGCAGTTCTTGTTCTCTTTCAGAAAGACTTGGCAGTCCTCCCTAAAGCCCCTGCATTTCGAGAAAGGATGCAGCTTTTTGTACAATGGACACTCTCTGCTTGGATCCTTGGCTTTGCCCCCAGAGAGAGTTGATGATAAAGACCCATAAGATTTGTTGAAGAAACATTAGTCTTATAAACTGCCACTGGTGCTTTATGAGCCTTAGGACCACGACGAGTGGCACATGACAGTGTAAGATCGAAGCTGGGATCATTCCTAATCATTGCTTGTTGTGAAACAAAGTTTATAAACACAACAAAGGAGAAAAATGATACTTTGTGAGCCTGACTGTACTTTTCCTGTTTGTGAGCCATGCATGACCCACTGCTCTTGTAGATTGGAAGCTTTTGCACAATAGGGTTAACACCTTTAGCTGTGTGAAGGTAAGCAAGTCTCAACAAGTCTCCTTCAGCTTTGTCTACTTGCAATTCCATTAGAAGATCACTTAGTTCCCTAAGTTTCTAGTAACCCCTGTTAGGTATATTTGGGAAGTCCTCGACTCTTTTGAATAATGTACTTTCTATGGCCTCTGGTGAGACATAGCACTAATCAAGTCTGACCCAAATCATTTTAAGGCCTGTCTCTGGGAAGCTTAAGTTAATATCTCTGAGGGTGATCAGCAGACTTGTTCCCAAGCCATTTAACTAGGAGATGTACCTCCTCGCTGCACGACAAGTCTGATTCTCTGGTTACATTCTGAAAGGTAGAGCACCATGTTCTGTAATTTTCAGGGCAATCACAAGTCTTACGCTGAGAGAGGAACTTGGCAATGTCCATTGTGGCCTGGTTAGGCCAGGATAGGTTGAAGGTACTTTGCCATGATGTGGGTGCGGTGCCTGATCTTACCTGTTAAGAGTCTCTGGTTGCGGCCAGCTGGCATCATATCATTTCTGTCGAAAGGACATTTCAGCATGCTAGAGTGGAAGCTGGGCTGCTGGTTGGGTGAAGCAGTTGATGTAGGCAGGGTCACGTTTTTTTATGGCTTCTTGCTTGCAGCGCTGAGGTTCAAGGACAGCTTCCTGCTTTGTACGCTGTACCTTTTTGGTTTCACAGAAGACATTCTTTGTTTCCTGCTCAGGTTGAGGGTCGCTGACAGGTGTATAGTGTTGATAGACATAGTCTGATGTTCGCTGCAGTGAGGTTTCTCCCACTGTTCTCACTCTTGCATGCAGCAAGTTCCATAAAATCTGGTTTCCACAGCTAGCCTCTCTATGTCTGCTTCCGGAAGGACTCTCTGTAGCTCTCTCTTGAATTCTAGGTATACTCTTTCTTGTACTCTTGCAGCCTTCTCCTGCTCTCGTTCAGCCTTAAAGCAAGCCCTCTCTTGCTCTCTTCCAGCCATTAACCATGCCTTCTCTTTCTTTTTCTTTTCTTCCTTGGCAAACACTGAACCTGCCTGAGCAGCTAGAGCTTTCACTTTTGCAATCGTGACAGCATTATCCTTATCCTGAAGGAAGTTGTGCAGCTCTGTGACATGGCTTAATTGCGTAGAAGTCACTTTAATTTGTGATGGTTTCGCTGACTGTAGCAGGGCCTCTGTATAGTTCTTCCTCTCCCCACCACTTGTGGGAGCTGCTCTGTCACCAGAGGTGCTCGAATCGGAGATGGCTGTGGTGGGCTTATGCAGGGTTCTGTAGCGATTCTGTAGTCAGCTATCCTTTCTTCTTGATAGAAGCCACTGCTTTACTGATCAAAGATCAGTATCCCGTACTCCACTTCTCTTGATAGAAGCCATTGTTTTTATCCGAGCTCTGTCGAGACCAGATTGAAGTCTGTAGCTTTCATGACCGGTCTGTAAGGATGGGGGTAAAACAGAGGAATAAATATAAAATTAGCAATTAGAATAGATACACTGAATACAGTACAACAATTATGCTTTAGGGTAGCTGGAAACAAAAGAAGTGTGTATTTACCAGCGATGAACCCACCAATAGGGAGATTCAGATGTAATGGCCCCTGCCACCTCATGTGGTAATAAGGACTGCCTTTCTCCTTCCCAGTAAGCACTGCTTCACCTGGAAGTGGAAGTACAATATGAATATGTAAACATTTCCTGAGTAAATGCATGAAACTGAAACCAAGATATCTAGGTATAACAAAGTACATGCTGCGCCATCTAGTGACCTTTTGTAGTAATAACACCAAACTATACAAAAGTAAGACACTCCGCATACTAAATGTCCGGAGGACATAACAGGGGCATCCCGATTTGGGATGCTCCCAGAGGTTCCACTTTAACTTCTGAGTGAGATGGTGTCATCTGTTGCACAGTTTAGATAGTGAGCATAATGCAAGAGTCCAGTGAGCTGGAGCATGAGAAGAATATGAAAACTGCTAACTAGATTTATCAGAGAGAAGTTGAATATCTTTGTGAACACCAGAGCCAACTTGTGCAGGTTTTAAGGACCTGACATATTATGACTGTCCCTAGATTTTATAAACTGTTAAACCGATATCAGACTGTCCCAGGATATCAGAGACTGTCCAGTCCTATCAGCCATGAAGAAGCAAATGCCTGCATCTCCTGCCTGGTCTCCTTTCCTTCCCTTCCCTCCTTGGCACAGATGTCTCCCTCCTCCTCCTATTAGAATGCCATTAGCGTCACTTTGTCTTGCTCTCCTGACAGCGCCCATTAGAAGTCGATTAGCATATCTGCAGATGAGGAGCGGGAGGAACTTCTTTTCCCCTCGCCAGGAATCGATCGCTCTTCTGCTCGCCTCGCTCACCTCACTGACGCTCCTCTCTCGCTTCTGTCAACAATTCAAACAAACACCCGAGAAGCCGCTAATCAGCCACCACCTTTGCGGATGTCAAAGAAGTGCTGCTGTTGTGCGGGCACATCCTGGGCAGAGCAGCCCCCGGTGCTGAATGGAGCATATGGCGAGGAGGAGTGCGCCATTGTCTCTGTGAATGAGCTCAGATGCGCTCTCAACGAGCCAACTAATTGTCTCAAAGACACCTGCACGCTCTCAAGCTCAGGTGACTGAGCCTCTGAGTGATGGTGCTGCTAATGAATTAACCGGCGCCGCTACAAATCTGAGTACTCCGCCATGGGCCGATACAAAGTGACAAGGCGTTGAAGAACTGACGGCGAGGGAAACTCATAGACATAAACACAGCACGGGTAAAAAAGTAAAACAACTGCGCAAGAAAATAACTGTTGCCGCATAGGGCATCCCAAGATGCTCTGTTGCTTACAGACCCCCAGCAAAGCCAGAGAAAAGTGAGTCAATACTTTGTGCTCTGAGCCACAACTGCTGCAGCCAGTTGGGCTATCTCACTGTCACTTGTGTCACTTGGCTCTTTTGTAAGTACAGTTTATTGTAATAAAAATAAACTAATTCCCATTAATAATAAACATCATAATCTCCTAGATAAGCTTCTAGATGATGTATGCTGTGGGGCAAGCATAGAAGTCTCTGAACCATTAGGAGGTAAATATAGGCCACATTGTACTGTAGCATACTGTACAGTTGTGTAACTGTGACCAGATTACCTGGTACCAGATACAGTATTTTTACCTTTGAATTAATAGTCCAGCCAAGTAATATACCAAAATGGATGCTAGCAGCTGATCGATTGTAGATCAGATCATGTACCCTGTACCACCCAAGCTGTATCACCTGTCACCAGACGGCCCCCACAATAAATAGCCACCCCTCTGCCATCAGTCACAGTGATGCTGAAGCACCCACTCCATTCACTGCGATAGACAGGGCATGCTGGGGATTTGCATGTATGTTGGAACAGGTTACCCACCTTCAGAACAGCCAACACCTAACATTGCCCCTTGCTTCAATCAAACTAATGATCACAGCACTGCACTTTACTAGACCAGCACATGCATTCCCCTACACAGAGTTGAGTAGGTAGAGAGGCGAGTCAGCAGTCAGGTGTGTAGGTGCGATGGCAGGTAGGTGGGAGGGCAACCGTGCCTTCTCTCCAGAGTTCGACGATTATGTCTTCACTCCATGGCCACTGTCTGCTGTTGCCGCTCTAGAGCCTAGGAAGGTGAGTGGGTTAGTACATACGAAGGTTAGGTAAGCTATTGTGGAAGAGTAGGTGGGTGAGTGGGCAGGCAGATAGGTGGGTGAGGTAGGTCAGTAGACAGATAGGTAGGTGGGTTATAAGTCTATAGGTAGATAGGTGGGTGGGTCAGTAGGTAGGTATATAAGTAGGCGAGTGAGTGGGCAGGTCAGTAGGTAGATAGGTGGGTAGGTAGGTAGGCCCTGACACAGAACTAGGAAGAAAGACTGAGGAGGTCAGAAGCTTGGGCACACTACTAGATAGCAAGAATCAAAAGGCAAGACTAAACAGAACTCGGAAGACTCAGAAGGTCGAAGGCCATAAATGCCAGCTTTCCCTCATTTGGAGGGACTGTCCCTTTTTTGAGTCCATGTCCCCCTGCCCCTCGCTGTTCACATTTGTCCCTCTTTGAGGTGTAACATTCAGATCTACCTCAAGAAATGAGTAATTTGCCTATTCAAAATCTTTATATTGTTGTAACTATTACAATCTATCTGTTATCCTTCCCTCATACAGATACATTGTACAGGATTTTCAGTTGAATAGAGTGTTTGGATTTTATAGTGCAGAATGATCTGAATGAACTAATCACAAAGAGATGGAGCATGGAAATGCCAACAAGTAGAGGAGGGCTGGATTAACTGCATCCGCCACTGATCTGTTTGCTCTATATGCAAGTTGCTGTGGGTCCATGTGGTTCTTTGCAGATCCTTCAGGTACTGTAGGTAATCATTGGGTATTTGAATATCTTCTTGACCACTGGGGTGCGTGTCAATGGCCTAAATAAATTTACAGCAGAACCCACAATGCTGGGATCACCCCTTCTTCTACTGATCTACTGATCTGCTGCAGATGTCAGTTTTTACAGATGGTTCTCTTTAATACTACAATTAAAATAGAATAAGGATGACATGAAAAGCCAGCTTCTGCCCTTTACAAAAATATTATAAATCACTCTAATGTTTATTTTATTTTTCTTTACTTTTCTTTCTTTAGTTCTTCTTTTAAAATGATTATATCTACATAAACCCAAACATTGGCACAAAATGTTCAACTTGGCAGTAAATATGATAGTGAACATGTGCAGAGCTACAGTGGAGCACAATTTGAAGCACAGGTGTTGGATAAAAATGTATGAGTTAGAGATATTTTAGGTGCTGGGCCGCTTTAAGGCTGCGTTGCCGAGTGCAGTTACTCATTTGAACGAATGCCGGGGTGCCTGGAGCAGGTAAACTTGTAGATATTAATTAAAATACTTTGACAAAACAATTCAGTTTTGAGGATCAGATTTAATTCCGCACAGGGCCATCATATTTCTCCGTTTGGACTCGAGAGGCTTCTTTCGTGAAAACTAATTAAGCTCAGTCTATCATAAATCTTGTTGGTGCCAAACACAGTCAAACAATTACTGGATGCGGCTCGCGTTCATTCTGCTCATCCAGATGCAGCCAAAGTCTGGACAGAAAATAATGCTTCATGGCAAAGCCAAGACACTAAAGACAAAGAGGGGGAATCTAATTATGGCTGCACTGGTCTCCGGCAAAGATTCTCTGTGGATCAGATCAGTTGCTGGAAATTCTTCTCTCTCAAACAAAAATATTCAGAATTAAAAGAAAAATGCCAAGGGTCCTGAGAGTCCAACTCCAGACATTTTTCATATGAGTGGGGAATGATTAAAGTCCTTCTAAGGGTAAAACCACAGTTAAAAAGGTAGTAACCTCATTGTGGCCTATATTGCTCAGGTAGTCCATCATGGCTTTATCTAACAGATGTGAGGCCATAAAATATTACAATGGTCAACTATGATCAAAATAAAAGTAACAAGCAAAAGTTGATCCACATCCTCTGGTGGGGACTTGTTTTATTCCAGCACCAAGGCCTCCAAAGATTTTACTAGGCTTCTGCCTAAGGAATACATTTTTCACAGCTTTTTGTAACTCCCTTAATTACTCTTACACACTGTTAGAGGGATATTTCATCTCCAACACTCATACTGTTTGGGGAATCCATCATCTCCTGGAAGGCCAGCCTGGAGACCCAAAGAGTAAATTTCCACCTATTCAAGTGTATCATCACCGGTGTTGGGCAAACCCCCAAAGTTCAGGTTTGGCAAGTTCGGACGAACTATCAGAGTCTATCAAAGTCCAACTGATGATGATGGATGTGGTTGATTGATCTCCCTTGGTAATGCAGTCTACTAAGCAATGTGCTTATCTACCACCCATTCAAATTCGTTATGGCTTGGGCTCTGATAGATAAGCTGCTAAATGGACTCTGCCACCAAGTAAAAACCCACATCCAAATCTATCCAAATCTATTATCACAGTTGACTTGGTAGACCAGATGCTAAATGGACTCCAACAACCTGAAAACTCCATCATCACTAATTGATTCTGATAGATCAGATGCTCAATAGATTCCACCAACCTGAAAACCACCCAACGAAATCCATCATCACTTGTTGACTCTAATAGACAAAGTGCTCAAAAGACTTCACCACATCCAAATCCACCATCATCACTTGAACTCTGATATACAAGGTACTCAATAGACTCCATCACCCAGAAAAAACACCCATCCAATTTCATCATCACCAGGTGATAGACAGAGTGCTCAAAAGACTTCACCACCATCCAAATCAATTGTCATCACTCGGGCCATGCTAGAAAATGTTCTCAATGGATGCCACCACCCAGAAAAAAAACATCCAAATCCATCATCACCAGGTGACTCTGATAGACAGAGTGCTCAAAAGACTCCACCACCATCCAAATCAATTGTCATCACTTGGGCCATGCTGGATAATGTGCTCAATGGATGCCACCACCCAGAAAAAACTCATCCAAATCCATCCTCACCAGGTGACTCTGATAGACGCAAGGTGCTCAAAAGACTCCACTACCATCTAAAGTTATTGTCATCACTTGGACACAGATACACCTGGTGCTTAATAGACTCCACTGCCCACACAAATCTTTCATAATCACTTGGGCTCTGAACAATAAGGTGCTCAATAGACTACACCCCCCAGAGAAACTGTTTCCAACAACCTTGTCTGTGGCAATCAGTCTAAAATTGTGGAGATACAATACATTGCAACAGCTTCTGCTTGTTTCTTAATGTGATTTTAGGACTTTTGCCAGATTGACTGCAGTTTACAGTAATGACAAGATATGACAGTAGATGGTGCTGTTACCAATGCTTATCTGTATTCTCTCTATGAATTTTTCCGCTGTATTGTGTTTCCTGTATATTCAGGGCACTTCTTTTTCCTATGTTATCCACCATGTTAAGGTGACATTCTCCTACTGCATTCATGTTTCAGTAAAGCCGGTTCCTGTTATATCACTAATGTCTATTTGGATTTGACTCCTCTGCACCCAGCACTCGCACCCTGCAACATAAAAAGCATCAGCTGGCTTGAGGGTCTAATTTTATTAATGAACCTACCACCAGACCCTGTGATCTAACTTGTCTACCTCTGTTCCTGCATGCACTTTAGGTAATGAACCTTGGATGGTTCGGCAAATAGAGCTCAACACTCCAAACACAGTGACACCCTTCTCTATAACACAAAAGAAACAAGGAGAATGTGACACCATCTTGATGCCCTTGTCCAAGGATGGACGGAGAGGAATGGAGCCAGTAATTATTTCTCAGCGTCTGGTGGGTTATTGTACTCATCTGAGCCCAGATGGATTTTAAACAAAATGAAATTAATGCCGCTTACAGTTCATTAATAAGAGTTCCCTGGGCAGGTAGATCTAATTCACTCTCAGCAGACACCATATCCCAGTAAGTAATGTCGCAGCGGGGCCTTCTGATACAATTACAAAGTGTCTCTGGCTTATCGCCTCGCAGGAAGCTGACTTGCAAGGCTGAGAACCTGGCGCTGTCCACTGCTGCCGGTGCTTAAAGTGCCGCTCTGTCAGTTTTTTATTTTCTTCCGGAGCCAATGCGGGTGACACAGCCAAAAAAACTGTATGATTTACTACCAGAAACTTCTCCTATCTACCACACATCCCTTGGGCTCCTACAACTCTCATTAAAACAAAAAAGAGTTTAATTTTATTTTAACTAAAGGACATATGCATGCAAAAATGTAAATTCTACGTTTATGGTGGAACAAAACCCACCCTGGAGTCTATAAGACCCCAGGACAGGCTTTCTTCCTCCCTCCAGGGCATCCCAGTGTGTGAAGCCCACCAGTGTGCCCAGTAAACTCACCTTTTCCCCAAGCCCAGGGTGCATGCATGGCCAGTGCCGGCATCACTGAATGGCTGTGTGTGGTCACGCACAGCTGAAGGGGGGACGTATTAATATGCACGGCGGGAGAAGCTGATTGGATGAGTGGCCACACATGCACCGTGGCCTTGAGAAGAGGTGAGTTAGCTTGGCATTTTTGGGGGTTTCACACAGCAGGGCACCCCGGTTTCGGGAAAGAACCTTGGTTTCTTACCTATTTATTTGGCTGTTTTGCCTGGTACTTCCCCCTAGTGGACACTTTTAAAATGAGAAATCGTATTTTTGTTTCACCATAAAATCTCTTACCATTGTGCGAGCCTCCCGCAGTTGAAGCATTACGCCATGCATATAGGTCACATTGCAGCAGAGAGCTGAAAGCTGCGGTCTGATTATAGCCACTACTATAGATGGGCCACTATCCAAGATCATCTGGAAAAACAAAGCTAAGTGACAGTTTCCTACTAGCACATTGGAGAGTGGAAAGGGGCTTATTAGAACTAAGGAGACGTCATTTTGACTACAGTTGTCTTTTAAATTGGGGTGTAAAAAAAGATTTGAATTCTTACATTTCCCTTGCACTTTGTTTAAACATCTGTAATGCATTTTTGGAGAAAAAATAATTTATTTATTATCTGTAAGGGGGCCTCTTTTGCATAGAATTACTGGGGTTACATTAAAAGGGCTTATTCTTTTACTCTAAAGATACATCTCTGGGGAGCTTTATTGTGGCAAAACATCTGTATATAATGCTTGAGGTCACTTTAAAAATAATTAATTCAGAGTGAAGGAAGGATCCCCCATTTACTGTATTTACCCAGTATTTACTAGGAGTTAAAAAAAGAGGTCCGCGTTAGCCAAATATTTTTTTGGGGTAAAAAATAGTACTACGTTTTAGAAAAATATTCACTCTAAAATATCGGCTGGCTGAATTTCTTCTTAACTTTTTTAATTTAACCAAATGTCTACTTTGACTAAATAGAATCAGAATTTTGCTTTAAAGAGGAGAGTGGTCTCCCTCTTCATGGGGCATCACAATGAGGCACCCCAAATCGGGACATTTTTAGTTTTTGCTCTTTTAATCTTTAAAGTAGGATTTTGACTATCTTGGATTTAGTTCGAGTCATTTGATGTATGAAACCTCCCAGATTGCACATACAAACTCACATTTCCCCAGTCCTACAGCACATGTGCGATCTCTCGTGCAATCAGAGCCATTGCCCTGCATATTTAATGTTCAGTAAACGGCTCTGTTTATGGCTATTGGTAGTAAAAGCGGCTACATCAAAATTGCTAAATACATCAAAAAGATTCTGAGGATGCGGCTATCGTTATTTACATCACTGAGGGAGTGAGGAAGGAGGTGAGTTTTGCTGGGGCCTAGGGGGGTTTCACACAGCGGGGCATCCTGATTTAGAATGTCCCAGGGGAAGGACAGTGGTTGGCACTAACGTCTTTTAGAATCCAGTGCCAACCACACTGGGTTTTGTTTCGCTTTAAGGAGGACCAAAACTCCCTGAGCACACCTCTGGAGTCTGGAATACTCGAGGACTGGATGATTTGTAATATCCGGAGCATCCTGATCTGTGTGAAGCCCCCAAAATTGCCGTTATACTGTACTCAACTCGGCAGGGATCCACTCATCTCTGGTTCTGGTCCACTTTAAAATGGATCTAATCCTCTGTGCCAGGGAGGTACCTGGTGTGCAGGGGCCCTAAGCCAAGCTAACCAACCCCTCCTGCCACTGAGCCTGTTAATAAAATAAGATACTTACCTTTAACACCTTCCAACAGGGGTCCCCAGCGGACAGCTGCACACAAGTGCAAGAGGCAAACCTGCACCAATAAGGGGCATATGGAAATGTCATGTGCAATCATTTCTAGATCCCCATTGGATGGAATCCAGGAGTAACTGGGTTTACCAAAGGTGGAGTCAGGGCTGGTGTTGGGTTTATGTAGACTTAGTGGTGAAGACACCAAGGCCACGTGTCTGGGTTGGGTATGACTTTTACTGACACTGGTCCTCTGTGGGGTAAGTGTGTCACAGACCTGGACCAATGTTGTTGTTTAAGTCTGCTTAAACCTGAATCTGAACAGCAGCAGTAGTTGAAATGGTCAAGCACCTCCTACCTGCCATGTGTTGTATGAAAGTGGAGTGCCCCTTTAACATTCTGTGTTTATTGAGGCGGAAGTAACAGCCTCAGTTCATTATTCTCTGTGCCAGAAATGTTGCCTCATGAGGCCGCTCGGAATTGTTTCAAGCCTATTCCAAGTGGGATGGAATAAACACGGATTATAAAAGAGCAGCCTGCTGATTGGCCGGAACGAACGCGGCGTAATAAAAAAAAAATAAATTGGATCTATTGCGCTGTTTAGCCATCCGTTTTAGCGCGGCAATAGCGGCAATGTGTTTTAATCTCATTTACTTACGTAGAACGGATCAATTGGTAAATAAACAGCAGCGCCCGAGGATGCTGTGTCACCGTATCCATCTCCAGCGATCTCCGTCGGCTACTGGAGAAACTTGAACAATTATTGTGCGTATCGATTTTGTATATTTCATAGATTATGATTGTACGGGCAGAGGAGGAACATCAATATGTGATGAAATTACCTCTTTCTCTTACCGTGAGGCTTCACTGCACCCACACGCTGTTATTCTCACAGAATGGCGTGAATGTATCTGCGCTTACCTGACTCCAACTAAAGCCAAGACCCCAACACCCTCACATCTGATGGCCATCTGCCATGTGTGCAAGGTGCGTGATTGACAGAGCACCATATCAAACTCCCTGTAAGGGGGCCACTGGAGACACCGATTAGGCACCCTTCTTCTAAGACAGCTCTAAGCTGGCTCAGCAGTCCTGCTTAGAATCCCTTTCTTTTCTCTACATCCCCATTGGTGCTGGAGGACACACACATTTTGATTCAACACCAGGTGAGAAAAGTCATCTTAGGGCTGATTCAACACTAGGTGAAAATGCATGGTGCTGAATCACCCCCAAAGTAGACAATGAAGGTGAATAGCAGTTTTCTTTACTAAAAAGGAGTGACTTTTCTCCCCTGGTGCTGAATCGACCCCATCTCATTCTCACCCTTCTGTTTTTCTCTCTTTTTCTCTTTGTCTCTGTCTTTCTTTCTTTTCCATATATTTTCTTTTTCTATTTCTCTTTTCCCATCCTTCTTTTCCACCTTTTTTAAATTACCTCTGTCGCCTTTTTTTCACATTTCCTCCATTTTTTACACATCCCCCTGCCCCCCATCCATCCATATTTCTCTATTGCATATTTTCCTCTCTCTCTTTCTTTTCTATATTCTCTTTTGTCTTTCTTTTCCACATTTCTGCTGTTTTTTCCCCACCTTTGCTCTGTTCCTTTCCCTGCATTCTCTTCCCACATTCTCACTCTTTTCTGCATTCTATCAGTTTTTCTCTCTCAAAGCCAGACAGCCTAGCTACGCCTCTGTATTGGGATATGAGTGTGGAAAATCTTACCAAGCATATGCCACTGCTCCAAAAAGAGCCACCAAAACAGATGCACACCTATGCTCCATTTGCCATGTATTTTTCTTCAGGATCTGAAAAAGAAATATAAAGAAAGCAAGAGGGGGACGTTCAAAGGTATGTTGCTTGGCAGAAAACAAATTAGCCTCTTTTGTACAACCCGCAAAACAACTAGCTTTGATTTCTGCTTTGCTAAGAAAAAGCTCCTCAATTAAAGAGGACCAAAACCCACGCCCCATTGGCCCTGAAATCTATAAGATTACGGGGCCGCTGGATTTTATCCACCTGGGGTATCCAGAATCGGGATGCCCTGCTGTATGAAACCCCCCAGGTTGCCCAGAAACGTAACTTCTTTCCTGGTCCAACGGCGCATGTGCAAGCTCTGGTCGCATCCCCGCTAACCTTTTAGCAGGGCATGTGCCTGCACCAGGCATTTGTGAATGGCCGGCGCAGGCACGTTCCCTGTTAGAGGGTAGAGTGGGATGCGACCCCCAGTGCGCTTGCATTAGACAAGCTCCTGGATGCAGGGGCTCGATCGGATTCGAGTGCGCTGATTGGACAAGCGCCCGCACATGCATTTTAGGCAGAAGAGGTGAGTTTGTTCAGGCAACCCTGGGGGGTTTCACATAGTGGGACAAGGACCAAAACCCAGGATAGTTAAAATCCTGGGTTTGGTACACTTTAAAATGGAAAAACTGGAATTTTGACTATTCCGTGTTACATTCTATTGGGATGCCCCACTGTGGGAAACCCCCCAGTTCCCTTGTAACAGCTTACCTTTCCCCGGTCCAATGGCGCATGCACAGGCTCTAATCCGTTCAGAACCCTTTGCTGTGCCTATGTGATGTGCTAAATGACTATGCCCTTCTGCAGTGGGGAGCAAGAGAGTCCGCATCCCCACATCTTTGAGCTGTGCACACTCTCCAGCCCCAGCCATTCACATAGGCTGGGGCAGGAGCGCATGCATTGTTGGGGATGCGTCCGCTTGCATCCCCTACTGCAGAAGGGCAGAGCTGTTCGCTGAATGACATAGGCACAGCAAATGACTCTGATTGTATGAGAGTCTGGACATGCACCGTTGGACCGGGGAGAGGTAAGCTCTTACAGGCCAACTGGGGATTTTCACACAGCGGGGCATCCCAAAGGACAGAGGACCCTATTCCACTTTAACCCCATTCAACAAAAGGTGGTGGGTTGTTGGCAACGAAATGAATAGTTACACAGTGATTCAGGCTAAAAAAAGACACATCCATCAATAGCCAGTGATGCCCGACTAAAGGAATGAAAATCTTTCTCTACTGCTGAGGGCAGTTACATCAGATCTCTGGAGCAAAAGATTCCCATGACAATGTTAGAAATTATAGATTTATATATTGTATATATATAGTGATTAGATCTCCTCTAAGACTTTTTTTGTATTGGCCTTGTATATATTTATACAGAGTGATTAGTTCCCCCTCTAAGCCATCTCGCTGTATTGGTCCTGTATATACTTGGTGATTAGCTCTCCTCTAGGCATCTTTTTATATTGACCTTGTAGATAGTTTTACAGTGATCTGATGTCCTTTGAGGCATCACTTCTTGTCTTGTATATGTTTATACATAGTGATTAAATTCCCCAATTCCTTTGTATTGGATTTCTATATATTTATATACATAGTGATTAGATCCCCTCTAAAGGCGTGTTTTTGTATTGGCCTTGTATATATTTATACACAGTAATTGCTAGTGATGAGCGAGTAGTATTCGACCGAGACGGTATTCGATCGAATACTACGCTGTTCGTCATACTCGATTTCGATCGAGTACAGCGGCGATGGCGCACTCACAATTCGTTTCCCCTCCCACCTTCCCTGGCGCGTTTTTTACACCAATCACCATGCAGGGGGGGGGGGGGGTGGGACAGGTCCTGGGAGGACGCTGGCATCGCGAAAACGGCGTCTACACGCATTGGCTGGAAAAACCATGTGACCTCGAATATACAAAACTCAGCACTTCCTCTTTAGCAGCTTGAACTTAGTGAGGGACAGACGCTCACAGCAGGGAAAGACAGGCTGTCGCTGGCAGGGCCCCAGAAGCTCGGGATATCGCTTTTACCACCATCTATACCAGCTACCAGAAGACAAGAGAGTCATTAAGAGCCCTTATTAGGGCTACTACGCTGAACGGTATATGGCTCATATGTAGGCAGGCAGGGCCCCAGAAGCTCAGAATATAGCTTTTACCACCATATATACCAGCTACCAGAAGACAAGAGAGTCCTTAAGAGCCCTTATTAGGGCTACTACGCTGAACAGTATATAGCTCATTTTCTATGTAGTCAGGCAGGGCCCCAGAAGCTCAGAATATACCTTTTACCACCATATATACCAGCTACCAGAAGACAAGAGAGTCCTTAATCCCTTATTAGTGCTGCTATGTTGAACAGTATATAGCTCATATCCTATGTAGTCAGGCAGGGCCCCAGAAGCTCAGAATATACCTTTTACCACCATATATACCAGCTACCAGAAGACAAGAGAGTCCTTAAGAGCCCTTATTAGGGCTACTATGCTGAACAGTATATAGCTCATTTTCTATGTAGTCAGGCAGGGCCCCAGAAGCTCAGAATATACCTTTTACCACCATATATACCAGCTACCAGAAGACAAGAGAGTCCTTAAGAGCCCTTATTAGGGCTACTATGCTGAACAGTATATAGCTCATTTTCTATGTAGTCAGGCAGGGCCCCAGAAGCTCAGAATATACCTTTTACCACCATATATACCAGCTACCAGAAGACAAGAGAGTCCTTAAGAGCCCTTATTAGGGCTACTATGCTGAACAGTATATAGCTCATTTTCTATGTAGTCAGGCAGGGCCCCAGAAGCTCAGAATATACCTTTTACCACCATATATACCAGCTACCAGAAGACAAGAGAGTCCTTAAGAGCCCTTATTAGGGCTACTATGCTGAACAGTATATAGCTCATTTTCTATGTAGTCAGGCAGGGCCCCAGAAGCTCAGAATATACCTTTTACCACCATATATACCAGCTACCAGAAGACAAGAGAGTCCTTAAGAGCCCTTATTAGGGCTACTATGCTGAACAGTATATAGCTCATTTTCTATGTAGTCAGGCAGGGCCCCAGAAGCTCAGAATATACCTTTTACCACCATATATACCAGCTACCAGAAGACAAGAGAGTCCTTAAGAGCCCTTATTAGGGCTACTATGCTGAACAGTATATAGCTCATTTTCTATGTAGTCAGGCAGGGCCCCAGAAGCTCAGAATATACCTTTTACCACCATATATACCAGCTACCAGAAGACAAGAGAGTCCTTAAGAGCCCTTATTAGGGCTACTATGCTGAACAGTATATAGCTCATTTTCTATGTAGTCAGGCAGGGCCCCAGAAGCTCAGAATATACCTTTTACCACCATATATACCAGCTACCAGAAGACAAGAGAGTCCTTAAGAGCCCTTATTAGGGCTACTATGCTGAACAGTATATAGCTCATTTTCTATGTAGTCAGGCAGGGCCCCAGAAGCTCAGAATATACCTTTTACCACCATATATACCAGCTACCAGAAGACAAGAGAGTCCTTAATCCCTTATTAGTGCTGCTATGTTGAACAGTATTTAGCTCATATCCTATGTAGTCAGGCAGGGCCCCAGAAGCTCAGAATATACCTTTTACCACCATATATACCAGCTACCAGAAGACAAGAGAGTCCTTAAGAGCCCTTATTAGGGCTACTATGCTGAACAGTATATAGCTCATTTTCTATGTAGTCAGGCAGGGCCCCAGAAGCTCAGAATATACCTTTTACCACCATATATACCAGCTACCAGAAGACAAGAGAGTCCTTAATCCCTTATTAGTGCTGCTATGTTGAACAGTATATAGCTCATATCCTATGTAGTCAGGCAGGGCCCCAGAAGCTCAGAATATACCTTTTACCACCATATATACCAGCTACCAGAAGACAAGAGAGTCCTTAAGAGCCCTTATTAGGGCTACTATGCTGAACAGTATATAGCTCATTTTCTATGTAGTCAGGCAGGGCCCCAGAAGCTCAGAATATACCTTTTACCACCATATATACCAGCTACCAGAAGACAAGAGAGTCCTTAATCCCTTATTAGTGCTGCTATGTTGAACAGTATATAGCTCATATCCTATGTAGTCAGGCAGGGCCCCAGAAGCTCAGAATATACCTTTTACCACCATATATACCAGCTACCAGAAGACAAGAGAGTCCTTAATCCCTTATTAGTGCTGCTATGTTGAACAGTATATAGCTCATATCCTATGTAGTCAGGCAGGGCCCCAGAAGCTCAGAATATACCTTTTACCACCATATATACCAGCTGCCAGAAGACAAGAGAGTCCTTAAGAGCCCTTATTAGGGCTACTATGCTGAACAGTATATAGCTCATTTTCTATGTAGTCAGGCAGGGCCCCAGAAGCTCAGAATATACCTTTTACCACCATATATACCAGCTACCAGAAGACAAGAGAGTCCTTAATCCCTTATTAGTGCTGCTATGTTGAACAGTATATAGCTCATATCCTATGTAGTCAGGCAGGGCCCCAGAAGCTCAGAATATACCTTTTACCACCATATATACCAGCTACCAGAAGACAAGAGAGTCATTAAGAGCCCTTATTAGGGCTACTATGCTGAACAGTATATAGCTCTTATGTAGGCAGGCAGGGCCCCAGAAGCTCAGAATATCGCATTTACCACCATATATACCAGCTACCAGAAGACAAGAGAGTCATTGAGAGCCCTTATTAGGGCTACTATGCTGAACAGTATATAGCTCATTTTCTATGTAGTCAGGCAGGGCCCCAGAAGCTCAAAATATACCTTTTACCACCATATATACCAGCTACCAGAAGACAAGAGAGTCCTTAAGAGCCCTTATTAGGGCTACTATGCTGAACAGTATATAGCTCATTTTCTATGTAGTCAGGCAGGTCCCCAGAAGCTCAGAATATACCTTTTACCACCATATATACCAGCTACCAGAAGACAAGAGAGTCCTTAATCCCTTATTAGTGCTGCTATGTTGAACAGTATATAGCTCATATCCTATGTAGTCAGGCAGGGCCCCAGAAGCTCAGAATATACCTTTTACCACCATATATACCAGCTACCAGAAGACAAGAGAGTCCTTAAGAGCCCTTATTAGGGCTACTATGCTGAACAGTATATAGCTCATTTTCTATGTAGTCAGGCAGGGCCCCAGAAGCTCAGAATATACCTTTTACCACCATATATACCAGCTACCAGAAGACAAGAGAGTCCTTAAGAGCCCTTATTAGGGCTACTACGCTGAACAGTATATAGCTCATATCCTATGTAGTCAGGCAGGGCCCCAGAAGCTCAGAATATACCTTTTACCACCATATATACCAGCTACCAGAAGACAAGAGAGTCCTTAAGAGCCCTTATTAGGGCTACTATGCTGAACAGTATATAGCTCATTTTCTATGTAGTCAGGCAGGGCCCCAGAAGCTCAGAATATACCTTTTACCACCATATATACCAGCTACCAGAAGACAAGAGAGTCCTTAATCCCTTATTAGTGCTGCTATGTTGAACAGTATATAGCTCATATCCTATGTAGTCAGGCAGGGCCCCAGAAGCTCAGAATATACCTTTTACCACCATATATACCAGATACCAGAAGACAAGAGAGTCATTAAGAGCCCTTATTAGGGCTACTATGCTGAACAGTATATAGCTCTTATGTAGGCAGGCAGGGCCCCAGAAGCTCAGAATATCGCATTTACCACCATATATACCAGCTACCAGAAGACAAGAGAGTCATTGAGAGCCCTTATTAGGGCTGCTTTGTTTTAAAAATTGTGTGGAGGCCCAAGAGCTGAGACCTTTTAAAAATTGTGTGGAGGCCCAAGAGCTGAGACCTTTTAAAAATTGTGTGGAGGCCCAAGAGCTGAGACCTCTCAAACATTGTGTGGAGTCCCACGAGCTGAGACCTCTTAAAAATTGTGTGGAGGCCCAAGAGCTGAGACCTCTCAAACATTGTGTGGAGTCCCACGAGCTGAGACCTCTCAAACATTGTGTGGAGGCCCAAGAGCTGAGACCTCTTAAAAATTGTGTGGAGGCCCAAGAGCTGAGACCTTTTAAAAATTGTGTGGAGGCCCAAGAGTTGAGACCTCTTAAAAATTGATTGTATTAAGCCTAAGAGGTGAGACATAATTTTTTTCATTAATACAGCAATTCTACGGCGGTTAAGGAGGAGGAGGAGGAGGAGGAGGAGGAAATGGCACTTCATACAGATGGCACTTCACTCTTGGCTGCTTTCCACTGTTGTACAAGCAAAGTCCGGGTCAATCCACTTGCTGTTCATTTTGATTAGCGTCAGCCTGTCGGCACTGTCGTTTGACAGGCGGCTGCGCTTATCGGTTATAATGCCCCCGGCTGCGCTGAACACACCCTTTCTGATAGCACGCTGGCGGCAGGGCAGGCAAGCACCTCCAAGGCGTACAGGGACAGTTCCAGCCACGTGTCCAACTTGGAGACCCAGTAAGTGTAGGTCGCCGAGGGATCGGGGAGGACAGGGGTGTGGTCTGCCAGGTAGTCCTGCAACATCCGCCGATACTTGTCCCTCCTGCTGATAGCGGGCCCCGCAGTGATGGAAGTTGCACGAGGGGGTGACATGAACGTGTCCCACACCTTGGAGAGTGTTCCCCTGGTGGCTGTGGGCCTGATCGATGTTGTCAGACTCTGGGAGACACTCTCCTCTCTGCCGCCAGCGATGCTGGGTGGGAAAATCTGCATCATGTTCTGCAAGAGTTCCCTCTGGTATTCCAGTAATCGATTCGTCCTCTCCTCTACCGGAATAAAAGAGGAGAAGTTATCTTTATACCGGGGGTCCAGGAGTGCGAAGACCCAGTATAGTTTGTTCTCCAATATCCGGACAACACGTATGTCCCGGGAAAAGCAGCCCAGCATGAAGTCAGCCATGTGTGCCAGACTCTGAGTAGGCATGACCTCACTGCCCCCACCAGAAGGATCATTTTCCATTTCCTCCTCTTCCTCCTCCTCTCCGCCCCATCCGCGCTGAACCAATGGGACGCACACAGCCTGACTGCTACCCTCGCCGCCAGCATCCTCTTCCACAGCCACCTCCACGTTGTCCTCCTCCTCCTCATCCTCCTCCTCCTGCAACTGCCACCGAGCAGCAGACAAAAGTGTGGTCTGACTGTCTACCTGCGTTGCGTCTCCTCCTACCCCCGTCTCCTCTGTGTGCAATGCGTTCTCCCTTATTGCGATGAGCGATTCTTTAAGGACGCCTAGGAGCGGGATGGTTACGCTCACTATAGCGTCCTCGCTGCTGACCTTCTTAGTGGACTCCTCAAAGATACGCAATACATCGCATATGTCTGCCATCCATGGCCACTCGTGGTTGGCAAACTGAGGGAGCTGAGTTGGAGGCACGCGTGGATGCATCATCTGGTACTCCATCAATGCTTTCTGCTGCTCACACACCCTGGCCAACATGCAATAGGTGGAATTCCAGCGAGTGGGCAGGTCGCACAACAGGCGATGTTGAGGCAAATGGAGGCGTTGCTGGATTTTTTTTTAAGCTAGCAGCAACTACAGTTGACTTCCGAAAGTGAGCGCACAAGCGCCGCACTTTGACCAGTAGCTCTGCCAGGTTGGGGTAAGTCTTTAGAAACTTTTGTACTACCAAATTAAAAACGTGGGCCAGGCATGGTACGTGATTGAGTTCTGCAAGCTCCAGAGCCGCCACCAGGTTACGGCCGTTATCGCACACGACCATGCCTGGTCCTAGCTGCAGCGGCGACAGCCACATCTCTGTCTGCTGCAATATGGCGTGCCTCACCTCTGCGGCGCTGTGCTTCCTGTCGCCCAAGCTGATGAGCTTAAGCACCGCCTGCTGACGTCTCCCCGTGCCAGTGCTGCAATGCTTCCAGCTAGGGGCTGAGGGCGATGTTAAGGCAGAGGAGGAGGAGGAGGAGGAGGAAGAGGAGGGGGGTCTATCAGAACCTGTGCTGGCAATCTTGGGCGGGGGTGGTATGTAGGCCGTCCCTGTTTGCGACCCCGTCCCCGCTTCCACAACATTCACCCAGTGTGCCGTCAAAGAGATGTAGCGTCCTTGGCCGCAAGCGCTTGTCCACGAGTCGGTGGTCAAGTGGACCTTTGCACTGACTGCGTACCTCAGGGTCCGCCTGATGTTACGCGACACGTGCTGGTGCAGGGCGGGGACGCCACACCGGGAAAAATAGTGGCGGCTAGGGACGGAATAGCGAGGTGCGGCAGCCGCCATCAGGTCGCGGAAGGCCTGCGTCTCCACAAGCCAAAACGGCAACATCTCCAGGGCCAGCAGTTTGGAGATGAGGCAGGTTAAGGCTTGGGCTTGGGGGTGACTGGAGGCGTACTTCCGCCTGCGGTTGAACGCCTGCGAGATGGACAGTTGATGGGACGAGGAGATGGAAGGTGCAGACGAAGATGCGGGGGAAGGGGGGGCTGAAGGAGAAGGCCCCAAAGTAGCCGAGGCAGAGGCAGATGTGGAGGTGTCCTGGCTGGAGGTCTGGACCGCAGTGGCAGCACACAACAAAGGGGAAGAGGCAGTGGCAGCAAGACGGGGCGCAGGTTGTATTGCGTTTGCTCTCTCCCACTCAGCCCAGTGCTTGAATTCCAAGTGACGGCGCATGCCTGAGGTGGTCAGATTGCTCTTCTCAGAGCCCCTACTCAGTTTTGAGTGGCAGATTGCGCAAACCGCGCTCAGTTTGTCATCCGCGCAAACATTAAAAAATCTCCACACCACAGAAGTACGAGGCCTCGATGGGGGAGCTTCGCGCGACTGCCTGCTGCCGGGAAGAGCTTCGGCCCTGCTGGCTGTGGCCTGCCTTCTCTGTCTGGACTGTCCTCTGCCTCTGGACTGTCCTCTGCCTCTTGCTGCCTTATTCGGTGATGCGCAGACCGCATCTCCACTGCTTTCCCCGCTGGACATCACCCCTGTCCAAGTGGGGTCGGTCATTTCGTCGTCCACCACCTCCTCTTCCACTTCCTCTCTCTGCTCCTCCTCCTGCCCACTGGACATTCCAACAGCCTCCCTTGATGGCAACTGCGTCTCATCATCATCATCATCGCTCATGATAGCAGATGCTGGTTCCGGGTCCACATCACTAGCAGATGGCGGATGCTCAAGTGTTTGGGCATCACTACAAACAAATTCCTCTGCTAGCTCCTGGGATTCTTGCAGCACATCTGGAAAAGGACCCGAAAAGAGGTCCTGGGAGGGGTCAAGGGTGGGCTGACTCTGTTGGCCAGGTTGGGAGGAAGGAGGGTCAGAGTGAGACTGTGTGGATGACTGGGTGGTGGACAAGTGACTGGAAGCGTTATTGGCCATCCATTGCACCACCTGTTCACGCTGCTCAGGCTTTAACAGAGGTGTACCCCGCCCCCCGCATAACTGTCCCATAAAGGCAGGGAAGCTGGATGAGCGTAATGCTGTCTGCCCCTCATCAGCACGCATTGTATCCCCACTGGCTTCAACGCGGTTTGTGCCCCCACCAGCATTTCCGCGCCCCCGTCCTCGTCCACGTCCCTTTGCGCTAGCCCTCCGCATTTCAGACGTTTTACTTTTTTGGCCACGCGTTATGCCAAATATAAAAATATTTTTAAGAAGAACACCTGGCTATACAGCCGTATACTGCCAGAAGGTGAAATGGTGCCTATACGCACCGGGTATATAACAAGGTTTTGTTGGTAAAGAGGACACAAAACAGTAGTGCCAAATATAAAAAATATTTTTAAGAAAAACACCTGGCTATACAGCCGTATACTGCCAGAAGGTGAAATGGTGCCTATACGCACCGGGTATATAACAAGGTTTTGTTGGTAAAGAGGACACAAAACAGTAGTGCCAAATATAAAAAATATTTTTAAGAAAAACACCTGGCTATACAGCCGTATACTGCCAGAAGGTGAAATGGTGCCTATACGCACCGGGTATATAACAAGGTTTTGTTGGTAAAGAGGACACAAAACAGTAGTGCCAAATATAAAAAATATTTTTAAGAAAAACACCTGGCTATACAGCCGTATACTGCCAGAAGGTGAAATGGTGCCTATACGCACCGTGTATAAAACAGTGTTTTGTTGGCACAGAGGACACAAAACAGTAGTGCAAAATATAGTTTTGTATATAGGTGGTAAGGTAATACACCACTGAAGTCTTTCTGTCCCTATTCCAGCAGCAGCAGCTACCCCTCACTAAAGCAGCCGTAGCTGCAGCACTAATAAGTGCTCAGCTCTTGGGCCTCCACACAATGTTTGAGAGGTCTCAGCTCTTGGGCCTCCACACAATTTTTAAAAGGTCTCAGCTCTTGGGCCTCCACACAATGTTTGAGAGGTCTCAGCTCTTGGGCCTCCACACAATTTTTAAGAGGTCTCAGCTCTTGGGCCTCCACACAATTTTTAAAAGGTCTCAGCTCTTGGGCCTCCACACAATTTTTAAAAGGTCTCAGCTCTTGGGCCTCCACACAATTTTTAAAAGGTCTCAGCTCTTGGGCCTCCACACAATTTTTAAAAGGTCTCAGCTCTTGGGACTCCACACAATGTTTGAGAGGTCTCAGCTCTTGGGCCTCCACACAATTTTTAAAAGGTCTCAGCTCTTGGGCCTCCACACAATGTTTGAGAGGTCTCAGCTCTTGGGCCTCCACACAATTTTTAAAAGGTCTCAGCTCTTGGGCCTCCACACAATTTTTAAAAGGTCTCAGCTCTTGGGACTCCACACAATGTTTGAGAGGTCTCAGCTCTTGGGCCTCCACACAATTTTTAAAAGGTCTCAGCTCTTGGGCCTCCACACAATGTTTGAGAGGTCTCAGCTCTTGGGCCTCCACACAATTTTTAAAAGGTCTCAGCTCTTGGGCCTCCACACAATTTTTAAAAGGTCTCAGCTCTTGGGCCTCCACACAATTTTTAAGAGGTCTCAGCTCTTGGGCCTCCACACAATTTTTAAAAGGTCTCAGCTCTTGGGCCTCCACACAATTTTTAAAAGGTCTCAGCTCTTGGGCCTCCACACAATGTTTGAGAGGTCTCAGCTCTTGGGCCTCCACACAATTTTTAAAAGGTCTCAGCTCTTGGGCCTCCACACAATTTTTAAAAGGTCTCAGCTCTTGGGCCTCCACACAATTTTTAAAAGGTCTCAGCTCTTGGGACTCCACACAATGTTTGAGAGGTCTCAGCTCTTGGGCCTCCACACAATTTTTAAAAGGTCTCAGCTCTTGGGCCTCCACACAATGTTTGAGAGGTCTCAGCTCTTGGGCCTCCACACAATTTTTAAAAGGTCTCAGCTCTTGGGCCTCCACACAATTTTTAAAAGGTCTCAGCTCTTGGGACTCCACACAATTTTTAAAAGGTCTCAGCTCTTGGGCCTCCACACAATTTTTAAAAGGTCTCAGCTCTTGGGCCTCCACACAATGTTTGAGAGGTCTCAGCTCTTGGGCCTCCACACAATTTTTAAAAGGTCTCAGCTCTTGGGCCTCCACACAATGTTTGAGAGGTCTCAGCTCTTGGGCCTCCACACAATTTTTAAAAGGTCTCAGCTCTTGGGCCTCCACACAATTTTTAAAAGGTCTCAGCTCTTGGGCCTCCACACAATTTTTAAAAGGTCTCAGCTCTTGGGCCTCCACACAATTTTTAAAAGGTCTCAGCTCTTGGGCCTCCACACAATTTTTAAAAGGTCTCAGCTCTTGGGCCTCCACACAATTTTTAAAAGGTCTCAGCTCTTGGGCCTCCACACAATTTTTAAAAGGTCTCAGCTCTTGGGCCTCCACACAATGTTTAAGAGGTCTCAGCTCGTGGGACTCCACACAATGTTTGAGAGGTCTCAGCTCTTGGGCCTCCACACAATTTTTAAAAGGTCTCAGCTCTTGGGCCTCCACACAATTTTTAAGAGGTCTCAGATCTTGGGCCTCCACACAATTTTTAAGAGGTCTCAGCTCTAAGCTTCCCTTACTGCTGGGGTGACACACTGTAACAAACCTCCTCCTGTAAGCTTCCCTTACTGCTGGGGTGACACACTGTAACAAACCTCCTCCTTTACGCTTCCCTTACTGCTGGGGTGACACAATGACACAAGAGGACATGTCTGACCACATCTCACACACACACACACACACAATGACAATTAGGGGTGGGGTCTATTTATTTTCCCCCTTGCCTATGCCATCTGTGGTTGTCATTAGGCAACGTGATTTTAAGGGGTGCAGAATTTTGTTCTTCTTTTTTGTACAGTTTGGCTTGGGGTCCATGGCAATGTAGAGGAAAGAAGGTTTCCTTGTCTTGTCTCACTTTACGTAGAAGTAATATTGTGTTTGGAGTGTATTGTTGAGAGGCTGTGATAGTGGCGTAATAGTGCGACTTGGGCGCGTTATATGCACCCAGACATGCTTCCCCTGCTGTCCCAGTTGCATTCCAGCAGTGTTGGCATCATTTTCTGATGTTTCAGGGTGGACTTGGTGACCTCCAAGTGGTCGAATTGAGATTTCCAAGTGTCGAGCATTTTTTTCCCATAGACTATAATGGGATTCGATATTTGGTCGAGTAGTCGAGTAACACGGTCTATTCGAATCGAAATTCGAAATTTCGAATATTTCACTACTCGCTCATCTCTAGTAATTACATCCACAAGTCTTAAAGTGGCCACAGCACCCAACTCTGTTAGCTTGCTATCAATCCTATAATCTGTCTCCAAATCTGGTTAAAAACAGAGGCTGTCATAGATTGGAGTTAGGACTGCACCTACACAGAGACCCCTTGGCGCTTGGTGGTGCAGCTTTAGCATACATCTGCAGATGTGTGCCGACCCAAGAGACAGATTATAGGATTGGTTGCCTAACAGGCTTGAGTGCTGTGGCCCCTTTGCTCACATGCACCTCCCAGGTTAGTTATAAATTGGTCTGAGTGGCTGCCACCAAGCAGCAATGCAATCACCACAGAATTGCACCCCGCGTAAGTCAATAGGGACTTTCAGATATGCAATCGCCCTTTGGATCGCCCGTTTTGGAGGTGTTAGCGCTTGCAATCGCAGTCCATTCAATCTATAGGGATTGGAAAATGCTTCACAATTGGAAATTCATTTGCGCTAATTTTTTTTTTTTGTAAGAAATCGCTAGTGCAAATGCAATCGCCTCGGTGTGAATGTGGCCTAGGGCATTTCTTTATAATCGCCTTGTATATACTGTGCTTCTACCTACAGTTATTATTTCCCCTCTAAGTCCTTGCTTTAAATTGTATATATTGTATATCTTGTATATAATAATTTACAGTAATTGACACTTTTCAAGTATCTGTATATTTTTGTTTCCACCCACTTTATCAGTTCAAAGGGCAGGAGGGGCTGGCAAGTCACCTGTCGGGAACCTCCCACCCCATTACCTGCATCCCCAACAACCATAGGGTTGCAAAAGAGCCCGGTGCCTCCTGGGCAGGAATGTGTGTCTATCGATACATATGTGGTTGTAATCAGAGGAAATTGGGCCTTTACAAGCAATATAGTTTCTTTAAAAACTTAAATTTCCACAGTCATATCCAGGACAGTACACCAGGAGAACATGTGTCTCCTCACTCTGCCGAAAACGCAAACAAGACCACAAATAAAAGCCCCCCCCCCCCCCCCCCGATGCTCAATTTTGTGTTTCCAAACCAGAAGCACAGAAGGGATGGTCTCTCCAGACTTTGGTTACTAGGATCAGAGAAGCCAGCACCCCACCTCTGGGCTTTAATGCTGGGGTGTACCCGAAGGTATAGATCTCTGGGGAGCACTCCCTATACAGCATACTAAGCCATCGTAAGTTGTGGGTATCCCATGGGGGGAGTCCTGGAGGGTGTTGGAGAAACTCCTACACTGTATAGGCCGAAATTCTGAAAGATACTTTGGCTGCTCCTGCATGGGGGCATGAGCTGGGTTCCGGTGTGTTGTTGGCTGCTGTTGTCCTGTCGTAGGAGCCAGTCGGCCAGTGGACCTCGTCTTGCCTGGTGATGGATGCCATTAGCCCCAGGTGCAGTGACCCAGAACCAGGAGGCGCACAATTTTGGCTGGGAGGAAGAGGTGGCAGCACCAGGCTTAGGAGAGTGAAATTCAAGATGGCGCCAACATCTCGTGAGATGTTGGATCTGGGTGCTGAGAGTCACAAGTAGCCCATAAGTGCCTTTGCCTAGCACTTCCAGATACATATATTGCCTGAAAAACACATTGGAGTTGGCAGCAGCATAAGCAGCCCATATATTGCCTGATAGACACACCCAGGAGTCAGCAGCAGCAGCATTAGGAGCCCATATATTGCCTGAAAAACACACCCTGGAGTTGGCAGCAGCATTAGAAGCCCATATATTGCCTGAAAGACACATTGAAGTTGGCAGCAGCATTAGAAGCCCATATGTTGCCTGAAAGACACACCCAGGAGTTGGCAGCAGCATTAGGAACCCATATATTGCCTGAAAACACATTGGAGTTGGCAGCAGCATTAGGAGCCCATAAATTGCCTGAAAAACACATTGGAATTGGCAGCAGCATTAGGAGCCAATAGATTGCCTGAAAGACACATTGGAGTTGGCAGAAGCATTAGGAGCCCATATATTGCCTGAAAGATACACTCAGGAGTTGGCAGCAGCAGCAGCATTAGGAACCCATATTTTGCCTGAAAGACACACCCAGGAGTTGGCAGCAGCATCAGCATTAGGAGCCCATATATTGCCTGAAAAACACATTGGAGTTGGCAGCAGCATTAAAAGCCCATATATTGCCTGAAAGACACATTGTAGTTGGCAGCAGCATTAGGAGCCCATATGTTGCCTGAAAGACACACCCAGGAGTTGGCAGCAGTAGCAGCATTAGGAGCCCATATATTGCCCGAAAAACTCATTGGAGGTGGCAGCAGCATTAGGAGCCCATATATTGCCTGAAAGACACATTGGAGTTGGCAGCAGCATTAGGAACCCATATATTGCCTGAAAAACACATTGGAGTTGGCAGCAGCATTAGGAGCCCATATTTTGCCTGAAAGACAAACTCAGGAGTTGGCAGCAGCAGCAGCATTAGGAGCCAATATTTTGCCTGAAAGACACACCCAGGAGTTGGCAGCAGCATCAGCATTAGGAGCCCATATATTGCCTGAAAAACACATTGGAGTTGGCAGCAGCATAAGCAGCCCATTTATTGCCTGATAGAAACACCCAGGAGTCAGCAGCAGCAGCATTAGGAGCCCATATATTGCCGGAAAAACACACCCTGGAGTTGGCAGCAGCATTAGAAGCCCATATATTGCCTGAAAGACACATTGAAGTTGGCAGCAGCATTAGGAGCCCATATGTTGCCTAAAAGACACACCCAGGAGTTGGCAGCAGCAGCAGCATTAGGAGCCCATATATTGCCTGAAAAACACACTGGAGTTGACAGCAGCATTAGGAGCCCATATGTTGCCTGAAAGAAACACCCTGGAGTTGGCAGCAGCATTAAGAGCCCATATGTTGCCTGAAAAACACATTGGAGTTGGCAGCAGCATTAGGAGCCCATATTTTGCCTGAAAGACACACCCTGGAGTTGGCAGCAGCATTAGGAGCCCATATATTGCCTGAAAAAACACATTGGAGTTGGCAGCAGCATTAGGAGCCCATATATTGCCTGAAAGACACACCCAGGAGTTGGCAGCAGCAGCAGCATTAGGAGCCCAGATATTGCCTGAAAAACACATTAGGGTTGGCAGCAGCATTAGGAGCCCATATGTTGCCTGAAAGACACACCCTGGAGTTGGCAGCAGCATTTGGAGCCCATATATTGCCTGAAAAACACATTGGAGTTGGCAGCAGCATTAGGAGCCCATATATTGCCTGAAAGACACACCCAGGAGTTGGCAGCAGCAGCAGCAGCATTAGGAGCCCATATATTGCCTGAAAAACACATTAGGGTTGGCAGCAGCATTAGGAGCCCATATGTTGCCTGAAAGAAACACCCTGGAGTTGGCAGCAGCATTAGGAGCCCATATATTGCCTAAAAGAAACACCCTTGAGTTGGCAGCAGCATTAGGAGCTACCATGAATCAGCTACTACCATGGATCAGCCATTGGTGTGTGGAAATCCTGGCTGATCCATACCTGATTCATCTTCACAAAGGTGAGTCTTTCCACATTTTTCGTGGACAGACGACTTCTCCTTGGCATGACTATGGCCCCCGCCGCACTAAACACCTGCTCAGATGGCACGCTACTGGCCGGGCAGGACAGCTTTTCCAGGGCAAACTCTGCTAGTTGCGGCCTCAAGTCAGGTTTGGCTGCCCAGAAGTCCAGCAGATCCTCAAGGTGCGTTGGCATGGTCATTTCAAGATATGACATGACCTGCTGGTTCAGGCGCTGCTCCAGGTCTTCCTGCTGCTCATGAGTAGCCTCACTATGCAGGTGAAGAAAGCTACTCATTAGCGACTCAAGACTGAGGCTGCTGCTGATGGAGCTGCTGCTGCTCCTGCCACCCCCCCCCAGCAGCCATGGCAGTGGAAGGTGAACACAGAGGTCCCCCCGAGTCAGACCTGCGAGAGTATGGACGATGGCGCAGATAGGCATCGGCTAACTGACTACGTAGAATATCTTTGTAGTAGGTCAGTTTGTCCTCCCTCTCAGTGTCATCTCGCTGATAAATGGAAACAATTCTGCGGTCACTACCAAGCACGTGAGCATGCATCGTGCCATTTGTGCAAGTGACTCGGAGGGACTGCCTGTCTCCATCTCCACTGCATACTGCCACGGTATGACTGGGTCCTCTGTCTCGCCTTCCTCACAACCCTCTAGCTCCTCTGGCTGCTCCTGCTCCTCCTCTCCTGTCAGATGACTAGATAAACCACCCATTTCACCAAAACTAAACTGTGCTTCACTGTGCTCCTCCTCCTCCTCCTCAGCTCCCACGGGGTTTATGTGGCCATGAAATGTATGCGCCATGTCTCCAGTGCCCTGACCAGCCATGGTTTCCAACATGTGTTTGTAAGAACTATACCGGACACCAGTCTGTCTTGAGCTGATAATCCCCAATCTCCACCGCCTCTTCTGCCTATAGACAAGTCCCCGCTTGTAGGAGACGCGGGTAATGCCTCTCCTACTCGGTTACCCCCAGGACTTATAGGGCGCAAAGATTATCAGCTTAAGGTGGAGACTGATGAACGGCAGGGAGTCCCAAGCGAGGATGCCGGGTGGCGGAAGTCCGATTACAAGCCGAGGTCAGAGCCGGGAGGTCACGGGGCGAGGTATCAGAGGGGTCAGGCAGGCAAAAGGTCGGTTCAGGCTGAGGTTGACAACAGGAATCAAACGAGCTTCAATGCTTGGTACTAGGCGCTATAACAGGCAATGACACACTGCAGTGGAAATCCCTTTATAGTGGGAAAACCGGCAGGATTGGACAGAGAGACAGTGGCTGGGATTGGTGCATTTAGGATCTGACAGCAGATTGGAGCACTGGCCCTGTAGTCTGATTGGTGAGCTCTGGGCCGATTGCTCCAGCTGAGCTTCCCAGGCAGACTGCTCAGAGCTGCACCTTCTAGACTTTGTTCTCTTAAACAGCCTCCGGTGGCCATTCTGAGTATTGCACCCCCGGAAGACATGAGCTGACTGTAAAGGCCAGCAAGCACAAGCTGAGTGACAACGGGCAAGGGGGGAGGACTTACTCGGCGACACACGCGCCGCTGGGGATGGCATCGGAGGCAGAGGCAGCTGCTGGGCAGGAGAAACCCTGGCCAGTTGCCTAGGGACACCACGGGCACGGACTGAAGGCAAGTCATTCCTGACAGTACCCTCCCCTTCACGAGGGGCCTCCGGACCCTCACCAGACTTAACAGGATTATCACCCTGAATGGTTCCGGCGGACTTCAATAAAGATACATGAGGTACCCTCATGGATGGAGAGGCAGACGGACAAATAAGCTCTGAGACTTGGGTTGCTCCAACTGTGATACTATAGCAATGTTCTGCACAGTGCGGGCTCCATCCTGTCAATTCCCCAGTTTCCCAATCAAAGGTAGGGTTGTGCACCTTTAACCAGGGGAACCCTAAGACAACCGGGGCTTCAGGGCTGTCTAAGACAAAAAATTCAAGGTTCTCAGAATGGGAAGGTCCCACAACTAGGTTAATTAAAGGGGTTTTGGAGGTGACAGTTCCTCTAGGAACAGGAGTATTGTTTACTGCCAAAATCTGAAGGGGCTTCCCAAGGGGGATTAAGGGAATGCCTAAGGCGGCTACTATGGATTTATCCAAGAAGTTGCCAACTGCTCCGCTATCGACAAAAGCAGAGACGGATTTCCTGGACAACTCCCAACCCACAGTAGCAGGTAACAACATTTTATTTCTATGAAGGGAAGTTACCTGACCGTCCTGACAAACTTTCTCTATCTTGTCAGGACGTTGCAATCCCGCCAAAGGTCTTTTATTGGGGCAGGTCCTAACCAGGTGACCTGAAACCCCGCAGTACATGCATAGGCCTAAGGTGCGACGTCTACTCTTTTCAGCCGGGGAAAGGTGAGTAGCACCAAGTTGCATAGGCTCTTCTGGGGGCGAAGATGAGACAACACCCATAGAGGATGACTCCTGGTGGGAAGATTCCCAGAAGTGAGAGTGATTCTTCTCTATATGTCTCTCCCGTAGCCGTCTGTCAATTTTAATGGCCATAAGCATGAGTTCATCCAGGCTTTTAGGGTAAGGAAAATTTGTTAGAACATCCTTAACACCTTCTGAAAGACCAATTCTATACTGACTACAGAGAGCAGGATCATTCCAACGGGATTCAATCGCCCAGCGGCGGAATTTGGCACTATATTCCTCTGCTGAGCGTTTCCCCTGTTTCAGGCTTCGAAGCCTGGCATCAGCGGTCGAAGTCCTGTCAGGGTCCGAATATAGGATCTCCATAGCGGAGAACAAGGCTGAGACAGATTGCAAGGGCTCATCTGTGGGCGCTAAGCCAAACGCCCAGGACTGTGGATCACCCTGGAGCAGAGAGATAACCAGGCCCACCCTCTGCATTTCTGTGCCTGAAGAGTAGGGCCGTAGTCTGAAATAAAGTTCACAGGAGTTCTTGAAGTTGGAGAATCTTGTACGATCCCCATCAAATTTCTCAGGAAGGGGAACCTTCGGTTCAACAGGAGGTGAGGATACAGGTGGTGCAGGCAGCTGGCGATTTTCTTGATCAGCCACACGTTGGGCCAGCTGGTTAATGGCGGTAGCCATGGCCTGCACTTGTTGTACAAGTTCTTCCATATCAATTTTTGGGCCTGTTATAATGTAAGAACTATACCGGACACCAGTCTGTCTTGAGCTGATAATCCCCAATCTCCACCGCCTCTTCTGCCTATAGACAAGTCCCCGCTTGTAGGAGACGCGGGTAATGCCTCTCCTACTCGGTTACCCCCAGGACTTATAGGGCGCAAAGATTATCAGCTTAAGGTGGAGACTGATGAACGGCAGGGAGTCCCAAGCGAGGATGCCGGGTGGCGGAAGTCCGATTACAAGCCGAGGTCAGAGCCGGGAGGTCACGGGGCGAGGTATCAGAGGGGTCAGGCAGGCAAAAGGTCGGTTCAGGCTGAGGTTGACAACAGGAATCAAACGAGCTTCAATGCTTGGTACTAGGCGCTATAACAGGCAATGACACACTGCAGTGGAAATCCCTTTATAGTGGGAAAACCGGCAGGATTGGACAGAGAGACAGTGGCTGGGATTGGTGCATTTAGGATCTGACAGCAGATTGGAGCACTGGCCCTGTAGTCTGATTGGTGAGCTCTGGGCTGATTGCTCCAGCTGAGCTTCCCAGGCAGACTGCTCAGAGCTGCACCTTCTAGACTTTGTTCTCTTAAACAGCCTCCGGTGGCCATTCTGAGTATTGCACCCCCGGAAGACATGAGCTGACTGTAAAGGCCAGCAAGCACAAGCTGAGTGACAACGGGCAAGGGGGGAGGACTTACTCGGCGACACACGCGCCGCTGGGGATGGCATCGGAGGCAGAGGCAGCTGCTGGGCAGGAGAAACCCTGGCCAGTTGCCTAGGGACACCACGGGCACGGACTGAAGGCAAGTCATTCCTGACAGTGTTGTATTAAATGAAGCAGTGGAATCACGTCGTTCATCCCGTAATCCTGCCTGACAAATAAAGTGGCTTCTTTAAAGGGCCTGAGCAAACGTCAGGTGTCACGTATGAGCTGCCACTGGCTTACATTAAAGTTCCACAGGGGAGTCCCCCTATCTGCTTGGATCATCAAGAAATCATTGATGTCTTTTCTCTGTTCGTATAGTCGATCTAACATATGTAGGGTGGAATTCCAACGAGTGGAAACATCGCAAATCAGACTATGTTGGGGGATACCGTTCTGACGCTGTAGCTCAAGAAGGGTGTGCTTGGTGGTGTAGGAGTGGCTGAAGTGCATACAAAGTTTCCTTCCCGTTGTTAAGATGTCTTGCAGATGGGGGGAACACTTCAGAACATGCTTGACAACTAGGTTGAACATGTGTGCCATACAGGGCGCATGGCTCAGGCTTCCTTGTTGCAGCACAGACAAGATGTTCTTCCCATTGTCAGTCACCATGGTTCCCATTTTCAATTTTTGCGGAGTAAGCCATGTTCTGATTTCTTGATTAATACATTTTAGCAGCTCCCCCCCGTGTGACTTTGTTCGCCAAGGCAAATCATGTGAATCACGGCATGACACCGCCATGCCCTGCACACATGGTAGGCTGGAGGGGCAGCGAGATTTGACCGAACAGTGGAGGCTGAGGAGATGGCGGCTGGCTGAATTTGGTAGCAGCTTGGCACTGGCTGACGCAGCAGGCTGAACCCCCACTTCGGAGCCTTGGTTCTCCCAGGCCGCTTTATGTTGACGCTGCATATGTTGCCGCAGGGCCGTGGTACCAACATTGGGGCCCTGGCCACGCTTGACCTTCTGTCTACACATCTTGCATGTGGCCTACCCTCCTGCGGATGCTTGATGAAAAACTGCCACACTGCTGAGTAGCTAATTTTTCCACTAACAGTCCGCACTACTTCACTGCTACTCCCGCCAACTCCAGGAACCCCTGCCCCACTACCTCCCGCGCAGCAGGTGGTCTACCTTTCCCCCGGCCACGTTTGGCTCCAGACATCCCAATTCTGCAACCATGCTGACTGCCAACCATACTACCACCTTGCTGCCCAGCTGCTGACATTGGAGTTGGCAGCAGCATTAGGAGCCCATATATTGCCTGAAAGACACACCCAGGAGTTGGCAGCAGCAGCAGCAGCATTAGGAGCCCATATATTGCCTGAAAAACACATTAGGGTTGGCAGCAGCATTAGGAGCCCATATGTTGCCTGAAAGAAACACCCTGGAGTTGGCAGCAGCATTAGGAGCCCATATATTGCCTAAAAGAAACACCCTTGAGTTGGCAGCAGCATTAGGAGCTACCATGAATCAGCTACTACCATGGATCAGCCATTGGTGTGTGGAAATCCTGGCTGATCCATACCTGATTCATCTTCACAAAGGTGAGTCTCTCCACATTTTTCGTGGACAGACGACTTCTCCTTGGCATGACTATGGCCCCCGCCGCACTAAACACCCGCTCAGATGGCACGCTACTGGCCGGCAATCTAGGCCTCTCCTCGGTGCACATCCTGGCACATCTCTGCCTGACATTTTTACTGCGTTTAACAGTGAAACAGTGACTTTCTTTACAAAATGCACAATGTTAATAGACAGCTACTCTTCAAATATTTATGCTAGTATTTGCCCCTGTTCAAATACACAGGCTGGCTGCTTTAACAGTGAAAAAGTGACTTTCTTTACAAAATGCTACCAGTTAGCAGACAGCTACTCTTCAAATATTTATGCTAGTATTTGGGATGCCCCCTGTTCAAAAACCACACTTTTACAGTGAGAAAGTGACTTTCTTTACAAAATGCACAATGTTAATAGACAGGTACTCTTCAAATATTTATGCTAGTATTTGGGATGCCCCCCCCTGTCCAAAGGCACAGGCTGGCTGCTTTTACAGTGAAAAAGTGACTTTCTTTACAAAATGCAACCAGTTAGCAGACAGGTACTCTTCAAATATTTATGCTAGTATTTGGGATGCCCCCTGTTCAAAAACCAAACTTTTACCAGTTAGCAGACAGCTACTCTTCAAATATTTATGCTAGTATTTGGGATGCCCCCTGTTCAAAGACACAGGCTGGCCGCTGTAACAGTGAAAAAGTGACTTTCTTTACAAAATGCACAATGTTAATAGACAGCTACTCTTCAAATATTTATGCTAGTATTTGGGATGGCCCGCTGTTCAAAGACACAGGCTGGCTGCTTTTACAGTGAAAAAAGTGACTTTCTTTACAAAATGCACAATGTTAATAGACAGGTACTCTTCAAATATTTATGCTAGTATTTGGGATGCCCAGCTGTTCAAAGACAAAGGCTGGCGGCTTTTACAGTGAAAAAGTGACTTTCTTTACAAAATGCACAATGTTAATAGACAGGTACTCTTCAAATATTAATGCAAGCACGCTTTTTAAAGAATGACACCAGGAAAAGGAAAAGCTAAATAGGCAGGTGTGGTATTAACACTAAATAGGCTTGAAAGCTAATGCAAACACTTTAAACTTTCCCTGTCTTTCTCTGTCACTGTCACAGCCTCTCTACTTCTCTATCTGTCCCTCGCTCGGCTCCTTCTGTTCCTTGGTCTATCTATCTCTCCCTCGCTGTATCTATCTATCTATCTATCTATCTCTCGCTCTCTTTGCGTGATCTGCTCTGGCCGCAATACAGTGTCAGAATGAGCTTCCGCAAAATGGCCGCCGCTTATATAGGTCTGTGACAGCATCGGGAAGCCTGGCTGCCAATAGGTAGCATGTGACGCCTACCCAGGATTCCTTGCCCCATGGGACATGTCCTGACATTTGTATCCACCATTTTAGATGGCCTGGATAGTAGTAAATGGAGTTTGAAGGAAGCGATTCAAGCGATCGAATTGCCACAATATTCGGAATCGCTTCAAATTGAATTTTCCTGAAATTCGTAATGAATTCGGGTTCGTCAGATTCAATTCGCTCATCTCTAACTATAGGTTTCCATCTAACGGCCTTATTTATCAAGGGCTAGCGCCAGGTAGTGTCTGACGAGCGCCAGGTACCGCCAGCTATCGGCGGCTACCGAATCAAGTACGCCCGGCGGCGGTCACAATGACGCATTTATCACGCTAAATGAGGCTAGCGCCGGCGAGAGCGTCAGCTAGTGCGGGATTCATCATGTGGCCGACTGCAACGAACAGCGCCGCTGCTAATCCCATCACAGCGACAGGTATGACCTGGTGCTCCCTGGCGTGGTCCAATGCATTTCAATGGAGCAATCTTTAAATAATCATAATTCATTGCTATTACTGTTTTTTTTTTTTTTTTTTAATGTCAAAAATTCTGTGACCACTTCTGCAATGTTAGGATTTTTTTTAAAGTAAAAAAAAAAAAAAAAATGTGCAGAATTGATATTACAGGTCTGATATTCATGTATTCATATTACAAAATGTTTAGAAAAACTTGTATAATTTTACATATAAAAAAAAAGGTTGTTTGGGGGTTAAAAACTACTTTACACACATCGCCGCCAGCGCTCTGGGGTTTAAACAAGGAATTCACAGCGCAAGAAATTTTTGAGCGTGATTTTTTAATGAATCTGCAGCAAGCCGTTCGCTCTGGCCATTCGCTGTAAGGCGCACCCATACAAGCGGAACCTGTGAAACAGCGACTCCTAACCCCGTATTCAACATTACCGCACACCGACTGAGTCGCTGTCAACAAGCAAACCCCAGCCAAGCACAGCGAATACTAGCTGTCGCTGTTAAAATCACGCTACTGGCGCTCATCTGTCGCTACCTGGCGCTATTAATGAATCGGCCTCCCCGAAGAAGAGAGAAAACTCTTTAGGTCTCAGCATGGGGTTGCAAGACAGGGATAGACCCCAGATTTCCAAGCAATCCTGGAAATTTCCAAGGGGAAAAGGCAGATTTTTTTCACTCAGGCTCACTCAGCACGTTCCTTGATGTCTTCTTGGGCAAAAAGAGCGGGTGCTTCGATCGAGGACATCTGTAGGGTGGACACATTTATAAAGCAAGACTATAGTTTTGGAAGAAAGGACCTTCAATCATTTTGTCCCACCACATCTCCTGGTGGACCGTATCGGATATGACTGAGGAAAACAGGGGTTACTTACCGGTAACTTCCTTTCCTGATTCTAAACATGGTTGATCAGATCTCTGGGAGTGGCCTCTGGGAGTTATTCATGGGGAATACTTTTACTCTCCTTGGTCTTGGTTCTTGCACATAACTGAGGATTGGGTGGTGGAGCTTTGAATCATTTGTTTGTTTGTCTTTACAGCAAAGACACACTATCCTGGTGGACCTTCCCAAAGTAACCTGTAAGTAACCCCTGCCACAAAAATTAAATTATCCAGATTATTGAGAAAGTACTGAAAACATTGCAAAGACATTTCATGTTAAAGCCCAAACTCTGCTGAAATAAAAAACTATATATACGTTTCTGGAAATGCCTGCAAAATCACAGTTACACATATACACAAGTCCAGATGCCTAAAATTGCTTAGTAACATGGGGTGACAAGATCTCTAGATAGGGTGGAAGGGTGAAATCCTCTCTTTGTATTGGCCTTCTATACATTCATGAATATTGATTAGATCCCCTCCATGGCATCTCTTTAAATTGGCCTTGTATATATCTATATATAAGTTGCACTATATATATACACAGTTCCCAGTGCTTTTGGGGACACTTGTATGTATCTATATGTATAGCATGTATATGGTGCTCTATATGCTCTAGTGGTCATTGTAGCGTTGAAATATTTCTCAAATATAAAAAGGAAATTACAACAGAAAGAATTGGAATGGATTTTTAATTTGAGCACCAGGGCACCTTTGGGTCTTAATGAGGAATTCTCATTCTCACCTTTTTTGGGACGGGATTAAGTTTATTGAGACAATATATATTGTATTTATGCTTGTACGTAAAATTTACACACAATTGTTTATTTTTGTTTTTTTTCTCTTGTGTGTTTTCTTCTTATTTTTTAGTGTATCTGTTATGTGTCTGCACTTTAGTTGAGTAGCACTTGAATCCAGACCAGATGATATCAAGGCTTTCCTTCCTTTGGACCTCCATCGAGATTGACCCCCTCCCATTTTTTGTTGTAAAGATTCCTAGAAGATGTGTGCCTATTTTGAGAAGATTCTGCAAGCACTAGAATATGATACAAGAAAAAAATATTTTTTTATTTATTTTTTCCTTAGATGTAATATTGAAGTTGGTAATCGATGGTGAATGTATGCCATTCTTTTATATAAATAACTTAGTAGTCACTGTAAGTTAATTAATTTTATTAATTATTGATTTATCGAAAAGTATTAATTTAATAATTCAATTCAGATAATAATTTTTGTATCACCAAAATAAGATTGTTGTGCAATATTAGTAATAAAAATTATTATTCTTTTAATTACAATGATGTAAATTATTTGATGTGTTTAAACTAATAATTTAAATTGAAAATTAAAATAATAATGACAAAATCAATAATTAATAAATACTAAAATAAAATATATTAATCATTTTCACTTAGATATACCTCATTCACTTATGCACCTTAGTAGTTTATTGATTTGAATATATAAATTAACTTTGGTTTTTAATTTAATTTTAATTTAATTTAATGTAATAGGTATAATTACTTAGATGTTTATCTTAATAATAGGAGAATTTATGGCACATTATATGTAATCATATTAGACATGTCTTAGGTAGGTCAGGATAACCTAACCTTGAGCAGCTGGTTCCAGGAATATACGCAGATACCCACATTAAGGGCTCTTATCAAAGCGGTCAAACTTACATATGTTTATGCGGTCAAACTTATATATGTTTAAGTTCTGTATGTCAAGTGTCTCAATGATCTATTATGAATTGCAATAATAACTGTATCAATCAGTAGTATATGTCATGTTGTGAAGCCTGTGTATATATAGTTTTTGTAGACATATTTTTTGCACCTTGATATCACCATCCCTCCTCCCACCCTCTGCCTTTTCCCCTGAGCGCCGCTGCGCGTGAGTGGCGGCTCCGGGCTCCCCGGCGGGTAGGCGGCTCCTACTGCAGGGGAGTGTGCCTGCACGCTGGGGGGGCCGGGATTGCGCATTTGTGCGCTCGCGCACGTCGGCGTCCCCGGTGGGTGGCTCCCACTGCAGGGGAGTGTGCCTGCGCGCCGGGGGGGCCGGGGCCGCACGTTTGTGCGCAACAGCGTTTTAACATTACATGGTCCAGCCTATGTCATTTTTGGGCGGACGTGATGTGCCCAGCAGGTGTCTAATTAGAATCCCCCGGCCAGGGGAGGGGACACCACCGCATGTTTGGTTGCACTCATTTCATTGACATTATACACAGCATAAAAGGAAGCGAGGAGGTAGCCCCTGACACCTCCTGACGAAGTGCTGGGTGACCCCGCACGCAACGCGTCGACGGTCTATGAGGCTGTTTGGTGAGGGGACTTGGCTCCATTTCCACTGACCTGGTGATACAATTTTTATCCTTATTTTTAGCAGTCATATCACAATGTATGTTGTATAGCACTTGGTATCTATATAGCACTTGACACTTTACTTGGTTGCACTTTGGATAGCACTATTTGCACTTTACTGTGCACATTGCACAGTTTTTGCAGAACCAGAGAAAAATTTTTGTAGTAGTCATATCACAATGTATGTTGTATAGCACTTGGTATCTATATAGCATTTGACATTTTATTTGGTTGCACCTTAGATAGCACTATTTGCACTTTACCGTGCACATTGCATAGTTTTTGCAGAACCAGAGAATATTTTTTTTTTTTTTGTGTCTTTACTTTCACTTTAATTGACTGCATTCATCATGATATTTGTTGTATTAGAGCCATAAAATTAAGCCCCCCTTTTCCAACACCTTTTTAAGTGTTTTTTAAACTTTTGTCAGTCTTGTATATGTTTATGTTTTCAATAAAGGCATGGTATATCAATTTTTAAACTACTGAGTGCGGCTCACTTTGATAAAGGCTTTTGGGACTGTGCTGGCAGCCCCACCACCTTTTCTGTTTGTGTACATTTAGATGTCCCTTTATCAGCCAGCACCAGCATTTACATAGATTAGTATACTTAATTTAGCAGTGCGGGACAAAAAATCTTTTTCAAAGAAATATTTCTCACCATATAATTTGCTAATATTCCAGATTTGCTCTCCGGTCTGTTTAGATGTATTTGGGCATTAAAAGATCCTCTAGGGCATAACAATGATTCATGGTAAAGTCGCCTTGTATGTTATTATTCTGATAAATTGGACTATAATCCAAAGAACGAGATGAATCGCCCTAAAGAGGCCACTCCAGGTGGCCCACTGAAAATGCGTCACTAGCTGTGGGGTGTAAAGTAACTATTTATAGGATGCTATACTTCAGCCCAATAAATACAGTGCACTGGAATCACACACCCCATAAAAACACAAGATACCCAACTATAATAACTCAGATAGTTCCCATATTAACGAGCTTGGGACCCCTAAAGCTTCAGTGTGCATATGAAAGATTCTGGCCTTTAGATTTTACAAATTATCCACTAGGAAACCTAGGCAAGTGCCAATGGCCATTCAATTGCAGTTACCATTTGTTAGAAGCAGAGGGGCATATTATGGGTATCAATGTAGGTAGATACTGTAGCTGAGGAATTGCCCACTCTGAATCCTTCTTTTCCTTATTTCTGTTTTGCCATTCTTCCTTCTATCATTCTTTCCTGCCCTCCCTCTATAGTTCCCTTCAACAAGCTTTATATCTGGACCTTCTCTTTTATTCCTTATATTTACCTCTACCTCCTAATTTTCTTCCTTCTTCATTTCTTTCTCCAGTTATTCCTCTGGTTCTTTCTATCCTGCCTTCATCTTTGCATCCCGCCCTTCTTCTCCCCATCTTTCCACTCCCTCAATTTCTTCCTTTTATCTTTATTCTTCCACCTTCTTTATTTTTTCCCTTTCTCTATTTTACTTTTTTTCCATCTTTCAACCCTTCATAGCTCCCTTCTTCCCTACCCCTCCCTTCCTTTCGGTTTTCTTTCCTTCATGCCCTTGCCTAGGTATGCTAGGCCTTCCATTTGAGATCTTTCCTGTTCTTGTACTGGCTGTTGTCACTGAATCTCAGCTTTTCCTCATTCCCACGGCACATGAAATTAGCCAATTAGTGGCACTCCTCTAATATAGATTTCCTTTGCCGCTCTGAGCTCAGTGTGGCAAAAGAAATCTGAATGAAGAGAGCCCTGCCAGACGCATTCCCCATTCCAGCCTCTAGATGTGGACATGCCTGCTCTGGACATTCAGAAAATACTGGTGTGGGTGCGCACCTAGCGGGAGGAATGCTAGGATGTGGCGTGGGTTTGTGGAAGAGGTTATTGGATCAGGTGATGCTAAGGTTTCACACAGGAGGGCATCCCAATTTGGTATGCCCCATCATAAGGTAGACCACCACCCAAGAGTCTTATAGACTCAAGGGAGTGGTTAGTGGTTTTGTTAAGGCAGACCTCTAGGGATCTCCACTCACTAGCAATTGTCCACCTGCCCATCACCACCACGTACTAGACAGAATTAGAGATACCTTTTGGGGAAAGCACAAAAGATATGTCCAAGGTGTTACCTGATAGGTGATCTCTAGTTTGCCATATTTTATTGTTTTACACTGTTTCCCTCTCATATTTTCTCTTCATTTCTGTTTTGTCCACTTCCTTCCATTTATCCTTTCTCTCTCCCTTCCTTTCCTTCTTTGTTCCAATCCTTACTAGCTTACTACACTATTTCCTCTCCCTGTTTCCTTCCTTGTTATGCTTCATCCTATTTCTCTTTTTCTTGGTCTTTCTTTCCTCAATCGGTCCTCCCTTTCTTCCACCCCCTCCCCCTTCTCCTTTTCCATCCTTTCCTCCCTTTTCTCTCAATTTCATTCTCCCTTGGTCACTGCTCCACCCTATAACTCAAAAGTCGTCATGGAGATTATAATTGTGCATTGCTCTAATAAACCAGCTCCCATCTCCAGCCTGCACAGTCCCTAAGGGGTTAATAGCATCTCAGCTGCTTCACCTTTTACTAAGAAAACATCTGCTTTGCGTGTAATTACTCCAAGAGGTTTTTTTTCTTTGTTGCCTTTATTTTTTCCCCCACAGCTAGCAAAAAGTATAAAGCTCCATCTGGGCTGACAGCCAGCAGGAGAAGCAGCCAATTATCCCTCTAATAAACACCATCTAGGAATTAACCTCAGACTGCGGATATATAGGACACTTAAATGCTAAATGGGATTAATTAAAATTTAAAGGTGGTGCTGTCATACCTATAGATCTGACAGTAAATCATTATGGCTTCTGTTCATTGCCGGAACCTTCGCTGCACTCAGCAGCTTATCCGTCAGTTAATTTCTCTCATGTGAGCGAAAAAACCTCGACCCCTCCCACTGCTCTGAATATCATTATCTATGTGGAGAACATTAGCGCTTTACAGAGACAAATACCTTTGTCCTGCTCCGGCATCACTCTGCTGTAAATATGCTTCAAACTGTGAGCCTAAATCTTCTTTCTGGAGAGAGAGAGAGCTTATTTGCCCGATTTTTCAATCCATAACGCATTGGTGAAAGGTCTGGACTGCAGGCAGACCAGTTCAGCGAATGGTTCAGCGAAAATGGCTCTCAACCTGCGGTACATGTACCCCAAGGCTTAAGTAAGGGAAGCACCAACAGGGGTCTGATGGGTCTATTATATTATTTTAACAGTAAAACATTTTTCCTTTTTTTAAAGTGCTATTTGAGACTGTGGCCTACTTATTTTGACCAAATGTTTAATTTACCCCCTCTTTGGAGTACTCTATTGACTTTTGTCTTTTGGGGGCATGTGGCGTAAAAAGTTTGAGAACCACTGCAATATGTTGTTCAGATTTAGTGAAGCAAGTTAGATTCTTGGTACATGCACCCTTGGATCAGGGATCATGTAGGTTTTACTTGGGACTGGGGATGCCACGGGGAGGGGGAATCAGGCTGGAGTGAAGTAAAGATAAATATGTATTAAAAGAGAGGTTGGATGAAGGAAGGGTTAAGCATGTAGTAAAAGAGAGGCTGGGCGAGAAAGGGATAAACATCTAGAAAAAGAGAGGAAGGGATAAGCAGAAAGAGAGAGGCTGGGGTCGGGAAGGGGTAAACAAGCAATGAAAGGCTGGGGTAAAGGAGGGGTAAAAAGGCAGGAAATGAAAGGCTGGTGTGAGGAACAGGTGAACAGGCAGGAAATGAAAGGCTGAGGTGAGGATAGTTTGAACAGGCAGAAAATGAAAGGCTGGGTGAGGAAGAGGTGAACAGGCAGAAAATGAAAGGCTTGGGTGGGGTGTGGAATGAGCGAACAGACAGGGAATTAAAGGCTGGGTAAGGAAAAAGGTGAACAGGCAGGAAATGAAATTCTGTTGAGATGAAGGGGTAAACAAACAGGAAATGAAAAGATAGGGTGAGGAAGGAATAAACAGTAAGTTAAAGGCTGGTGCGATGAAGGGGTAAACAGGTAGGACATAAAAGGCCGTGGTGAGGAAGGGGTAGACAGGCAGGAAATGAAAGGCTGGGTGATAAAGGGGTAAGCAGGCATCAAATGAAAGGTTGAGATAAGGACTGAGTAAACAGGCAGGAAATGAAAAGCTGGGCGGAGGAAGGGATGAATATGCAGGAAATGAAAAGCTGGGCTGAGGAAGGGGTGAATATGCAGGAAATGAAAAGCTGGGGCGAGGAAGGGGTGAATATGCAGGAAATGAAAGACTGGTGTGATGAAGGGGTAAACAGGCAGGACATAAAAGGCTGGGGTGAGAGAGGGGTAGACAGGCAGGAAATGAAAGGCTGGGGTGACAAAGGGGTAAACAGGCAGGAAATGTGTAGAGGGGACAACCACAATCTTTGGGATGTCCCCAGGGAGAATGCAGCTCTACGTAAGAGGGAGCGTGGGCAGAACTCAACCCACTTGCCATTAGGGCCCAGGGGGATTTAGGTACTCACTCAGGTCCCCAGGTTCTCCGGCAGCAATCCAAGGCGGGTCTCAGTATTCTATGGTGCAGAGAAAAAACTATGCAGAGTCCGTAGAAGGGCTAAAAGGGATGCCGATTCTGGACAATAGGTCCACGGCACGTAGGGATACTCCTTGTGGTGCCCACCTCCAACTGCTTGGCACCTACCTGGTCCACCTTGCTAGTGTTCCGTCCAACTGGGACTTCCTCCCTCCAAAGACCCTCTAGCTCCAGCCTGTCATGAGGGGTACTAAGCCTTGGTGACCTCCAAAGCCCCTTCGGTTAGGAAATGCCATCATGGGTGCTACCACAGTGCCCCTCTCATAGGATACTGGTCAGTGTGTCTTCCGTTGGACAATGTTCCCCGTCCTCTCTTCAGCCTCCTGACTCAGACAACCTCTCACTCCCTGGGTCTTCTTTATATGTATGACACAGGAACCAATCAATGAAGGGTGGGCAGTCCCTAACTAAATGCCCGAAACCTAATCCCTCAGCAGCAGGGAGGCAGCAAATAAAAGTGCTGCTACCATCCCTAAGTAAAGAACCTCCCTTCACTACAACACAACCAATACAACCATGAACCCTTAAACTAATTATTAACCCCGTACCAGTGGAGGTGGATAAGCCACCCCCCTGTTACATCCCCCCACCTTTAACTATCCTTATGGTTCCCCCTCAGTAAAAGTGGTACAAGGCTTATTTGCTTATTCTCAACAATCTTGGTAGACAAAATACACTCAGCATATAAAACACCTGTAAGGGAAAAATGACACAGAATCTAAAATCTTTTCAAAACCAAACACAATATTAACCCTTTAAACGCCAGCCATGTAAATTTTACGCGCCTGACTTACATGTCCCCTCGTTCGATATTTTTACGCGCCTGACTTACCTGTCCCCTCGTTCGATGCGGCCGGGTCTCCTCTTCAGCCAGAGGGGCTTCGATCACCCATTGGGGCTCCTCCGGCTGCAGGGGAGTGCCCAAAATAGGGTGCCCCCCGTTTCAGCAGGCGCCGGGATTGCCTGTAAAAAAAAAAAAAAAAATGACATTTACTCACCTTCGTGCCCACCGGCTCCCGCTGTCTCTCCTCTTCACGGGGGGGTCTCTGATCACCCCCCCGCTCTTCCACCTGACAGCCCTCCACCCTCCGTAGGTTCCAATGGCTCCCCTTTGGGGGCGGGGGCGATGACGTCACCGCCGGGTGTCGTCGGGGTACCCGGCGGTTCAGCTGTCAGATGCCGGTGAGGGCTGGGCAGAGGAGGAGGGAGGTAGGCGATCCTCTGATCGCCTGTCTCCCCCCTCCTCTGTTCAGCCATCACTGACATCAGATCGCCGCGGGACACAGGAGATGCAGATCGGAGGTGAGTAAAGAAAAAAAAATGTATTTTAATTTATTTAATTAATTTAATAAATTTAATTTATTTTCAAAGTGTGTCTCTGTCTGTTTTTTTTTATACTTTTAACCCTTTGTGAACTGGTAAGGGGTCCATGTGACCCCTTTACCAGTTCACAAGGCTCGGGGGTCTGGCAAGTCACCTGCGGCTAGCGGGTGACTTGCCATTAACCCCTGGCCCCCCAAATTACCTGCCTCCCCAAAGCCCAGGGGGGCAGAAGAGCCGTGGCCCTAGGCTATGTCGGCTTGTAGCCTGCAGGGCCAGGGGCCACTAAAGCTTGCCCCTGCGCCCTGTTAAACAAGCCCCCATAGCTGGTCACAGGCCCCCCCGTGAAGGGGGGCCCCACACCAATTTTTTTTTTATTTAACCCTTTATTATGTGGATAGTAATTGTATTTTATTTGTAAATGTTATAAAGTGCTCTTTTCAGTTTAGGGGATCCCCTGGACAGGAACGGGGGCTACCGATACATATGTGGTATCATTGTAATCGGGAGAAATGGGGCTTTCACATGCAATATGGTTTTCTTTAATAAAATAAATGTTTTTGTTAAAATAAAGGAGACAATGTAAAAAGATATATATTTTTTAATTTTTTTTACTTATTTACTTAAAAATATATAAAAAAAAGTAGAAAAAATACAAACATTTCATGTTAAAGCCTAAACTCGGAAATTCCTAAACTTGGAAATTCCTGCAAAAATCACAGTTAAACATCACACAAAATGGTGAAAAATATCCTGTCAGCAGAGGGTGACAAAATCTCAAGTAGGCTGGCAGTTAAAAGGTTACAGGTACCTATGCATGTTGGGTATTGTTCTGTGCGGGGGACCTTGCACTTTCAGATTTAGCTTGTTTTTTTCTTATTTGCATATTGACATTTTAGGAAAAGGTGTTTTTTATTTTGCTTTTTAATACATTTTTTTTGTGAAACCCTGTGCAACCTAAGAATTCTTCGAGATATTACTTCCAGAAAGATGAGCCCACTACAACAATCTGGGTACGCTTAGAAAGCTTAACATGTGTACTTTCAGGGAATATATGGTTTATTGGGGATATTCCAAATGTAAAGGGTTGTTTTGGTAGAAAAAGCACTTTGTCTGCAGAGCTAAAATTTTGAAGTAAAATTACCGTTATGCGCATGCTTTACTTTGGTGTGTTTGGCAACTATTTCCTTGACAGAACCTTGCATGTTGGGTATTGTTCTGTTTGGGGGATGTTGCTTTTTCAGTTTTTTTCTTGTTTGCATATAGTTTTCTTTTAGGAAAATGTGGTTTTGATTCTGCTTTTTTATTCATTTTTAGGGAAACCCTGTGCAACCAAAGAATATATTGAGGAATTACTTCCAGAAAACTGCACCCATGTCAACAAGCCTGGTACGTCTAGAAAGCCTGAGGTGTATACTTCCAGGGAATATATAGTTTGTCAGGGGTATTTCAAATGAAAAGGGTTGTTTTTCTTGAAAAACTGCAAGGTGCGCATATTGCATAGCATAGTTGTATTTTATCTGAAAATCTCCTAAAGCGTTGTTTCAGTTTGGGGGAGTCTCCTGGGCAGGAAAGGGTGTCTACCTATTCATATGTGGTACTGCTGTAACCGGAAGAAATTGGGGTTTCACACGCAATAAGGTTTTATTGACAAACTTACATTTTTTATTACAAAAAAACACTACAAATTGTAAAAAATTGCTTTTTTTATTTTTTTGCACAATTTTCACCCAAAAATATTCAGAATACACTTAGAAAATGACAAACAAGACCTTTCATGTTAAAGCCCAGGCTCTGCTGAAAAAAACAATATATCACTTTCCTTGGAAATCCCTGGAAATCCCTTCAAAAATCACAGTTGAAAATGGGGAGCGCAAAATAGTGCAAAATGGTCTGGCAACAAAGGGTGACAAAATCTCAACATAGGCTGGCGGTTAAAGGGTTAAACAAATCAGCATACCTCTAAAACAACAAGAATCTTCTTAAATCCTAATATCACATAAAAGGGGAATAAACATTAAAGTGCACCAGATAGCATCCTACTTATGTCACATGTATGCACATGCATCCCCCTATTTGGGATACTGGCTTCCAACCTCCCTCCCCCGTATCCCAGATAAACTAACCTGGAACAGCCCAAACCATAACACTAAGGAGCATCGCTAGCTATACCCATAAACAAATAAGGGGCTTAAGGCCCCAAAACATAGGTATGGCACAATTAGCAGCATAAACAAATATTAACCTCACCAACATAGATGTAACGACCCCCAAAAATTAGGGGTATTCAAGACAAAAAAATATTTTCATTGGTGATTGCTGCAGTTCACGGACCCACATCACTCGTACCAGGAGGGGTTAGGTAAGGTGAGGTTGTATGAGCTTCCCATCACACATATTTTTAAGAATCGAAAAAGATTTGGTCGAGCCCTATACCTGACTTGGATATGGGTCAGGAAAATCCAGCATCCAAGCCCAGGGTTGGCTTAGCGATGTTGCATTTAACACATAAAACATCCTCCATCCACTCATCTCAATAACCTTCTACTTCCCACAAAATTTTTGAGGGTAGATAGGGGTACTGTCATATTCAAGGTACACCAGTTGGTTGAAAAACCTTTGAAATTTGCACAGGTTGTTTTGCCAGGTCCCCCCCTTGCCTTTGCAGGGGGCACCTAAGAATCCGGCACCCACTAGCCACAACACAAGTGGGGAGGGTCATCTTTGTCAGTCACCTCGCCAAGATCCCGAGGCGGTTCAAAGCGTAAAGCCGCAGCATGACTCGAAGCCAAGAAAAAATTTACATTTGGTAGGCCGCTAAGGCCTCAGAACAGGGGGGCTCTTCTTCCTCCTCTGCTTTTGCAGCAGCCCTGTAAGCCCTTGGTGTCCCAGTTCCCTTCAGGGCCGTATCCATATACTCTGTATCTGTCCCCCACAGTATTGGAGTGAGGGTGATGTGGGTCTTGCAGCCTCAAGTCCCTCAAACGTGAGAGGCTGGATCATGGTCAAAGACTGCTATCCCTCTGGGACCACCTCAGCTGAACCCGGTACTAGGGCTAGGGCCAGGGGCAGGGGAAGCGCATACCTCCCCTGTAGCAGCAGCCCCAAACTCCTCTGCAGTGGGAAACTCCTAAGAATTGATTTCCTCCTTGATGTCCGGGCCACCATCATTCTTCTCTGCACCACAAAGTCCAAACAAAGCGTTGTTCCCCAGCTTTCACACCCTAGCCCCCTTGTTGGGGAATTAGGGGGGCTCTTGTAGCACCCTTCTAAGATGATACAGTTTAGTGCTTCTTCATTCGAGCACTGGTTTTCGTCCTCTCTTCAGCCTCCTGGCTCAACATTCATGTCTTGCTTCCCCAACTGTAGACAAGCTCTCACTCCCTGGGTCTTCTATATACAAGACCCGGGAACCAATTAGCGACGAGGTGGGCGATGCCTAAAACCTAACCCCTCAATTGCAGGGAGGCAGCAACTTAAAGTATCCCTGCCACTAAAAGCGTCCCTGCCATGTTAAACACCCCCCTACACTACACTACAATAACCATTAACCCTAAAACTAGCTCTAAACCCCTTAAAAGTGGTGGTGGATAAGCCACTATCCTGTTACAGAAGTCTGGGGTGAAAAAGGCTCAAAGGCTAGGGTGAGGACTTGGTAACCATGCATGAAATGAAAGGCTGGGGTGTGGACGGGGTAAACAGGCTGGAAATAAAATGCTGGGGTGAGGAAGGGAAACAGGCAGGACATTTAAGGCTGGGGTGATGAATGGATAACAGGCAGGAAATGTAAGGCTGGGGTGAGAAAGGGGTAAGCAGGCAGGAAACTTAAGGCTTGGGTGAGGAAAATATGAACAGGCAGGAAAGGCTGGGCGAGGAAGGGGTAAACAGGAAGAAAATGTAAGACTTGGCTAAGGAAGGGGTAAACAGAAAGGAAATGTAAAGCTGGGGTGAGGATAGGGTAAAATAGACAGGAAATGAAAAGCTGGAGTGAGGAGGGGGTAAACAGGAAGGAAATCTAAGGCTGGGGTGAGGAAGGGGTAAACAGGCATGAACTAAAAGACTGGGGGGGGGGGTAAACAGGTAAAAAATGAAAGACTGGGTAGAGGAAGGGCTAAACAGGCAGGAGATGAAAGACTAGGGGGGGAGGGTAAACAGGCAGGAACTGAAAGGCTGGGGTAAACAAGGGGTAAAGAAGCAGCAGAGAGAATTTGGATGGAGGAAGGGTTAAATTGGAACAAAACCAGGGATTTTGACTATCCCAGATTATGTCCCTTGCCCCTGGGGCATCACAATTTGGGATGCCCCGCTGTGTGAAGCCCCCAGATCGTTCATGACAAACTCACCTTTCCAGAGATGCCAAGTCACCCCATTTTGCAGGAGACTCCCGAAATTAACTCCACTCACCCAGTGACCAGGCAGTCAGATGATCTCATCCGTGATTTTGAGCCCCCATAATTTTAAGTGATGGGAGCAGCAGGATGTGCTGGATGTTGCAGTTCTACTGATTATCTACAGATTACTGATTATCTACAGATTATCCACTCACGGTAGGGAAAACTTTTTTTTCTTTGTAGTGCCAGTTACTGTCTTTGTGTATGTTCAGAATTATTATTTATTAGTGATGTATCTTTATAACTGTATCTCTACTGCACAATGAATAACATATTTATGGTTAATATCTATAGGGATAAGGAAAATATTTTATCCACAAAAGCATGTGAATAAGCCACACCCCTAACCTGTGCCCCATCGCGCCTATCACCCTGAAAACTGGTCTTCAAGGTTGGCATCTCTGCCTTTCTCTGGTTCTATGGTGCATGTGGGGGCTCTCATCCAATCAGAGCTATTTGCTATGCATAGAAATGCTGAGGAAGTGGCCACTCTCGTCCTTGATTGTTCACTTCACAGAGGGAGCTGCCGTAAAAGATGAATGTTGTAGCAACCCGGGGGGAGGGTTAACACACCCATTTGGGATGGCCTGGGGAAGGCCAGTGGCTGGCCACACTGTCCTGCTTTAAACAGGAAAAGAGAGGCTAGTGTGGGGTAAGCAGGAAACAAGAGGCTGGGCTGAGGAAAGTGTATACTGGTAGGACAATAGTGTGTGGATTGTACAAGGTACTGGCCTTCAGAAAATGTTTGGTACAATAGAACTGCCCCACTTCAGTTCCTGAAGAACCACAATACCTTTTATTTTCCCAAACTCTATTTACACTCCAAGACACTTATGACTGCAACTGAAATACACTACCATCTTCTCTTTGACTCATTCTCTCCTCCACACTGACGCACTGTGATACTCAAGGCCGCTGTTTTATAACCCTTTATAAGCCTTTATAACCGAATAATAAAAGAGACCGAAGGTGTCATTTATTAGTCGTGTGTCAGCTAGATTGCTAATTGTGACACACTCATCCTAAAAGAATAAAGTCAGATACTAAGCTAAAGTTAGAATAGAATGAGAAATCGAAATAAATTTAGAATATCACTGATTTAGTTTGAAAATGACCTAGACCTATTTAGTGAACTACCTCTGATCCTGAGAAACCCAGGGCTCTTCGGGCTTCAGAAGAGGGCCCGGAATAGCCACCCCCCACTTCGGCCTCCATCGCTGCTAACTGTAAAAATAACAGAAAAAATGTACTTACCCACAGCCACTTCACCGGGGGGCATCCAATCGTTCTATGGACTCAAAAATAGCCCTCTTCTCCACTTCCTGGGTTGCCCACCACTAGCCATTTCCTTTGTGGGCAGAGTGGATGATGTCATCTATGATGTCACCCATGACATCATCCCTCACCGAGGGTGAGGGGTGTGATCCCTTGCTCCCCCCCTCCACCGATCACCTAGCAGCTGTCATCAGAGCTCCATGAGACAGGATCGTCGGGGGACAGAAGAGGATCGGAGATGAGTAAAGATAAAATTAATACATAGATGTCATATTTTTCTGGTGTGTGTGACTTGTTTTTACTGTCAAACCTTTGTGAACTGGTAAGAGATCCATGAGACCCCTATACCAGTTCACAAGGCTCCAGGGCTGGCAAGTCACCTGCGGCTAGCCAGTGACTTGCCATTTGTAGCAGGCTGGGAGGGGGGGGGGCAGCAAGGCTGGCCTCTGTGCCTGTTCTACAATCCCCCATACCCTTAAAATCCCCCCCAAAATGCCCCCCTCTCTGGGAAGAGGGACCCCATGCCAATTTTTTTTGTTTAACCCTTTATAGTGTGGATAGTTGTATTTTATTTATAAATGCTTTAAAGTGCTCTTTTCAGTTTGGGGGTCTTCTGGGCAGGAAAGGGGGGTACCGATACATATGTGGTACTGTTGTAATCGGTTTGTGGTGCGCACTGTGTCTGCAGAGCTGAAATTTTCAAGTAAAATTACCCTTATGTTCCATGCTTTACTTTGGGGTGTTTGACAACTTCTCCCTTGACAGTGCCTATGCACGCTGGGTATTTTTCTGCTTGGGGGACCTTGCTTTAGATTTAATTCGGTTTTTCTTGTTTGCTTTTTGTTTTTTTTAGGAAAATGTGGCTTTGTTTCTGCTTTGTATTCCTTTTTTAGGAAAACTCCTAAACCAAAGAGTAAATTTAGGGATTACTTCCAGAAAAATGCACCCACGTCCACAACCCTGTTACGCCTAGAAAGCTTGAGGTGTGTACTTCCAGAGATTATATAGTTTGTGGGGGGTATTTCAAATGTAAAGGGTTGTTTTTCTTGAAAAACTGCAAGGTGCGCATAGCATAGTTATATTTTTAATCTGAAAACCTCTTAAAATGGACCAACACCGAGCTGGATTGGCCCGGGAATCTATAAGATTCCCGTGCCGATCCAATCCCTCCCCACGGGGCATCCAAAATCCCCGCTGTGTGAAACCCCCCAGGACGCCTGCTAACCTTACCTGAATCCCGGTCCAACGGCGCATGCGTGGGCCGCTGCCGCATCTCGCACTTCTCTCTAGCAGGGCGCGTGCCCGCGCCGGCCATTTGTGAATGGCCGACATGGGCGCACTCCCTGTTAGAGGGAAGCGCAAGATGTGTCCGCCAGCGTGCTCGGAGCCGATGAGCTTAGACGCACTTAGACGTGCATAGCTCATCGGCTCCGAGCGTGCTGATTGGACGAGCGGCCGTGCATGCACAGTAGGAGCGGGGTGAGGTGAGTTGTTCTGGGGGGTTTCCCATAGCGGGGTTTAAAGTGTTGGTCCACTTTAAAGTGCTGTTTCAGTTTGGGGGAGTCTCCTGGGCAGGAAAGGGTGTCTACCAATACATATGTGGTACAGTTGTAACCGGGAGAAATGGGGATTTCACACGCAATAAGATTCTTCCGGTAGGCTGGCAGCGAAAGGGTAAAACCCTTTGAACCCCACTGTGTGTGGACACAGACACACACTGTGAGCATTGCATCTTTTGTGCCCCCACATTGTCTGTATTTAACTTCTAAAACATCTATAAATATGTCTCCATTAGCAGAGGCAGCTCCAGATACAGTGCAGCGTATGGGATTCAACCCCTCTGTGCACTTCCCTCACATTGACTGCATTTAATGCAGCACTATACTCAAGTCACCACTTCCTCATTCACGGTGTATGGCACAAAATAACAGTTAAGAAGGTGACCATTGCAAACCATTCAGGTTTAATGTGCAAGCCCACTGGGAAATCGTGATTGGTCACCAGCAGTCTTGTGATTGCCAGCCATTCGTAAATTGGCTAACTGGTTAACTAAGGGTTTAGGATTGCTTTAATTCAGTTCCTATGTTACCAAATCAACAATAGGGAGCACTAAAATCTGCATAACCACCAGATACGGCCCTGGGCAAAGGGTGATATGCAACTTACATACAGTCCTGCAGGGACAAGCCATTGGACCTACGGGCTGATTTCCCAGCTCACACAGCAGCACCTTTCCAGTATGCAGGAGACACACTAAAAGCAGTATGGATACAGGGGACAGGGGATATTGTGCAGCGAGCAGGGGGAGGTGGGTTATAATACAGAAATATCACTAGTGACAGCATCAGGCGAGAGGTGGCACAGATAAGTGGAGCCCGAATAAAATTACATAAAAAACGTCTTTTCCATTCCGTCTTGATTTAGAAATAGTGAGTAAATGTATTCCTCTGCCATCTGGAAGCATTAAATCAGTTGAGGGGGGGGGATATATGGAGGCCCAGTAAATAACCGCAGCCACAACTCTCTGTATCACCAACATTCTCATTACCCACTGCAGCAGCATCACAAGGAACCACTCTACCACATCTCTGTGCCCAGCATCACATTCACCCACACTCTGTCCCCAGCCCAACATTACCCCACACCCTGTACCATTTACCACAGTACTCCACTCACTGCCCTGCTCTACATTGCTCAATACCCTATGTCCAACACAGTATTCACCTCCACCTTGTGCCCTGCCCCACATTCATCACCTATACTGTGCCAAGCAAAACCTTACCTCACACATTGCGCCCTGCTCCACATTCACCCACACCCTACACCAAAGCCTGTATACACCTCCACCTTGTGCCCATCCCTACATTCATCCCCTATACTGTGCCAAGCACAACATTACCTCACACACTGCACCACATTCACCCACACCCTACACCAAACCCTGTATACACCTCCACCTTGTGCCCATCCCTACATTTATCCCCTATACTGTGCCAAGCACAACATTACCTCACACACTGTGCCCTGTCTCACATTCACCCACACCCTACACCAAACCCTGTATACACCTCCACCTTGTGCCCAGCCCTGCATTCATCCCCTATACTGTGCCAAGCACAACATTACTTCACACACTGAGCCCTGCCCCACATTCACCCACACCCTACACCAAACCCTGTATTCACCTCCACCTTGTGCCCAGCCCTGCATTCAGCACCTATACTGTGCACAGCCCAACATTACCTCACACACTGCGCCCTGTCCCACATTCACCCACACCCTACACCAAACCCTGTATTCACCTCCACCTTTTGCCCAGCCCTGCATTCAGCACCTATACTGTGCACAGCCCAACATTACCTCACACACTGCGCCCTGCCGCATATTCACCCACACCCTACACCAAACCCTGTATTCACCTCTACCTTGTGCCCAGCCCTGCATTCACCACCTATACTGTGCCAAGCACAACATTACTTCACATACTGTGCCCTGCCCCACATTCACGCACACCCTACACAAAACCCTATATTCACCTCCACCTTGTGCCCATCCCTACATTCATCCCCTATACTGTGCCAAGCACAACATTACTTCACACACTGCGCCCTGCCCCACATTCACCCACACCCTACACCAAACCCTGTATTCACCTCCACCTTGTGCCCAGCCCTGCATTCAGCACCTATACTGTGCAAAGTACAACATTACCTCACACACTGCACCCTACCCCACATTCACCCACACCCTATGCCAAACCTTGTATTCACCTCCACCTTGTGCCCAGCCCTACATTCATCCCCTATACTGTGCACAGCCCAACATTACCTCATACACAGAGAAAACCCCATTTTACCCCATACCCTGTGCTCTGCCCCTCCACGTCCACTTTGTGGCCAGCCCCCACTCCATTCCCTGTCTAGTTCCACATTACCTCCTCTCTATTCTTTTCCCTCTCATCCTTACCCTGTCTATAGCCCCACATTCACCACACCTTGCATCTGGGCTCTCATTTGACTGTCCTGCTCCAATATTTTCTTTCTCCTTTTAGTATTGAATAACGTAATCTAATTCTGAGTAATCAGAAGCATGTGAGGCTGCTAACACGATGACCAGACTATATTAGGGTTGATTCAGAGCCCCTTTCTCACCTTTTTTTGCTTGAATATTTCCATTCTCGTTCATTTCTTCCCCTCGTCTGATTCAGCAAAGCCTTTTTTGGTGTGAAAATGTTTTCATTTTTGAATGATTTTTCATTTGGTAGCAAGACCTCCATAAAAATGATGAGAAAGGGGCTCTGAGTCAACCCTATTGTCTGTAAAGACAAATATGGGTGTTGAAGGTTGATAGGAGATTTGCTAAGTGATGTACTTATCATTTGTTGAGAGGAGATTTACTTAGTGATTTACTTACCATTTCCTAGCAGAGCCCCATCCAATGGGAGGGATGAAATAATGGCACCTGTGTGCTGCAGCCCAATCTCCTCCTGCCAGTAGCCATGTATTGCTGCAATCTGCAGTTGTTCCTGACCCCCACCATACAGTGCTCTATGTCTTTGGCCTTCCTTGGGAGGGCATCTCAATTAGCAATGTACATCAAATTGGTGTGTACAGATCTGAAACTTCCTGACAGATACAAGAGTATTAGTCCATTCTGCTCTAATTCAACCTCTTCAGATGGGAGGAAAACAATCTTGTGGTCCAGTAGCTAAAGGGTTACTGGCAGCGTTCTCAGCTGATGAGATAAATTTACTGATGCTTTGTTTAGCCCAAGCTGCTTACGAGTTCACCTGTTACAGTGGAAAGATTCTGGGTTATGTAGTCCGTACTTTTTACTCAAGGCAATTTTAACTTTGAACCTTTGAATTAAAATAGCCAGTGAAGCCTTTTAAACCAGGGAAATGTTTCATCACATGGTGCTGGTTCACTCTCTTCTGTACATCAGGTCCAGTAACTTTCCACACATAGAATGTTATCGCCACCATCAGGCAGGGGTGGGAGTCGGAGGACCAGGCACTCCAATGACATCCAGGTTTATTATAATTTCACTATGTAACCAGCCCATATACCAGTGCTGGGCCTAATCTATATTTTTATTGCCTGGCTTTTATTTGGGCGACGTGCTGGTGCGTTGACAGTTTTATCTTCATCATTCCGCATTTGACAGAACAGTCTGTGTTTTAATGTCCCGCTTTGAATATTATCTCCGTGTTCCAGAAATTTCAAAGCGATGAGTTTTATTTGTCAGAAAGCGACGTCTGGTGACAGCTCCTGATGTTTCCTCCAACGTCCCCATCTTGTTCCATCAACAAACATATCAATTTTATGTCAGATAATTAGGGTGGAGGGCGACCCTCTGACAGCAGTGACTCTTTATCTGACATGGCCCCAGAGCGCTGGAGGAGGGCGACACACCAGCCATGTTCTTCTGCCTTCGCATTCTACATTCCCCTTTTCCTCCTGCTTTCTCTTGGCCTCCATCTTTACTCCTCTACCCCATATTTTCTTTGTTTATTCTTTTCCTTTTTTTACATTGTTTATGGCAGTGGTTCCCAACCTTTTCTCATCAAGTATTACTTTCCATTTTCCAGACATATGAAAGGGACTGTAAACCCAATGGCAATAGTAAGGTAACAAGCAGCTCAACTGGTGCCTGTCCCATGGGCCTCCCCTCATTTCGTGCAGTGCTGGGTAGAATAGCAGGGTTACAAAGTTTACCTTCCTTTAAATTTAATTTAAATTTCTCCAGGACCATGCAAAGGTCTCTTGAGCGGCCATCACAAGCCATAGTGGTCTCACTACTGTCAATGACCACAGCAGAGCATGCTTATGACATATAAAGCTGCACCATGAAATGCCCCCTTACCAGTTCTTCCACAACCCAGAAATGTGAATAAATCAACTTTCCGTAGAATACATTTTTTTTTACAAACAATAGGAGATTTTGAGGTGCTTTGAAACAGCTGTTCCACTGTTCCCTATGAGAGGTAAGGGAAAACAAAGGTAGTGTTTCCATGGACAGGAACCTTAAAATACATTTTCAGGCAAATGAAAAAAAACTATTCTCTCCGATCGGGGGTGCCCCACTGTGTGAACCCCCCAGGTGGCCCGAAGACTCACTTTCAGTCCCACTCCAATGGTGCATGCGCAAGCAGCGGACGCATCCCTGCTATCCCCTTAGCAGGGCTCGTGCCTGTGCCAGGCATTTACTAATGGACAGCACGGGCTCTCTCCCTGTTAGAGGGTAGCGGGGGATGTACCCGGCAGTGTGCTCATATTAGCTCCTGGACGAAGGGGCTCGAGGGGATGCAAGCGCACTGACTGGGACGAGCGGCCGCGCATGCATTGTAGGACCGAAAAGAGGTGAGATTGTTTGGGTGACCTGTGGGGTTTCACACAGCGGGGGGCCCCGGGGTCAAGGACCAAAGCCCAGGGTAGTCAAAATCCTGGGTTGTGGTTCACTTTAAGTACCACCTGGGTGGTGCATGTGGTTTGTCTCTCACCTAAACCCCTGGTAAAAACACACAAAACCATTTAAAGAGGAGCGACACCAAAGAAGTTGCTCTCTGGTGATGCACCCGGATTTAGTTTCTTTCCTTTCTTTCCTTTTTTCTTATTCATCACTTATTTTCTTTTCTTAATTTTCTTCCTTTCCTCTTCTTTTTTTATTTCATTTTGTCTTCTTTATCTAATTTTCTTCCATTTCTTTTTTAACTTTTTTTCCAATCATTTCCTTTTCGTTATCTTTTCTTTTTTACCTATTACTGGCTTACTAATATCCTATTTTCTTTCCACTCTTTCCTTTTTTCCATCTATCCCTTCCTTAAAGTGGACCAACACCCAGGATTTTGACTATCCTGGGTTTTGGTCCACTTCCCCAGGGCACCCCGATCGGGGGTGCCCCGCTATGTGAAACTCCCCAGATCTCCGAATAAAACTCACCTCCCACCGCTCCTACGGCGCATGTGTGGCCGCTTGTCCAATCAGTGCGCTCGGAGCCGCTGAGTTATGCGAGTCTAAGCGCCGTCATAGCTCAGCGGCTCCGAGCGCGCTGGTGGCCGCATCTCGCGCTTCCCTCTAACAGGGAGGGTGCCCGCGCCAGCCATTCACAAATGGCCGGCGCGGGCACTCGCCCTGCTAGAGAGAAGTGCGAGATGCGGCCGCAGCCCGTGCATGCGCCATTGGATTGGGGAAGGTGAATGGGGCGTCCTGGGGGGTTTCAAACAGTGGCAAAAAGAAAAATAGGATGTGCTCATCCAGTCAATATATAGCAGTCAAGAGGTTTCAAACAGCGGGGCATCCCGATGTTGGATTTCCTGCGGGGAGGGATTGGAGGGAGTTGGTCCACTTTAATCGTTTTGCTTTTAACATGTATTATTTCTACTACTGAAGTCTTTAGCCTTTTAACATGTCTACTTACCCAATTGTTCACATTCCAAGTTGCTACTGATGTACTATCTGTTTTAATGGGCTGTTGTGTTGGTCTTATGCTGTTCTTGCTTTCTCTCTCTTCACTTCACTTCACTAATTTATATTTTTCGTATATATATGTAAGTAATTTTTAATCGGCTGATCAGTTCCAGCATGGTAAGTCTGAATGTTTAATCAACAAGACAATCCTGAGAAGCGATACTGAAGCAGGGAGACCGCTAGATGTTAATAAGTTATTGTCCCACTTGTCATGATCCATCTATGAAATTCTCAAAAGTTTAGAACATACAATCACTAGAATGTAATGTGTACTAGGGTGCTGATAAATGTAATAGTAAGCAATGATGGAGCCTATGCCATGAGTAATATGAGTGGGATAATAAATCTGCGCACTGAGTAAAGATAATCAAGCGGGGGAAGAAGATGGAGGTGAGGCGGGAGGTGCTGCAGGAAACAGATGTCGGATGGGTTCCATCTTTCTTACATTAATCCAGCAGGTGATGCTGCTATTACTCATCAGGCATTCTTGCTGATTGTTATCCCCCCACAACTTGGGTGACTTTTCCTTCAAGAATACATTAGTGATCTGAGAGTTGGTTGAAATTGCGGCATTTCCTTAACCAGATTCTTTTGGAAACTAGAAACGGGCCATGGGTGGCAAAGGATGCCACTGAGGGGTATATGGGTTGGTCAGAAATGGTTGTACAGGAGGGGGCAACACATTATATTTTCCCAGGATTTCGATTAAATGAGGTGCAATCAGGCTGGTGTGGCTGTAAGCTTTTAGCCTAAAATGCATTATATATACAGCTATACAGCCTCCCAGTCAAGTACTAAACATATCTTGCCCTATTAATATTCCAAGATCAGACATAATCATGTGCATTCTGGACAGTGTGGCTGTAGGCAGGTTGTGTACCAGAGGGTAGTATCTCCTAAAGGGCGGTAATTCCCCCCCCATTCCCGGATAATAACATACTAACATAGTATGTAAGGCTGAATAAAGACTTTAGTCCATCAAGCTCAGCCTGTTTATCTCCTTCCAGTGGTCTAGTACCCATAGCTGGAAATGTTTCTACATGCCAGGAAGGCCACTTTTGAACGCTTTTACTGTATCCTTCATAACTATCTCCTCGAGTGAGTTCCATAGTCTCACTGCTCTTACAGAGAAGAATCCCCTCCTATTTCAGTGGAGAAAGCACCTTTTCTCTAACCTGATTGGATGCCCTCAGGGTATGGTTATGCTCCGAGGTATAAACAGATTGTGGGACAGATCTTTGTAATGACCCCGAATATATTTATACGTAGTTATTAGACCACCCCTCAGGCATCTCTTTTCTAAACTAAATAAACCTAACTTTGAGAATCTTTCAGGGTACTCTAGTCCCCTCACTTCTTTTATTACCTTAGTTGCCCTTCTTTGAACGCGCTCCAGTTCTGATATGGACTACTTACGCACTGGTGCCCAGAACTGTACACAGTATTCCATATGGGGTCTGACCAGTGACTTGTACAAGGGTAAAATGATGCTTCCATCATGGGCACCTATGCTCCTCTTGATGCACCCCATGATCTTGTTTGCTTTGGCAGCTGCTGATTACTTCAGGTAAGTTTATTGTTAACTGAAAACCCCTAGGTCCTTTTCCATTGTTTACCAAGCGTTTCTTTATTTACCATGTGAATAACCTTACATTTATCTGTGTTAAACTTCATTTGCCATTAACCCGCCCATGCTTTCAATTTATCTAAATCTGTTTGTAGTTGCCTGCTGTCCTCTTTCGTGTTAATTACTTTACACCATTTAGTATCATCTGCAAAGATTGAGACTTTACTGTTTAATCCATACCATATGTCATTAATATATATATTGAAGAGGATTGGGCCCAGAACTTACTCCTGCGGTACTGCGCTAATAACAGTGACACACTCTGAATATGTATCGTTGATAAACACCCTCTGCTTCCGATCAATAAGCCAATTTCTTGACCATGTGTGCACGTTTTCCACCAGTCCAAGTATTCTCATCTTTAGTACCAGCCTTTTATGTGGCACAGTATCAAATGCTTTAAAAAAGTCAAGATATGCAATATCCAATGACTCCCCCTGATCCAATCTTGAACTTACCTCCTCACAAAAGCTGGTTAGGTTTGTCTGGAATGAGCGATTCCTCATAAATCCATGCTGATAAGGAGTAATAAGGTCACCAAGATACTTCAGGATAAAATTCCTTAAAAAACAGCTTGTCCACCACAGATGTTAAACTTATTGGTCTGTAGCTTCCAGATTCCTCCTTTGATTCCTGTTTGAATATTGGCACCACATTTGCTAAGTGCCAATCCCCCGGAACAGCCCCCACAATTATTGAATCTACAAATATTAGAAATAATGGCTTGTCTTGTACTGTACTGTACATAACTCCCTTAAAACACGAGGATGCATGCCATCTGGTACCGGTGATTTATCGATTTTTATCTGCTTGAGACGGCACTGCACTTCTACCTTGGTTATACATTTGACAAGTAACATTTAATGGAGAGTTTGGGTTATTGCTCTGCATTTCATCTGACATGTCACATTCTTTTGTGTATATGATTTTCCATAAAAAGAATGTTTAGTAAATTTGCTTTCTCTTCATTCCCCTCTATAGGTGCCCCCTCCTTGCTTGTTTATGTAGCTAAAGAACATTTTGGGGTTAGTTTTACTCTCTTTGGCAATCTGTCTTTCCATCTCCAGCCTTGCTGCCTTTATCTGTTTTTTTCATAGTTTATTTTCTTCTTTACAATTTTGTAATGAATAATTACGCCACCCTTAGAATTACCTGGAGTGGTGTAACAGGATAGTCCCCTGGCTAGGGGTGCACCTGGGAGGGGGTCTCTGGAGAATGGGGGGGATGCCCTGGGATACCCTGGGTGGGGGGGGTGTATTAAATTAAGCTATAGATTTAGAGTAGAGTAGCTGTGATTACTTTAGGAGGCCACTAGATGCCCCTATGGGATAAGAAATATAATCATAGAGCCCCTTTTGTTAAAGTGCCCTAGTAAGCACAAAATCAAATTGTTCCCTGTGAAACCACCAGTGGCCAATAGTGTTTGCCGGCATCACCCTCCCTGCAAAGAGAAGGGATGTGTATATTGTGGTTGCTGCATCCCAGAATCCAGAAAGGTGAATGGCAATGCCCAATGTCAGGCCTGCTAGGAGGCCATCAGTAGGAGTATCTAAATTTAGGATTACCTGGGATGGTGTAACAGGATAGTCCCCTGGCTAGGGGTGCACCTGGGAGGGGGGTCCCCAGAGAATGAGGGGATGCCCTAGGATAACCTGAGTGGGGAGTGGATTTGATTAAACTATAGATTTAGTGGTTAGAGTAGAGTAGCTGTGATTACGATAGGAGGCCACTAGATGCCCCTATAGGATAAAAAATACAATAGATAGTTTAAGTGAATGCCTCCTTGCACACAGGGGTTAATTGGAGTATGGCCCACTTCCCTGTTTGGTTAGTTTACAGGGGTGCAAGAGGGACAAAGAGCTAGAGGAGTTCCAGTCAGCCTGCCTTGAGAGTGGAGAGAAGATGAGTCCCTGATGTCCGGGCATGGGAAGTGGGCACTGGTGAGAGCAGCCTGATGTAGGGGAGCGACTAGGAGAAGCTGAGGAACCAGAGAGGGGTAGCAGGCCTACAGCAGGTGGAGATCCTGCCACCCACTGGAGTTACTGGAGTTGGGGACCTAAGGGAGACCTGAAGTGTATCATGAAGTTGTTTGTGATGCAAGGATGAACTGCTGTCTGAGTCTTAAATTCCTACTCCTGCCTACTGAAGAACTTTGAATATAGTCTGTGCAAGCTTCCTCTCTTGCTCCTTCTCAGGTGGTAGTCGTGTCAAGGGTTCACTGGTGTTCAGCTTCAAGCACCCAGTCCCCTTGCATTGGGCAAATTAAATTTTTGCAGAAGGAGGCAGGGAAAACCAGCCTTGACTCTCGTGGGAGACGCATGAAGAAGCCTGGAGGGAGGAGTTAGTGCCAGATTGGCACTGCGCCTGTCCCCCGTGGGGGAGTTGTGGGAGCTTACCGATTTCACTTCCCACTTGAAGCTTGAGGTGGGGGCCATTTTATCCAGAGGAGAGCATCTGGAACATCCCAAGAAACTTTTGCCAATAAAGAAATCTGAGGCTGAGTTGCCTTTGTATCCGGACCTGCCTTGGACAGCTGCTTTTCGGGGAACCTGAGCAAGAACTTCTTCCCCTTGTCCTAGCCACCAGTGTAACATCACATGAGGCACGGTTCTGACTATGGGTCCTCCCTGACCCCCTCCTACATGGGCCTTCATACTTTGTCGGAGTATCCTGAAATTATTTGGGGGTCAACTACATGTGCTATAAATTTGTAAAGAGGGCCCTTGATAGATATGGGTGGGTCTAGGACTACTGGATTTCCCTTAATAAATACAGAGTGGCATGTCAATACTATTGGATATAGGGTGTACAGGTGTACAAGGTTGTATATGTGAACCACAGAGTTTTTTTATTTTGGCCAGGTGGTGGTAAGTGTGATCAGGGCCAGCACTAGCACCCGGCAAGGTCGGTCAGCTGCCGAGGGCCCTGGGGCAGAGCTAGGGCCTACTGACAGGCAGCACAGCCAATAATCAAGGCTGTCTGCGCTACGCATTGAAGCCGACCCCGCCTTCCGAAGGCTGGTTGGCTGTGCTTGAATGGTGGATGGGACTATCTCTCTTTCCTCCCAGATGCTGTGAGCGGCCCTTGGCCAGCAGGTGTCAGCAGCAGCAGAGACTGCCTTTGAGCAGAACGGCAGCCAGGAGGGAAGCAGCACACATCATAAACATAGGAATGAAGAACCGTCTGCAGACTTGAAGGTACAGATTCATATAGCCAGTGCTCTTTTTCCCCAAGTTTCCCCCAGTGCTGCAATGACAGGGCTGTCTTGTGCTCCCCCACACCTCATAAATGCTGGAGACCAGCAAGCAGCTATCTTTGACTGTTAACCCTTCCCTATACAAGACACTTTCTGTTGGCTTTAAAATCCTGTTGTAAGAAAATTACATCAATTGCAGGCCCTAAATGTGCTGCCACAGATCTGTATAGCCCACTTTTGATCTCAAACTGTGTACCTGTGCTATGCTTAAAGTGGACCAAAACTCCAAATTTTTAGCTCCAAAAGTTTTGGTACATTTCACGGGGCATCCCGATTTGGGATGCCTGTGTGTGACACCCCCAGAACCTAACTAAACTGGCAAACCCACAGGGCATGTGCCTCTTGCAAGCATCATTCATTGCAGTGTGTATCAATACATGACCATTGCCCTGCACCTTTCAAGGCTGCGGACACTTGGCACCAGCCATTAGGTACAGTATGCCTGGTGCAGATACGCACAGGGGATGGAGGGGTGCATGGGATTCCAGAGCAGGTCCATGCAAAATATTTCTGTTATTTTACTTTTTCCATGGTTTTGTTTTCTCTATATCCATCTCCATTTCCCATGTTCCCTCTGTCTCTCCATTTTCTCTATTTTCAGCATTTCTCTGCTTTTGTTCCATTTCCTACCCTGCTAGCCACTACTTTTACTGTCTGTTGTTAGGTTTCCTCTGTTGTTTTTCACTCGTCCTCTATCTTGCTCTCTTTTCTACCCCCTTGTTTTTTTGCAATTGTAAATACAAAACGTCCCCTGTCTATTAATCTTTCTTCCATTGTCCCTCCTTTTTTACATGTCCTCATTATTCCTCTTCTTCCACCTGTCCCCCTGTTCCAGATTCCCTCCATAACATTCCTTTTGCCTTATTTCCTCTTTTGCATTATATCCCTTCTTTCTCTCCAACTATTTAATTATCAGTTTTATTCTAAATTATTATGTCATTCAGCAGTCGTTGCTCCCGGGGATGCAGTAGCGCGCACTCCATATTGACGACAATGAGAGCTGCCTGCCGAATTACATAGACACGGCAGACGTTTCTCATTGGGCGATAGCCCACGCATGTGCCGTTGGAACAAGGAATAGGTGAGTGAATAGTGCCTTTTTGGGGGGGGGGTTCCCTGGGATGCCCCAGGGAAAAACATGCGGCCCTGGAATCTTTTAGATTCGGTGGCCAGATGACTATGCTGGGTGTGGGAGCACATCAGGTAACGCGGTCCACTCTGTATGCCGTATCTGTCTACAAATAGAGCATTAAAGTGGAATTAGACCCTGTTGCCCAAGGGCCCACAAAACCCTGGAGCCAGCCATGTGTGTGATGCTCGGATAGGTGGTGTTTCTCCTCTGGCAAAGATGTGGAGTGCATCATTATTCTTTCAGAGATGTTATGTGCAAGATACTATGAGCAGCAATGATTTGTACAAGTGGGTCACAGCATGCTATGGCTTTCAGAAGTATAGGGGTTTAAAAAGGAAATAGTTGTGCAGAGAACCTTGATAGGTATGGGTGGTCCTCAGGGAATTTCGGGAGTTTTCAAAATGTGTACAGCGAGATCATTGGTATAGGTCAGTGATGGCAAAACTTTTAGGGTCCGAGTGCCCAAACTGGAACCCAAAATTGTAAGTGCCAACCTGATGGCTCCATTGCCAGGGGGATATGAAAAAACCCCAAAAGGTGTGTACTGGAAAGAAGATGGGTACCCACAGAGAGGGCTTGGAGGTGCCATAGGTTTACTACCACTTGTAATATACCATAATGGTATGTGGGAAATGAAGTTCATCAGGTAGGCATTTCTAGTGAACAGGCACTAAAATTAGGGTAACATTTAGGGCCATTGAGAGTAACAGCATGAAAGCGCAGAAAGTAATGTGTGACATGCTCCATAATGACCAGCGGCATAACGGGCAGGCTGATTTATCACTAACGCCAGGTAGCTACAGATGAGCGTCTGTAGCAGGCATTTCAGAGCGCCCGCTAGTAGTCGCTGTGCTCGGCCGTGGATCGCTAGTTCATAGCGACTCAGTCGCTGTGCAGCAATGATGAATACATTGTGGGGAGTCGCTATATGACCTGTACAGTGCTGTATGGGAGCGCATGTTAGAGACTGGTCAGTGCAACTGACTCGCTCATATTCATAAAAAAAACACGGCGCTCAAAAATGCTTCTCTGAAGGCCAGAGTGCCGGAGGCTGTGTGATTAAAGTCTGTTTTTTAACATGTATCCACTAGTAGCAAAGCGAAAACATAGGGAATAACATTGTTATAACATTGTAACATGAACACATTAATGCCAGACCTGTAATATCAATTCTGCATAAATATATAAAATGTTTAATATAAATGGCTTTTTCACGGCCAGGAAAGATCCAAACATTATTTGAGGAAAAAAAAAGAAAACAAAAACCCTGTTTAAAGAGAAATAAAAGAATGTCCATTGAAATGTATGGGAGAGCAACAGGTAGCGAGAGGTAATACGTGGCGCTCTGCAAGGCTGAACGCCGGCGCTGTACGCTGAGGCTGGGATAATGATGAATCGGAAGCTACATTGCGTTATCCCAATAGCTCAACAGATTCTGCTTGATAAATGTGTAATTGTGTGCCGTGTCAGGCGTTCACCTGTCGCTACCTGTCATTTATAAGGCACTACCTGCGCTATCCATTCATGAATAAGGCCCTAAATGTGACAGAGCGCTGTTGCAAACATTAAATGGGGCTCTTTCATGGCTCATACAGAAAATGTTTTTTTCTGTCTTTTAACTCTTAGTTGGATGCAGCTAGACAGAGACTGGAACAGCAAATGGTGCTTCATTTTTATAAATAATGAAGTAAGCACAAAACTGATAAATTAGGTGGAGGAGCAACAATGATCGGGTCCCCCTGACCTCCTGGGGCCTGGTGCTGTCACACCTCCTGCACTTCCTTTAGTTACACCTTCTAATTCACCAATATGCTCAACTTTGGATTGGGGTGCCCAAAATAGGTCAGAATTTGTTGGGAACTTGCCATAGCTCCTGTTACAGTCTAAGGAGAATGTCATCTCATTATAATCAGGGTCTAACTATTCCACGTTCTTTATTTCACATGCTGTTCCCATTATGGTAATCTTTGAAAACATCTCATCTGCCACCCTCATGAAGAAAGAAACATTTTCTTTAGTAATTTACAAAGGGAAAGCAGGAAAGATTATCAGCACATAGCCATTATCTTCCCTGGTGTGATAATGGAGTTACTTCTCACACTGCTATAGGGCCCTGTAGGACAAAGGACCCTATACATGAAACTACGGGGGACCAGCCCCCTAATAATCATTTATCCAATCACCCCAATCATGGTAATTGCAGGAGCCATTTACACACCACGCGGAAAGCTGAACAGCCCCAGTTACAGAAGTGATAGGAATAAAGAGAACCTATTGTCTGAGCGTATGCACAGGAGGGATAGTCAGAAGAACAATTGAAACATATTTTGTTCATAGTTTAACAGGGCCGGATTATGAGGGGGCGCAAGGGGCGCGAGCCCCGGAGCCTCCACCACTTGCCCCGCAAAGGGGGCCTCCACCAACATTTGGGTTATGGTCTGGTCCAGGAGGCTTTGCAGTCTTTGGCCTGATGGGCAGCAGGGCCAGCAACAAAGCTATCGGAAGTACTGGGGGGCCCCCTGTGCCTGGGCAAGCCTGCAGCCAAAACCACCACAGGGCAGGATGGAGAGTCTAGAGCAGCAAAGCCACCATCAGCAACACTACAGTGATGGGTGGGTGCAGAGCTGTCACTGCACATAAGCCACCAAGAACAGCCACTCAATGCAGGGAACTGTTTTCTGCTGGACCAGCTGTGAGACTACACTACCCCCGCCCAGAATGGCAAAGTTGGAGTTCTGCAGCAGCACGCACCTGCACAAGGGTGGCACAAGGGACTCGATCTGATGTTCTAGTAAGTAGGCGGGTGCCAGAGAACCACCAATCAGTTACTTGGCTGGACCATTATTTTAAAGGAAAAAAAATACTGTATCTGGGGCCTCCACCAGATTTTTTGCCCAGGGGCCTCCACCACATTGATCCGCCCTGCAGTTTAATGTAGCACATACCAAACCAGATAACCATCAGTATTCTGCAGTTCTTCTCAACTTAAGTGTGTCATTAGCTCACCAGGAAGAAAATATTGAGCCCAATTTAATAATTGTGCCACCTGAGCGTCTCAGCACCACAGCCACAACGGGGGCCTCAGGCAGCAGGTGTTCTGATGTTAGATGTTAAAGGCTATGCCCGTGACAGATAGTGCCGGGGAAGCACCTGAAAACCATTGTATTTAACATAAAAATCACAGCGCCCGCACTGGCGCTCCTAAAGCAGGACACTCAGGCATACAGGGCCAGGTGCAATGGGAAAAAGGCAGCACAGTGACAATGCGCAAACCCATGGAATGACATTGGGGACACATCAATGACATGACGCATGATTTGCAGCGCAAAAAACGCTAGTTAGCAGTGCATAATCTAAGTACAGAAAATGATTTAAAAAAACATTCCAAACAGGTCAGGGAACCTGTGTCACATGCATGAGCACAAAAATTTTTTAAAACGCTAACAAGAAGTGGCCAAAAATGACATAACTGAAAAGCCTATGGGAGAATGACACTGAGCGCACTGTGTGTACATGATGTAATGTGGCGTTACCGGGAACACAGCTCCGGCGCTCAAATAATGTTGCTGATACATGGGACGCTATATGGCGCTATGATAGACGCTATTCATTTTTTCCTTCTTAAATACAGATGCCACTGGTCGCAGCAGGAATAGACCTGCCGCAATGCGGCCCTACATGGCACAAGCATTTCTTAAATAAGGCCAAAGTATCAAAGTGAAGATAAGAAAGAAATGGAGAAAAGTAACCAAAACAGGAGGAGAGGAAAGAAAGGAACAACAGAAAGAAGGAAGGCAGAAAAAAACAAGAAAGAAAGAAAGGCAAATGAACGACTGAACAAGAAGGAAGTAAGTGAAATATGTAGAAAGTAAAAGAAAAAGCCAGAAATGAAGGACAACATCCAAGAAAATTTATGAACAACAGAAAGAGCAAGAAAGAATAGAATAAAAAGAATTGATAAAAAAGCAAGTACAAGTAAAAATTATGTAAAAAAAGGAAAAGTAAAGTAAGAATGAAAGAAGAAAAAATAAGATTGTGGTGTAAGGAAAAAGGTGTAACCTTTTTAGTATAAGTGACAAATGAATGGCAGAAGAAAAAATGAAGGAGAGAAAGAAAGAAATGTAAAAACAGATTTAACAAGATGTAACAAGAGATGTAAAGATAATAGGAAAATAGAACAGACGGTAGCAAATAAAGAAAAACGGTAGCAAATAAAGAAAAACGCAAGTAAGGAAATTAAAAAATGTATGAAAAATAGGGCTGTAATTAAAGATGAAAATAAGAATGGAAGAAGAAAAATAAAGAATGTAATAAGGGATAGAAGAAAGAACATAGAAAAAAACAAAAAGAAAAAAATAAACATAAGGAAGGAAACGGGAAAGAAATAAAGTGGTCAAGAAAGAAAGCTAAGCTAATTATGGAAGAAAAAAGAAAAGTAGTGGAGGTAGAAAAAAAGAAGGAAAGTAAAATGCAAAAGAATTAATGAAGAATGCAAAAGAGAAAAAATGAAAAAGGAATCTCTGTAACTTGTTGCTCTCTGGTCCGGCCTGCCAGTGCTGTATTTAATTTGCCGGCTGTTGGGATTGAGCCTCACAGACTTTGCCAGCTGCCAGGAATTGATTGGAGACGAGCGGTGGATTTCACTTCAAGACAGGCGACATATTTGAATGGAGAGGCCGTTTTATTTGTATCACAGGAGCGTCTGGCCGAACGAGGCCGGCTTTGTGGCTGCGATAATTGCAGACAGATGAAACGCAGGGTCCTGCTGGCGGTCAGTCGCAGCGCTGCAGGCCCTGCGGATGGAGACGCAACATTGATCTACGCTCAGAAATAGCGGAGGGTGGACGCAAAGTGAGCAGATGGGAGAGAGCTTCAGCACATTGAGGGATGGCAAGTATGGTGCACAGGGAGAGCTGCCAGACACTTTCCAGCCATCTGTTGCTGATAATAAATAAATGATAAGATGCCAGGTCTGGCTGATGCCCTCAAACAACTGCAGCTCCCTATATAAACAGTGATACAGTTGGTGGTACAGAGCAAAGACAACAGCAGAGAAGGCTGGAAGCATGGCATGCAGAAGAGCATATTGGGAGCTACATAACAGATTATCTAATCAGAATTTATTGATGGAGATGAAGACTAGATGACTTGGAATCCACATCCAAACTTACAGAAAACTTCAGGCAAACCAAAAACATGGTGTCAGTATTGGACCTCCTGTACTGCCCTGGTGGTGGCCCTGGGTCATTGCCCAGGGCCCACAAGGTTATCCAGTCTAGCACTGCATAGGAATCATACAATACATATGAAGAAGACTAAAAGACTTGGGAGCCAATTCAGTAAGGGTTAAAAAAATAATAACTTTATGAGAAAAAAGCATGGGGATTTCAGTGTTGCTGAATCACCAGCTAGAAAGACAATGAAAGTCAATGTCACTTTTTACTACAATTCTTTCTATGTCTTCCTAGCTGGGGATTCAGCAACAGTGAAATTATCATGCTTTTTGTATCTAAAGTGATTTTTATTACTACCAAGAGTGTTGCAGAGTGTGAGTGCTGGGTGCAGGAGTCAAATCCAGATAGACATGTGAGTTATAACAGGAACCAGCTTTACTGGAACATGAATTAAGTAAGAGAATGTCACATTAACATGGTTGCTAACACAGACAGGAAAAAACAAGTGATAGAGCACCTCTAAATATACAGGAAATACAACACATCAAAAAAATGAATATAAAGACTACAGTTAGTCATCTACTCGCATAACTTGTCATACCTGTAAACTGCAGTCAACCTGCATCCTCCATTGTCGCTCTGAAGTATGAGAGGTTTCCTCTAAAATACGTGACTTGTCTTTACTACAGAATCCTGTAATTTGTCAAGAACTCTTGTGTTGCATTAGGTGCCTGTGTATCTTGAATAGTCGTCTATGAAAGTCACTTGTACCTGTTGCGTCCCAGTGTAGGTGGATTTGATGCAACATTCACAATTAAATCAGACTAAAAGTCACTGAACGGGGAGGCCGATTCATCAATAGCGCCAGGTAGCGACAGATGAGCGACTGAAGTATGGCGCTATGAGCGCCGCTAGCGTCAGCCGCGGGCGGTAGCGATTCGCTATAGCAGGCCACCTCAGTCGCTACCTGGCGTTGTTGGGAACAACGCCTACATTGCTGAATATGATGTTGGCCCTCAGCGTTGTAGGCGCTGTCAGTCAGTGTGACCACGCTATTCTACACAGCGCCTGTTAGCTTTGCTGTGTCCTGGCCATCCAGTACCTTCTGAATAAAACACATTGCAACATTTTTTTTAAATTATTAGAGTTTTTATTTTGTGTTGAAAAGGAAATTAAATTAAACCAGATATTAGAATATAAATGCAAAATAAAACATAATTAAACACATAGCCACATTTTAAATTATTTTATTTATTTTTTAAAGAAAAAGGAAATACAATTAAACCACCAATAAGAAAGAAAATGAAAATAAAAACAGAACAGAGAAAGAAAAGGAAAATAGAAAATGAAAATAAAAACAGAAATGAGAAAGGAAAATAGAAAAAGAAAATAAAAACAGAAATGAGAAAGAAAAGGAAAATAGAAAAAGAAAATAAAAACAGAAATGAGAAAGAAAAGGAAAATAGAAAATGAAAATAAAAACAGAAATGAGAAAGAAAAGGAAAATAGAAAAAGAAAATAAAAACAGAAATGAGAAAGAAAAGGAAAATAGAAAAATAAAATAAAAACAGAAATGAGAAAGGAAAATAGAAAAAGAAAATAAAAACAGAAATGAGAAAGAAAAGGAAAATAGAAAAAGAAAATAAAAACAGAAATGAGAAAGAAAAGGAAAATAGAAAAAGAAAATAAAAACAGAAATGAGAAAGGAAAATAGAAAAAGAAAATAAAAACAGAAATGAGAAAGAAAAGGAAAATAGAAAAGGAAAATAAAAACAGAACAGAGAAATCAAAGGAAAAAGGAAAAGGCAAATAAAAACAGAACTCAGAAAGAAAAAGAAAATTACAATAGGAAGTAGAATGCAAAGGAAACTTTCAACAGAATTAAACACATAGCCACATGTATCTATATATAGTAGATTTTATTTTTAAAATCTACAAAAATTTAAAAAGGAACCGAAGAGAAAAGGAAATTCAAAATTCAAACAGAAAGGAAAAAGCAAAGTTTGTAAAGTGCCAAATACGGATCACGGTGCATGTCTTTGTGCCTGAAAAAATAAGAAAAGTGCAGTTAGTATAGATCTTTAAAGTAGTATTGTTGTTGCAAATACAAAAATGCATTACTTGATAACCAACATTGGCGTCTTACACCCCCCTTAGAGTGGTTGGGATAATCTTACACCCCCCCTTAGAGTGGTTTGGGTCATCTTACACCCCCCTTAGAGTGTTTGGGATCATCTTACACCCCCCCTTAGAGTGGTTTGGGTCATCTTACACCCCCCTTAGAGTGGTTGGGATCATCTTAAACCCCCCCTTAGAGTGGTTGGGATCATCTTACACCCCCCTTAGAGTGGTTTGGGTCATCTTACACCCCCCTTAGAGTGGTTTGGGTCATCTTACACCCCCCTTAGAGTGGTTGGGATCATCTTACACCCCCCTTAGAGTGGTTTGGGTCATCTTACACCCCCCTTAGAGTGGTTTGGGTCATCTTACACCCCCCTTAGAGTGGTTTGGGTCATCTTACACCCCCCTTAGAGTGTTTGGGATCATCTTACACCCCCCTTAGAGTGGTTTGGGTCATCTTACACCCCCCTTAGAGTGGTTGGGATCATCTTACACCCCCCTTAGAGTGGTTTGGGTCATCTTACACCCCCCTTAGAGTGGTTTGGGTCATCTTACACCCCCCTTAGAGTGTTTGGGATCATCTTACACCCCCCTTAGAGTGGTTTGGGTCATCTTACACCCCCCTTAGAGTGGTTGGGATCATCTTACACCCCCCTTAGAGTGGTTTGGGTCATCTTACACCCCCCTTAGAGTGGTTGGGATCATCTTAAACCCCCCTTAGTGTTTTTTTGGGCTCTTTTTGATGGTAGTTCTAATACATTTAGCCAGTAGTGCAGTACTTGCATTAGAGTGAAGGTTAGTTAGTTTACCGCAAAAAAAGAAGTGATCATCCTTTCCCTTAGCTCATCGCCAGTCTGGGTGTCCTCACTTCTTGCTGCGGGCATGTTGGGGATTTCTGGCACCAGTGCTGTCTCCTCGGGGGCTTGGATTCGGTGGGAAATACATATATTGTGTAGCACACAGCAGGCAAGGATGATTTTGGAGACCTTCTGTGGGCTGTAGAGCATCTCTCCTCCTGGCCGTGCCAAACAGAGAAAGCGTGCTTTCAGCAGGCAGATGGTTCTTTCCACAATGCTTCTGGTCTTGCGATGCGCTGCATTGTAGCGTTCATGGGCAGAGGTCCGTGGGTTCCTGACCGGAGTCATGACCCACGTTCTCTGCCCATATCCCTTATCCGCTGTAGAAAAAACACAAGGAGAGAGACAGCAATTAGTACTAGTACCTGTTTTTTTGTGGTAGTTTGGTTAAATTTGGCTTACTAGGCCACATATTTGCAAAATACATTGACATGGTTAATTTATTACCCAGTAGCCAGCCAGCTGGCATTTCGTTGTTATCAAACTTCCGGCACAGGACTGTCCGCTGCAAGACGTAAGAATCGTGGCATGAGCCGGGGAACCCCGATCTCACCGCCCGCAGCCTCATGTCTGGGTCACAGACAACCATAACATTAATAGAATGGAACTGCTTCCGGTTTCTGTAGGACAGCTCCTGTGCACGGGGAGGGCGGAAAGGGATATGTGTACCATCAACGCACCCTAGCACATTCGGGATCCCTCCCATCAGATAGAAAGTATGTTTTATTTTGGCAACCTCTTCCTCATCCTCAGGAAACTTGATGTAAATTGGGATTAAATCACAAATTGCCAGAACTACCTGGATTAGTATGCGGCTCATAGTAGCCTGGCTTATCCCGCTGAGGAGGGCAGAGGTTGCCTGGAAGGTCCCTCGTGCCAAAATATTGAGAGTGGCACACAGGCGTACTATGCCTGGAATGGAATGAGTGCGTTTGGTGGATGGCTCGATTTTGTGCTTAATCTGATCATATAGGGACTGTAGTGCAGCACGATTCAGACGGAAGCGGCTCCTGATCTGCTCGTCACTTAAGTCCCATACTGAAAGGCGGATTGCAAAGGAGCGGGGTGCCCTAAGCCTCACAACACCCCGCTCCCTTTCCTCCTGCTGTTTCAGCATACACATACATCCATCCACCCAGACACCATACATCACCCTCTTATCCATCACACACACTAAAGATATATACAAAACCAAAAAAAAACAAAATAAACCACTAACACACAACACACACACAAACAATCACACTCCACACACACCCGCTACAATGCAGCTCACCACAAAACCAGAACTATAGTGGTCCAAACCACCAGCCTGCTGAAAACCAGCTTTCTAAGTTAGGCACAACCAAGAGGGGAGTTGCTGCACAGCCCACAAAAGGCCCCAAAATCAAGCCTCACTTGCTGTATGCTACACAATATTTGCAGATGCCACCAAAACCAAGCTCCTAAAGAAACAGCACTGATGTCAGAAATCACCCAACAAGCCACAGAGAGTGAGGACAGAAACCAGACAGAGGCTCAAATGAGCTAAGGGAAGCGAGCACAGCACCACACCACAGCCTTTGCCACAGTGTAAGAATAGCAGAAGCTTGAAAATTCCTTCAATTTATACTTCTCTTTCAAAAGGGACAGGTCCGCTTTGCCGCCTTTTGCGTCGCTCTGCTATTTCCGGGCGCCAATTAGCCGACCCAGGTGTGCGTAAAACAGAGTGCGCACGCGCACGCTAGTAGCGCTGCTAGCGTACTTGAGCCGAAACTTGCGTGCATTAACGGACATGGCCCAAAAATCAGTGGTGGCCCAATGAAAGGTAAGCTGCTGTTTTTTTAAATAGCCGTTAGGCTAACCACATGTCCCAAGGGTTTGAGATACATCAGTCCATTGTTGGATTTGGGTGTGTGTTGTTTGGTTAATGAGGTCTGTAATGAGTTAATTGGCTAACACACATGCTTCAGTCAGTGCAGTGGAGGTGTGCCTAGAAGGAACTGGGCTGTATGTGTGAATCAATTAAGTGGCCTGCTTTTTGATTGGCTGTTAGAGCACATAAAACCTGGCCAAGCCTAAGAGATTGCGATGCCATTCTGTAGTCTGCATGCGTGCTTGTTGGGTGTGTATTTGTGTGTGTGTGCAGCTACAGGATGGAGCCAAATTCAGGACATCTGCCGGCCACAGCAGGCCCAAGTAGGAGTTTGGTGGGTGCTGTGCGCAGACCTCCCTTACGGAAAAGGGCACAGCCTGAAGGTGGGGCAGCACCCCAGGCTAAGCGCCCAGGTGCCAAGAGGGAGCCTGAATTTAATTTGGCTGAGAATAATCATCTTGTGCGCCTTACACTTGCTAAATGGGAGCTGATATTTGGCTCCCAAAGCAAGTCCATAGGCAAACAAGAAAGAAGCAAACTGTGGGATGCCATTGGTGTGGAGCTTAGTAGCACTGCTCAACACCCACGTAGTGGCCCATCCTGCAGGAAACGCTTCTACACTTTGCGAGGGGCCCTTATGAAAAAGATGAATCACGATCTTGATGTGGACAGTGGGTTCATCCAGGCTCCAAAGAGTACCTACAGGCCGTATGAGGAGATGCTGAAGGCCAAAATCCCACTGGCTCGGCTGCAGGGTGTGGATCCTGGGGATGACACCACCGGTTGGACTGAAGGTACATATTTTCTGCCTTTTGTACTAACCTAATGTTAATGTATGTGATTTGCATTTTTACATTCTGACCAACTAACAGTAGGACCTGTGAAGTATTACATTAGAGCTCAAACATTTGTTACTTTTCTGTCTGTTGCTTTATGCATAGGTGCACATGCTGCTGTCCGGGATGTGCCTCAGGACACCCAAGCTCCTGCCCTTCCAGCAACCTCAAGGCTACCCCAGTCTGCCATTGAAGGTATTTACCCCTAATTTTGTTGCTGGTTGTTTGGGGAACAAATGGGTGTGGGAGCAGCTCAAACAATCAAGTTTTGCACTGTTGAGTATTAATAATATGGGCCTGCGGCCTAATTTCACGCCCACTGTAACACTCACAGCAACTAACTAACAAGGCCCTAACATGTGTAGATATGTTGGAAGCCAGAGATGTGTAGCCATATATCGCCATATCAATGTGGGAGCCACACTGGCCTTGATTAGTGAATATTAGTGAAAGAGCTGCTCACACACCTTAATGCATGTTGTATTTTTGCACGCACATTAACTATGGCTCAATGTTGGCTTTATTTTTGCATAGCTCCCATGCCCTTGGCCCCAGCATCTCCTCCGGATCCCACCTACTCTTTGGATGTCGGTAAGTGCATGTGTCCACCTTGCTTGATCCACTTTTACCCAAGTGCACGTGTCTCATTCCTCTTTTTTCTTGGTAGGCCAAGTGACTGGTTCATCTTTGGACCCCACTTCCGATGTTGCCGGTCAACAGGACCCAGTTGGTGTGTAGAGCAATACATAATGTATCCTTTATGCTGTTTATGTTACACTGGTTCAATTTGGTTAGTCTACTAAGCTACATGTTTGCTTGGTAAACTTGAAGATGCCTCTTGGGAGTGCTTGTTGCCTCCCCAGGGTCAGTCTATTAGTTATTGGAGTGATAGCAATGTATTTTGGCGGACATCTTTTTTGCCAAACATTCCCCGTAGTAGTTTGCTGAATATTTAGAGACATTCCTTGTGTTTTTTAGTTGACCCGAATATCGGAAGTGGCTGTCCAGAAAGGGCCCCTCAAGTTCCGGCTGCCAGAGATGAGGGTAAGTTGTTTTGCCTTGCTCTAGTCTGTATTTTGGCTCTACTTTTGTGGCACTTGCTTCTGGCAACTTGTGTGTCCACATGTATTTTCAAGGTCCAAGCTCGAGTGAGGACCCCACTCCAGACATCTGGGAGATTGCGGGTATGTGTAATTTAAGCAATGTTTCTGATGTGATTAGCAAAATTATTGCCTCTTAGTCCTGTAACATACATGTTAACAATCTGAGTTTAACAGATACCTTTGGTCTAGTGTGTATTTTGGCACTTTTTAGAGGTATGGCCTCGATAGCCTAGCCAGGTAACATTTGAGTTTGGGCCACCGACCTACTAACCTGATTTTCCTGTTTAGCATATGCCAACTTGCCGGACATCTCGGATGTTGAATTGCCACTCTCTGGCAGCGAAACCTCGAGCCTACCTGTGCCGGAGGACACGCAGGTAACATGGCTGATGTAGACGACCTAGAACCACATTGGCATCTTCGTGGGTAGTGGAAGAAGCAACATGTCACATTTCCTTTCATTGTTGTTTTTGCAGGAGGCGGAACCAGAACCCCAAGCTGGGACCTCTTCCCAAGTCCCATGTGGCCAAGCTTCCGAGGCTCAGACAAGGGTAAGTTGTATAGTGACTGTTTAGGGTATTTATTTTGAGGGGCATACCTGCATTGGTTCTGTTTGACTAAAATGTTGTTTTCTATTTGTTTAGCCTCAAACCACAGCAAGAGGAGGTGTGGCACCAACCAGTGCAGATTTCTATGAGCTAGGGGTCCGGATGCTGGAGGACTACAGTCGCCAACAGCCGCGTGATGGAACTAATGAGCGCATTGCGGCGTTGGAAAATCAGGTGCTGATGTGTCAGCAACAAAATGAGGCCCTGCAGCGCCAGATGGACCAGTTGCTCCAAAACCAACACCAGAACCAGGAACTTGGTCGGCTGGCAAATCTAATGGAGCAATCTCTCCTGCGCCAGGAACAATCTCTCCAGCGCCAGGGACAATCTCTCCAGCGCCAGGAAGAATCAATACAGCGCCAGGAAGAATGTCTCCAGCGGCAGGACCAAACTTTGTTGTTGCTACAACAGCTCATACAACAGCAGTCTATATTTTTTACTGCACTGTTGTCCCCCAACACCGCCCCTAGCAATGACTCCCAACCTCCCCGGCCACCCAGCCAAGAATATTAATTTTGTATATTTTTTTTTTTGTAAATATATTTGCTTCACCCACCTCTAAATTGTGTGTTTCCTAAGACCTAGCTAATAACACAGTCAGGGATGAGTATCTTGATCTACATATGTCAATGTATTGGTGAATTTAGCCCACACATTTGAGACCATAGCTTACTATGGTTAACACCTGAAATGGCTCCAAAGGTATGGCTAAATTGACACACAAATGGGTTTTGAGACAGTTAAACTATGCTTTGCAATGCAACACACTGTAATGATGGTAATCAAAAAATTTAATTATCAAACATGGCCAACAGGGCCAACATTGCCCAACAACGGGCATCAAGAGGCCAGCCTTCCCCCCACCCTAACGACGCCGCCGGCGCCTCTTCTTGGCCAGCAGCATCAGCTTCAGGAGCCGGATCTCCCGCCACAGTCTGCGATGCTGGTTTTCACAAGCTGTAGAGATGTAGAAACAACAATTTATTAATAAATTGGATGTGACCTCAACAGACACAGATGTAGCAATGTAATGTCAGTGTGTCCAATTAGGTGACACTCACATTAACATTGTTGACCACTGTGTGCTTATTGGTTAACATGATATGAGTACTATTGACTGGCAGGAATGTGAACAACACATCCCAAGCATACATTTACTCTTAAAGTGTACCAACACCCACGGGTGATCGGCCCGGGAATCTATCAGATTCCCTGCCCGATCACCTCCCTCCCCTCGGGACATCCAAGATCGGGATGTCCCTGGGGGTGAAACCCCCCCAAACCCCAAAATACCTACCTCAGTTTCTGTGTGGCAGTGCCGCCGGGCCCTCCCTGGCGCCCCTCTAGACGTGTGCGTGCCTGCGCCGGCCGTCTGTGAATGGCCGGCGCAGGCACGCGCGCGTAAAAAGGGGCGCGGGGGAGGCGGAGGAGGAGGCAATTTGCCGTGGCTTGTACGTTTGTTGGAGTCAAAGTGAGTTCAGGGGGTTGTCACACAGCGGTGACGATCAGGGGTGCCCCACCGTAGTGGAACAACACCCAGGAAAGTCAAAATCCTGGTTGTTGTTCCAGTTTAACTCTTGGGAAGCAAAGAAGGTATAATTCCCAGTGTGTCCATTTTTGTGTTTAGTCACAGCCAAACATCAGGGCCTAAGTCCGAACGAGTACACGAGTTTGCCCTATAATGTTACAGGTCCAGACCTAATAGGGCCCATTTGGTTGTGTCTAACGCAAAAATAGTCTCTATGTGGCCTAATGAAGAATGTGAGCCAACAATCCAGCATGCAAACAGGCATGTTGGATTATTGTGCAAACACATTGAATCGAGATGTGTGTGAAATTAACACATAGGTAAATTTAAAATGTCTGCAGATGTGACTAGAAGACATAGGTTTCACAAGTCTTTAGGCATATGAAGTGGGATGTACTCACCATCGCAGCTGTGGCGGGGGCCCATGCTGCTGGCCGTCCCTGGAGCTGGGGTGGGGAGGAGGGTCTCTGGCTCCGTCTGCGTAGCAACATCTGTCAACATAAAGCAAAAGACAAAAACACAATTAGTGGGCAAATGACACCTGACTATTTGACATCCATCTGGTTATTGAGTCTGAAAATGCAAAGGCTTGCATGGTTACATACAGGTTGTCCTAAATTAGCATATTTCCTGGACCATGAGTTAATGTCAATTTGTTAGGCTTGACACATGTATCCCTAAAGAGAATGTGCAAATAACATAGACAGTGCTATGTAAAGGAATCTTTAGCAGTTGTTTGGCTAATGTTAATAGTGGGCCACATGTTGGAGCGGGAACAACTTAACCCAAGAAAACAAATTAGAACACCCATCATGGTGTGGGCAGAAACATAGGGGTGGTTGACAGTTGGCTAGCACTGTAGTGGGGTTTGTGAGGTTAGGGTACCTTATCAAACCAGCTGTGACAATGGACCAGGAAACATGTGTCTGTTACAAGTGGGCCTATACACAGGATTGCAGCAAATCTGGGTTTGGGTCCGCTTTGGCAGAGCCACACAATTTGCATGAGACAACGTACTCCGCGCCCGCTGCCTTCCACACATCACTCCTCGAGTGTGTGCGCACGCGCAGCCCATTTGGAAAAAGAGCGCAGGCGCACACACATCTAGAGTGTCACACAGGAGGCTGGGACGGTGGCTTTGGCAACCCCCAAAGAGGTAAGGAGTTTTGGGGTTTTTTTTTGTGGGGGGGGCCCTGGGTGAGGGATGTGATTTGTCCTGGAACCTTCCAGAAACCAAGCACCATCAATGTTTGGGGGTACACTTGAATGAATGTAATAACATTGGGAATGTGATGGCTAACCAAAAACACTTACCATGACTATGCCCGTGGAGAATCCTACGCCAAAATGCCATGGAGGTGCCGCCTATATGATGCCCTGCAAATTAGAGAGGAATGGCAAGGGCTAAGGACAAATTGCAAGATGAAACCTGTCACAGACTAACAATTAAAAAATGTACACTCACCAGGGGATGAAGCGCCACTTGAAGCCCAGGGAGGGCTCTGAGGAGGAGGCTGGGAGCCTCGGCTCCTCACACTCTGGTCGGAAGATCCACCAGGCAAAGGGCCACCCTCCTCCTTCTCACTCCCTGCTTGAGAGTGGCCCCTTGCCTGGTGAGAGTCCTCAGACTCAGAGTGTGAGGAGCTGAGGCTTGATCCAGCCAGCCCCCCAGCAGCACACTCCTCTGGGGCGTCATCCCCTTCCTCCCCTGGGTCCTCTAAATAGGACCCGCGGGAGGGACCCTCCCCCGATGACTCCCCCGAGTCGGCCTGCCTGGTTCGGGGGAGGAATCCCTTCCCACGTTTCCCCAGGGGAGGACGCTTATCTGTGTGGAGGGGGTGAAAGAAAATAATTAATCTAAAGAGCACAAATGGACACAGCTTAGCAGATGATTCTGCACAAAGGCTAAACATAACATAAGCTTTAACTTACCTGATGCGTAGGCATCATATAGGCGGTACACGCCTTCAGGGTCCCGGCGCTTGAAATCCGACCACTTTTGTTGAATTGAGCGGATGGTCAGCTCGGTGTTGAAGCGCCGGGACACTGTGGCCTTCACCTCCATGGCTATGCGTTTTTTGCCTCCACGGGCATAGTCATATTCGGCCAGGCAGAAGTCCTATGAAAAAAGAACAAACAAACTAAAATCAATACATGACATCAGAACACTGTCATAAACAGTTATACAGAGACCAGATCAAAGTGGACCCACACCCAGGATTATCAGTATTCTGGGTTTGTGTGCACTTTGGTGGGCCACACCAATTGTGGGTGGTCCGCTGTCTGCAACCCCCTTGGAAGGCCACAAATACACCACTGAGGACACTCCCACGTCACTCCGCAAGCCAAACACAGCGCTCCGCGCCGCTGTGGTATGCGCATACAAGGCCGTTGGGACGTGCATACCAGCTCAGCTGGGTCTGCACGGCAAAGTACGCATGTGGCGTTTGACTCTAACAGGGAGTGCGCCTGCACCCAAAATTACAATATGTGTGGCGCAGGGGTACACCCTGCTAGAGGTAAGCGCAATAGGCATCCGCAGCTAATGCATTCACAGATGGGACGGGACTGAGGTAATTTTTAGGGCCCTCCAGGGGGGGGCATCCCAGCAGGACATCCACAATGGGGATGCCCCACGGGAGTGCTCAAATTTGTTCTTAAAACCAAAAAATTTCTGAACCAATCCCCCCTGTGTGTTCTGCAACTTTTAAGCTAAAAAGACAAACCAAAAAATACTCACTTTTACCACCTGGCCATTTACTCGGCTATCCACCCGGGTGCGCTTTCTCTTACTAGGCCCAGGAGGGGAAGGGGTGGGAGGGGTGCTACTTGAGGAAGGTGAGGTAGGTTGGGGAGGTGGGGGAGGGGTGGTGGGGTCAGAGTCTGAGGAGGAGCTGGGGAGGCGCATCACTCTGCGTCTGGGCATCATATTGGAAACGCTAAGGAGGAAACAGGAACCGGAAATGACCCAAGCGACATTGGGAAAAAGTTTTAAAAAAAAAACGCTTCGCGCACCAGCAACAAGCTATTCTCAGCTATGTGCAAGCTAAGTGGCGGAAAAACTAAAATGACGCTTGAAAACAAGCTAGTGGCATAAGCGCAAGACAGTTTTACCTTAAGGTGGCGTTGAAACGCAAAGGAGGATCCCGGAACCGGATATGACGCTAGCAACTGTGCTTCAAAATTCAAACACAAACATGCGCGCAACAGGGACAAGCTAATATCAGCTATGTGCAAGCTAAGTGGCGGAAAAACATTAAAATGACGCTGCAAAACAAGCTATTGGCATAAGCGCTAGACAGTTTTACCTTAAGGTGGCGTTGAAACGCAAAGGAGGATCCCGGAACCGGATATGACGCAAGCAACTGTGCTTCAAAATTCAAAAGCAAACATGCGCGCAACAGGGACAAGCTAATATCAGCTATGTACACGCTAAGTGGCGGAAAAACATTAAAATGACGCTGCAAAACAAGCTAGGGCAAAAGGCGCCACGAATTATTAGCTTCATTTAGCAGGGGATTCTACATACTGTAATGCATAGGTCCTTCTAAAGCATACACCGTTGTGCTTAAATATACAAATCTGATTCCTTCCAAAAGTCATCACACAATCAAACTAGACAACTACCTGAAAATGTGGCACACATGAGAATGCATAACGGGTTGTTATGAGCTGGTACGACTGAATGTTAATCCTGCAATATGTGGCCAGGCACGCTCACAACTACAGTGTATTCATTAACAACGACTGGGGTCGCGGGAAGTGAATTCCTTGCAAATGGCAGAAGGGCACATGTATGAACAGCACAGCGCCGCACAACGCAGCGCAGCGAGGCACAGCAACGCTCGCGCCGCCACATAGCGAATCAAAACAGCGACTGCACAAACATTGACCAACACAGATTCATCAAGGACAGGGCTGCCGAATAGCTTGGGCGCTGACAATTTCGAAGAGCGAACGTGACCGCCCAACCTGACAGGCTACAAAATAGCTTTACAAGCCCCGATTGTGTGGAAAACCAGCGATTTTGATGCCAATGAGTTTGGGTGGAGGAGATGCAATTCCCATGTCACTCACAACATTACATTGTGAAAAAAAAAATATATATACCGTATATACTCGAGTATAAGCCTAGTTTTTCAGCCCACTTTTTGGGCTGAAAAAAGCCGCCTCGGCTTATACTCGAGTCCAGGGGCGGACTGCCAGGGAAGGCCGCAACCCTGAACCCAACAGATGCTGGAGGGTGAGGGGCGGCCGCTACGGGTCCCTGCTGTACCCGCTGCTGCTGCCGCCGCCGCTCTCATACACACAAACACGCACACACATTCACACACTGACCGGCACTTCCAGGCTGCTGCGTGCTGGTCGTCAATGGGCGGCGTCCAATGACCCCCCCCCCCCCATTATCCCCTACTTACCTTTTGGATGTCGCCGCTGCCTACTGCGGTGACATCCGGCTGCTTCAGGGCCTAATCCTCACTCCTGCTTAGCATGGCTTTAGCCCCGGATTTCGAGCAGCTCCATTGCATTCTATTCATGGACACTGCACAGGTGTGAGATGGGGGGCCAAGCGTAGTGTCTGATGGGATGCAAAATGGCGCCGCCCATCGAAAGGTCACCCAGAATCTGAGGGACCCAGAAGATTGATCCCCCAGTGAGGTGAGTAAAAAGCACCCAAAGGTAAAACCGGAAGGCGGGGCAGCAGATCGGTGAGGTTTGGTGGAGGTTTTGATCTCCCCTAATGTTCCTCTTAAAGCACTGTAACAGCGCCAACTACTGTCATAACTTGTCATAACTGTGAACTGCAGTCAATCTGGAAAAAGTCCCCAAATCACATTCAGAGACAAGCAGAAACTGTTGAAAATTATTGTATCTCCAACAAAGAGAATTCTTTCTCATACTGAATCAACCCCTTGTTCGTGGTATCAGAGAAGGAATAGTGGTCTGCTAGTTTTTCCCCCAATGAGTCCTTAAAGATGTTGACGCAAAATACAATGGTGCCCATGCCCTGCCTAAAGTCTATCTGGTGTGCAAGCCTTAGAAGAAACATAAATACTGTACTCATTAATAAAAACTGTAGGGACCCAGTAGGACCACACAAGTCCAAGATTATTGGCTGCACTACACTTGTTAAGCAAAGGACCCCCTGCTACCAGATCTAAAGGAACGACTCCACTCAGCTCTGGATGAGGAAGAAGAAGCATGCAGTAAGTATAGTTAATTAGGACTTGTGAACAGGTAAGGGGTCCCAAGGACCAACAGCAAGTTAAAGTACCTGCCAGCATGCTGGTGGGTGGCTTGCCTATGCCACTACCCAATTACCTGTACCACCTCCATGAAGGAGCGCAGGAGAACCTAGCGACCAATGGCATGGACTCTGTTTTCTTTCAGAGGTGTCCCTGCCCCTACATGTGACAAAGGGCATTGGGCTACTAGTCCCTAAAGTAGTATGCCCGATGTAGACTATGAAAGGGAAAGGCACTTTTTACTCCCATAAAAAATAGTGCACTTTTTGCTCCTGGTGCTGAAGTGGATGGGTAATTCAGCACCAGGTGAAAAAAGGGCCCTAGAGGTTGATTCAGCACCAAGTGTAAGGCCCCTTTTACATGGGGGGCAAAAGTGTTGTCCATGAAAAGCAATTATGTACTGTGCTACATCTGCTGCAAGCTGTACAGCATTTTACCCACTTCGGGAACAGGGTGATGAGGCCTAAACATAAGGGCTGTTCTTGAGGACTGCCTGATGAATAATGTAAAGAGAAATAGCAGGGAAGGAGGGGGCAGAGGTCTGCCGCATTTTTCAGGTAGTCCTAACACCCAGCAAATTCAGGTTTTTGTCCACTTTAAACCTGACTGGCAGTCAAACATTACTTCTGGTCCACTTGCCCACAGCACCCTAACTGGAGGCATTCCCCCAGTTCACACATGTGTGGTCTCATGGGGCAGTGAACTGACAGCCAATGGCTAGTGACCACTTCTTCAGGTAGGTGCTAGGTTATGCGCAATGGGCTTAGAGTGAACCCAGTGGCTGTCGATGACCATGTGGGGCATAAGGCCAGTAGTGAGGAAGCGCAGAAGTGTGTTGGGGGTGCCATCCTGTAGTCTCGCACAGGGCATATTTCATCCTAGGACCGGCCCTGCTCACAAGATAGATTTATAAAATAAAATGCACTTTTTTTGCATGCAAAGGCTAATGCTGTGTGCATTGCTGTTTCCTTCTAATTTTGCTTTTGCACTTATGTAATGCAGAATAAGCACACCTTCAGCCAATATACATGGATACTTGTTTTTCTTGGTCCACTGACATTGCCTTTACATTGCCTTTGTTTGGTGGAAGAAGAGAATGAATCCGGTTTGTCCATGCATATGTTCATGTGCGGGATTTCAATAAAACACCTGGAAGAATAAATGGGCATACAACCCTCCTGTGTGCATCAAAATGTGGCGGATGCAGCTAAATATAATGGAGCCGCCGGCTGCAAAGGGACACTGATCATTGATAAGCTTGCAGCGGTTTGCATGCTTATAAATTATATTTTTACATGACATATTCCATTCATTACAATGGAGGGTGCGTGCCAAACCCAGCTTGACAAACCCCCTCCATTGCAGGTGTGTGGGGTCAGAAAGGATGCTGGTGTGTCCGAGACGGAATCACTGGATGTATGAAGATGCTAATGATGGACGGAGAAGCTGCATGAGAACAACGGACCCACACAGAGGAGCTGGGGGGACAAAAGGTATAAAGCATATCCTTTTTTATGGTTGTAGCCTGGACAATTACTTTGAAGTCATCCAAAACCCAGGATTTTGACTATCCTGGGTTTTGGTCCTTGCTCTCGGGGCTCCCCGATCGGAGGTGCCCTGCTGTGTGAAACCCTCCAGGTCGCCCAAATAACTCACCTCTTCCCGGTCCTATGACGCATGTGTGGCCACTTGTCCAATTCGCTCGAGCCCCTTCAACAAGGAGCTTGTCTAATACGAGCAGATCCGAACGTGATGGCGGGCGCATCCCCCTCTACCCTCTAACAGGGAGAGTGCCCATGCTGCCCATTCACAAATAGATGGATAGCACGTATGTGGCCGCTGCTTAAGCATGCACCATTGAACCGGGAGAGAATGTGAGTTTATGGGCGAACTGGAGGGTTTCACACAGCGGGGCAGGCCGATTCTGGATGCCCCGGGTGGGGGGAATCAATCAGCCGGGAAACTTATAGATCCTTGGACCGATCTCTGTGGGTTTTGGTCCAGTTTAACCTGTTGCTTGCAATGTCTCTTTAGTCTAACCTCTTACATTTATCCCGTGACATTCAGTAACTTACTTACCATAAATCTGATAAGTGATCGGCGCCAATATAAAATATTATGTTGAAATTTCCTGCACAGTTTTTATGTTTCTGACCCCCAAATATTTTTCCTCCTTAAGTATCAGTTTCAACTTTAATCATTATAATTTTAAAATGTATCATTTACATTTTATAAATTGATCATTAATATTTCTGGATCTTTTTTTGAGACAGACAGAGAAAAAGATTTTGGGGGTCAGAACCCCAAAAACCTTGATTAAAATGTATGAAAATGGGATGAATATGTTTGAAGTGAACTATAAGGAAGTTTCAAGAACCGTCATTGAACTCTAAGGAGAAGCCGCCTTTCATGGAGTGATCCTCCAGTCTGGCGTCCAGCTCGGCTCTGTCCCCCGTCCCTTTGTCTTTGAAGCTTTTGCTTTGTCTTGATATCTGAGATCCAGCGGACAAGATGAAACGTCTGGCATATGGCGTTGGCTCCGTTTTGTACTTTTCGCAAGACTTGTGCTGAATCTGAATAAGCCATTTTTTTCAGTCTATGATGTGCGAGTGTATTTTGATGATAAATGCCGAAGATCCTGGAAGGGACACTGATGCTTGGGGCATGACTAAACGACTCTGAGCAGCCAAAGCTGAAAATAAACATATGTAAAATAAAGGTAATGATGGAGAGAAAGATACAAAAGTATCCACATGGCTCAGCAGATTCTTCCGTCTCCCAGGCGGCATATTTTTCATCTGATTTGCTTGTTGCCGAGATGAAATGTCTTCGCTGTAGAACTGGAGAATGAAAGATCGCCAAAAAAAGGCAAAAGTTATTATTTTACCAATTCTAAAATTCTACATTTATTTTGAACTAGATTGTCTGTCATAATCTGGAATAATTTTTTATTCTAAAGAGACGTTATACTTTCATAAAAGCAGTGCAGGAGAAAATTTTAAATAGTGGGTATCCGCTCAAGCCTTGGCCAATTGCTTAACTTTCCTTGCAATACCAACCGGACTCTTCCTTATTAAATAGGTATTTCTAGACTATTTCACCAACACCTAGATTCTAGGTCATAAATGTGTAAACATAAGGCCCACTTACCCTCAGATCTAGAAGAAAGACCTTGCCTGCTGTGCAGATCCAGCATTCTTCAGAGTGATCCAGGATGATAGAGAGATCACTCAAACTTTGCAGTTAGCTCACAGTTGCTATACAATACATCAGAGCACTGCTCTTGTTACATTGTATAGCAGAAAAACACCTGGATGTTTACAAAGTAAAATATAGCAGGGACCTGGCTGACATTTTACAGTTTAAGATCATGACTAGAGATGAGCGAATCGATCCAGACGAACCCGGATTCGTTCCGAATGTCATGAAAAATTCGATTCTGAACGAATCCAAATTTCCCCACGATTCGATCGATCGAAGTTTTCCTTTAAACTCCATTTACTTCAATTACAGGCATTGTAAAATGGTGGATGGACATGTCTGGACATATCCCCTGGGGCAAGTTATCATGGGAAGGTCACATGCAGCCTATGAGCAGCCAGGAGCCCCGGTGAGGTCACAGCGCTATATAAAGCGGCGGCCATCTTGTTTGTGCGCATTTGAGACTTGCATTCATGAGAGAAAGGTGGCTGCTCCAGCTAGGGAGAGAGAGTGAGACAGGCAGGAGACAGGCAGAAAGACTCAGCAAGTCAGGGAGAGGCAGGGAGAGCCAGGGAAAGGTAGGAAAAAATCGGAGGCACTGACAGGGAAAGTTTTTTTTTTTTTCTTTTCATCCAGCCTGAGTTTCACTAATTGCTTTGGGTGTGCATTGAATTCTGTCTGCTGAAATTACACCCACCGCTGCCTGGGGTATCCCAAAATCTCAGCTACCCACCCCGCCAGTTATACTAAGCAGGCCTGTGTCAGCCTGAGTTTTACTAATTGCTTTAGGTGTGCATTGAATTCTGTCTGCTGAAATTACACCCACCGCTGCCTGGGGTATCCCAAAATCTCAGCTACCCACCCCGCCAGTTATACTAAACAGGCCTGTGTTAGGCTGAGTTTTACTAATTGCTTTAGGTGTGCATTGAATTCTGTCTGTTCAAATTACACTGGGGAATCCCAATATCTCAACTACCCACCCCGCAAGTTATACTAAGCAGGCCTGTTTCAGCCTGTTTTTTGCTAATTGCTTTAGGTGTGCATTGAATTCTGTCTGTTCAAATTACACCCACAGCTGCCTGGGGTATCCCAAAATCTCAGCTACCCACCCCGCCAGATATACTAAACAGGCCTGTGTCAGCCTGAGTTTTACTAATTGCTTTAGGTGTGCATTGAATTCTGTCTGCTGAAATTAAACCCACCGCTGCCTGGGGTATCCCAAAATCTCAGCTACCCACCCCGCCAGTTATACTAAGCAGGCCTGTGTCAGCCTGAGTTTTACTAATTGCTTTAGGTGTGCATTGAATTCTGTCCAAATTACACCGGGGACTGGGGTATCCCAAAATCTCAACTACCCACCCGCAAGTTATACTAAGCAGGCCTGTTTCAGCCTGTTTTTTGCTAATTGCTTTAAGTGTGCATGGAATTCTGTCTGCTGAAATTACACTGGGGACTGGGGTATCCCAAAATCTCAACTACCCACCCCGCCAGTTATACTAAGCAGGCCTGTGTCAGCCTGAGTTTTACTAATTGCTTTAGGTGTGCATTGAATTCTGTCTGCTGAAATTAAACCCACCGCTGCCTGGGGTATCCCAAAATCTCAGCTACCCACCCCGCAAGTTATACTAAGCAGGCCTGTGTCAGCCTGAGTTTTACTAATTGCTTTAGGTGTGCATTGAATTCTGTCTGCTGAAATTAAACCCACCGCTGCCTGGGGTATCCCAAAATCTCAGCTACCCACCCCACCAGATATACTAAACAGGCCTGTGTCAGCCTGAGTTTTACTAATTGCTTTAGGTGTGCATTGAATTCTGTCTGCTGAAATTAAACCCACCACTGCCTGGGGTATCCCAAAATCTCAGCTACCCACCCCGCCAGTTATACTAAGCAGGCATGTGTCAGCCTGAGTTTTACTAATTGCTTTAGGTGTGCATTGAATTCTGTCTGTTCAAATTACACTGGGGACTGGGGTATCCCCAAATCTCAACTACCCACCCCGCAAGTTATACTAGGCAGGCCTGTTTGAGCCTGAGTTTTACTACTTGCTTTAGGTGTGCATTGAATTCTGTCTGTTCAAATTACACTGGGGACTGGGGTATCCCAAAATCTCAACTACCCACCCCGCAAGTTATTCTAAGCAGGCCTGTTTCAGCCTGTTTTTTGCTAATTGCTTTAGGTGTGCATTGAATTCTGTCTGATGAAATTTCACTGGGGACTGGGGTATCCCAAAATCTCAACTACCCACCCCGCCAGTTATACTAAGCAGGCCTGTGTCAGCCTGAGTTTTACTAATTGCTTTTGGTGTGCATTGAATTCTGTCTGCTGAAATTAAACCCACCGCTGCCTGGGGTATCCCAAAATCTCAGCTACCCACCCCAACAGATATACTAAACAGGCATGTGTCAGCCTGAGTTTTACTATTTGCTTTAGGTGTGCATTGAATTCTGTCTGCTGAAATTACACCCACCGCTTCCTGGGGTATCCCAAAATCTCAGCTACCCACCCCGCCAGTTATACTAAGCAGGCCTGTGTCAGCCTGAGTTTTACTAATTGCTTTAGGTGTGCATTGAATTCTGTCTGTTCAAATTACACTGGGGACTGGGGTATCCCAAAATCTCAACTACCCACCCTGCAAGTTATACTAGGCAGGCCTGTTTGAGCCTGAGTTTTACTACTTGCTTTAGGTGTGCATTGAATTCTGTCTGTTCAAAATACACTGGGGACTGGGGTATCCCAAAATCTCAACTACCCACCCCGCAAGTTATACTAGGCAGGCCTGTTTCAGCCTGTTTTTTGCTAATTGCTTTAGGTGTGCATTGAATTCTGTCTGTTCAAATTACCCCAGCGACGTATCCTATGCTTTGGGTTCAGCTCCACTGTTTAGTGAGGAGGACGATCAGATAGAGGACAGTCAGCAGCTACTGCCCAGCCATGAAATGGAGGTGGCTTCTTTAGCTCGGCAGACAAATAGTGATGTGGACAGTGTCGTGGGTGTTGCAAGCTTTCCAGCTCCTGCGCCAGACACTGTTGATGAAACCGAGAAGATCAGTGAGGTACAGCCACAACTCGGTGATGATGATGATGATGAAGCCGATCGCACTTGGGAGCCGGGTGATGAAGGGGCTTCATCGTCATCATCAGAAGAGGGGCGCAGGTTGCCCCGGAGTCAGCAGCTGAGGCAGCAAGGTGTTAGCAGCATGGATGGCAGTCAGCATGGGGGCACAATTGTAAAGGCTGGAGCCAAACGGGGCCGGGGCCGGGGTAGAGCACCTGCTGTGCGGCAGCCTACCTTATCGGGAGGTAGTGGAGCAAGGGTTCCTGGAGTTGGCGACAGTAGCAGTGAATCAGTGAGGCCTGTTGGTGGGAAAAGTAGCTACTCGGCAGTGTGGCAGTTTTTCCTGAAGCATCCGCAGGAGGGTAACATGGCCACATGCAAGATATGTAGGCAGAAGGTGAAGCGTGGCCAGAGTCCAAATGTTGGCACCACGGCCCTGTGTCAACATATGATGCGTCACCATAAAGCGGCCTGGGAGAACCGAGGCTCCCAAGGGGTGGTCCAGCCTGCTTCCTCACCAAGTGGCATGCCGCTCGCAATTTCTGCCAGCCAAGGCTCCAGCACCTCAGCCGAAGGCAGCTGTGCGTCATACCCATCCTCTGTCGCTCCTGCTCCTCCTCCAAGCCATGCATCCCACCAGCAATCCCTCAGCGAAGCCATGTCCAAGAGACAGCAGTATGCGCCCACTCATCCCACGGCGCAGAAGCTGAATGTGCTGCTGTCCAAGTTGCTGGTGCTGCAGTCGCTCCCTTTTCAAGTGGTGGACTCTGCACCTTTCAGAGAACTGATGGCTTGTGCCGAGCCGAGGTGGAGAGTCCCAAGCCGCCATTTCTTTGCCAAGAAGGCAGTACCAGCGCTGCACACTTTTGTTGAACAGAAGGTGGGCCAGTCCTTGAGCCTGTCGGTGTGTAGCAAAGTGCATGGCAGCGCCGACGTCTGGAGCTGTAACTACGGTCAGGGACAGTACATGTCGTTTATGGCCCACTGGGTGACTGTGGTCCCTTTGCAGCAGCAGCATCAACTTGGACAGGTCACGCCGCTTTGGCCTCCGCGCTCCCTGCCCGTTGGGCCCGTGACAACGTGCGACTCGGCCTCCTCATCCTCCGCCATCTCCTCACCCTCCACTGTAGGCTCTAGTCTCGGTTCCCCTCCAGTCTACCATGTGTGCAGGGCACGGAGGTGTCACGCAGTGCTTCACATGGTTTGTCTTGGCAAATGGAGTCACACAGGGGAGGAACTGCTTAAATGTATTCATCAGGAAATCCAGACATGGCTTACTCCAAGAAAACTTAAACTGGGAATCATGGTTACCGACGATGGCAAGAACATTTTGTCTGCGCTGTGCCAAGGAAGGCTGACCCATGCCCCCTGCATGGCTCACGTCTTCAATCTGGTTGTCAAGCGGTTTCTGAAGTGTTCCCCCCATATGCAAGACATCCTAACAACTTCAAGGAAACTTTGCATGCACTTCAGCCTCATACACCGCCAAACACACCCTTCTTGAGCTACAGCGTCAGAACGGTATCCCCCAACATAGTCTGATTTGCGATGTTTCCACCCGTTGGAATTCCACCCTTCACATGTTGGACCGATTATATGAACAGAGAAAAGCCATCACGGATTTCCTGATGTTCCAAGCGGATAGGGGGACTCCCCTGTGCAACTTCAATGTCAACCAGTGGCAGCTCATACGTGACACCTGCCGTTTGCTCAGGCCCTTTGAGGAAGCCACTTTATTTGTCAGTCGGCAGGATTACGGGATGAACGAAGTGATTCCACTGCTTCATGTACTACAGCACATGTTGGAAACCATGGCTGGTCAGGGCACTGGAGACATGGCGTCTACATCTTACGGCCACATGAACCCCGTTGGAGCTGAACTGGAGGAGGAGGAGGAAGAGGAGGAGGAGTGGCCCAGTGAAGCACAGTTTAGGCTTGGCGAAATGGCTGGTTTATCTAGTCAGCGGACAGGAGAGGAGGAGCAGGAGCAGCCAGAGGAGCTAGAGGGTTTTGAGGAAGGCGAGACAGAGGACCCGGACACACCGTGGCAGTATGCAGTGGAGATAGAGACAGGTAGTCCCTCCGAGTCACTTGCGCAAATGGCAGGAAGCATGCTCACGTGCTTGCGTAGTGACCCCAGAATTGTTTCCATTTGTCGGCGGGATGACTTCTGGCTGTCCACCTTATTGGACCCTCGCTTCCGGCACAAAATGGGGGCATTTTTTAAACCCGCCGAGAGGGAGGAGAGACTGAACTACTACAAAGACATTCTGCGTAGTCAGTTGGCCGATGCCTATCTGCGCCATGGTCCATACTCTCACAGGCCTGACTCGGGGGGACCTCTGCGCTCACCTTCCACTGCCATGCCTGCTGGGGGGGTTGGCAGGAGCAGCAGCAGCAGCTCCATCAGCAGCAGCCTCAGTCTTCAGTCGCTAATGAGTAGCTTTCTACACCAGCATAGTGAGGCTACTCATGAGCAGCAGGAAGACCTGGAGCAGGAACTCAACCAGCAGGTCATGTCATACCTTGACATGACCATGCCAACACACCTTGAGGATCCGCTGGACTTCTGGGCAGCCAAACTTGGCTTGTGGGCGCAACTAGCAGAGTTTGCCCTGGAAAAGCTGTCCTGCCCGGCAAGTAGCGTGCCATCTGAGCGGGTGTTTAGTGCAGCGGGGGCCATAGTTACGGCGAGGAGAATTCGTCTGTCAACTAAAAATGTGGAGAGACTCACCTTTGTCAAAATGAATCAGGGATGGATCAGCCAGGATTTCCACCCACCAATGGCTGATGCATGCAACTAGATTCAGCATGGTGCCACGTTTTACACTTTCTAAATGGTGCAAAACATATTTATGTCTTTAGACCAATTTCTGGGTTCCTGCTGCTACTAACTCCAGGGTGTCCCTTCCGGTCAACTTTTGGCCTACTGCTGATGCCAACTTCAGGGTGTGCCTTCCAGCCAATTTTTGGACTACTGCTGATGCCAACTTCTGGGGGTGCCTTCCAGCTAATGTTTGTGCTCCTGCCAACTTCAGGGTGTGCCTTATAGACAATTTTTGGCCTACTGCTGATGCCAACTCCAGGTTGTCCCTTCCAGTCAATTTTTGGCCTCCTGCTGATGCCAACTTCAGGGTGTGCCTTCCAGCCAATTTATGGGCTCCTGCTGCTGCCAACTTCAGGGTGTGCCTTCCAGCCAATTTCTGGGTTCCTCCTGCTGCTGCTGCCAACTCCGGGGTGTGCCTTCCAGCCAATTTTTGGCCTACTGCTGATGCCAACTTCAGGGTCTGCCTTCCAGCAAATGTTTGTGCTCCTGCTGCTGCCAACTTCAGGGTGTGCCTTCCAGCCAATTTCTGGGTTGCTGCTGCTGCTGATGCCAACTTCAGGGTGTGCCTTTCAGACACTTTTTGGCCTACTGCTGCTGCCAACTCCAGGGTGTCCCTTCCAGTCAATTTTTGGCCTCCTGCTGATGCCAACTTCAGGGTGTGCCTTCCAGTCAATTTTTGGGCTCCTGATGATGCCAACTTCAGGGTGTGCCTTCCAGCCAATGTTTGGCCTACTGCTGATGCCAACTTCTGGGTGTGCCTTCCAGCTAATGTTTGTGCTCCTGCTGCTGCCAACTTCAGGGTGTGCCTTCCAGCCAATTTCTGGGTTCCTCCTGCTGCTGCTGCCAACTCCGGGGTGTGCCTTCCAGTCAATTTTTGGGCTCCTGCTGCTGCCAACTTCAGGGTGTGCCTTCCAGCCAATTTTTGGCCTCCTGTTGATGCCAACTTCAGGGTGTGCCTTCCAGCCAATTTTTGGGCTCCTGCTGCTGCCAACTTCAGGGTGTGCCTTCCAGCCAATTTCTGGGTTCCTCCTGCTGCTGCTGCCAACTCCGGGGTGTGCCTTCCAGCCAATTTTTGGCCTACTGCTGATGCCAACTTCAGGGTCTGCCTTCCAGCAAATGTTTGTGCTCCTGCTGCTGCCAACTTCAGGGTTTGCCTTCCAGCCAATTTCTGGGTTGCTGCTGCTGCTGATGCCAACTTCAGGGTGTGCCTTTCAGACACTTTTTGGCCTACTGCTGCTGCCAACTCCAGGGTGTCCCTTCCAGTCAATTTTTGGCCTCCTGCTGATGCCAACTTCAGGGTGTGCCTTCCAGCCAATTTTTGGGCTCCTGATGATGCCAACTTCAGGGTGTGCCTTCCAGCCAATGTTTGGCCTACTGCTGATGCCAACTTCTGGGTGTGCCTTCCAGCTAATGTTTGTGCTCCTGCTGCTGCCAACTTCAGGGTGTGCCTTCCAGCCAATTTCTGGGTTCCTCCTGCTGCTGCTGCCAACTCCGGGGTGTGCCTTCCAGTCAATTTTTGGGCTCCTGCTGCTGCCAACTTCAGGGTGTGCCTTCCAGCCAATTTTTGGGCTCCTGTTGATGCCAACTTCAGGGTGTGCCTTCCAGCTAATGTTTGTGCTCCTGCTGCTGCCAACTTCAGGGTGTGCCTTCCAGCCAATTTCTGGGTTCCTCCTGCTGCTGCTGCCAACTCCGGGGTGTGCCTTCCAGTCAATTTTTGGGCTCCTGCTGATGCCAACTTCAGGGTGTGCCTTCCAGCTAATGTTTGTGCTCCTGCTGTTGCCAACTTCAGGGTGTGCCTTCCAGCCAATTTCTGGGTTCCTCCTGCTGCTGCTGCCAACTCCGGGGTGTGCCTTCCAGTCAATTTTTGGGCTCCTGCTGCTGCCAACTTCAGGGTGTGCCTTCCAGCCAATTTTTGGCCTACTCCTGTTGATGCCAACTTCAGGGTGTACCTTCCAGCTAATGTTTGTGCTCCTGCTGCTGCCAACTTCAGGGTGTGCCTTCCAGACAATTTCTGGGTTCCTCCTGCTGCTGCTGCCAACTCCGGGGTGTGCCTTCCAGTCAATTTTTGGGCTCCTGCTGCTGCCAACTTCAGGGTGTGCCTTCCAGCCAATTTATGGGTTGCTGCTGCTGCTGATGCCAACTCCAGGGTGTGCCTTCCAGACAATTTTTGGCCTACTGCTGCTGCCAACTCCAGGGTGTCCCTTCCAGTCAATTTTTGGGCTCCTGCTGATGCCAACTTCAGGGTGTGCCTTCCAGCCAATGTTTGGCCTACTGCTGATGCCAACTTCTGGGTGTGCCTTCCAGCTAATATTTGTGCTCCTGCTGCTGCCAACTTCAGGGTGTGCCTTCCAGACAATTTCTGGGTTCCTCCTGCTGCTGCTGCCAACTCCGGGGTGTGCCTTCCAGTCAATTTTTGGGCTCCTGCTGCTGCCAACTTCAGGGTGTGCCTTCCAGCCAATTTTTGGGCTCCTGTTGATGCCAACTTCAGGGTGTGCCTTCCAGCTAATGTTTGTGCTCCTGCTGCTGCCAACTTCAGGGTGTGCCTTCCAGACAATTTCTGGGTTCCTCCTGCTGCTGCTGCCAACTCCGGGGTGTGCCTTCCAGTCAATTTTTGGGCTCCTGCTGATGCCAACTTCAGGGTGTGCCTTCCAGCTAATGTTTGTGCTCCTGCTGTTGCCAACTTCAGGGTGTGCCTTCCAGCCAATTTCTGGGTTCCTCCTGCTGCTGCTGCCAACTCCGGGGTGTGCCTTCCAGTCAATTTTTGGGCTCCTGCTGCTGCCAACTTCAGGGTGTGCCTTCCAGCCAATTTTTGGCCTACTCCTGTTGATGCCAACTTCAGGGTGTACCTTCCAGCTAATGTTTGTGCTCCTGCTGCTGCCAACTTCAGGGTGTGCCTTCCAGACAATTTCTGGGTTCCTCCTGCTGCTGCTGCCAACTCCGGGGTGTGCCTTCCAGTCAATTTTTGGGCTCCTGCTGCTGCCAACTTCAGGGTGTGCCTTCCAGCCAATTTATGGGTTCCTGCTGCTGCTGATGCCAACTCCAGGGTGTGCCTTCCAGACAATTTTTGGCCTACTGCTGCTGCCAACTCCAGGGTGTCCCTTCCAGTCAATTTTTGGGCTCCTGCTGATGCCAACTTCAGGGTGTGCCTTCCAGCCAATTTTTGGCCTACTGCTGATGCCAACTTCAGGGTGTGCCTTCCAGACAATTTTTGGCCTACTGCTGATGCCAGCTTCAGGGTGTGCCTTCCAGCCAATTTTGGGCTACTGCAGCCAACTCCAGTGTCTCTTTCACGCAATGTTTGGGCTCCTGCAGCTGCTGCTTGCAACTCCAGGGTGTGATTCATCCAATTTTTGGGCTCCTGCAGCCAACTCCAGTGTCTCTTTAAAGCGATGTTTGGGCTCCTGCTGCTGCTTGCAACTCCAGGGTGTGATTCATCCAATTTTTGGGCTCCTGCAGCCAATTCCAGTGTCTCTTTCAAGCAATGTTTGGGCTCCTGTTGCTGCTGCTTGCATCTCCAGGGTGTGACTCATCCAATTTTTGGGCTACTGCAGCCAACTCCAGTGTCTCTTTAAAGCATTGTTTGGGCTCCTGCTGCTGCTTGCAACTCCAGGGTGTGATTCATCCAATTTTTGGGCTCCTGCAGCCAATTCCAGTGTCTCTTTAAAGCAATGTTTGGGCTCCTGCTGCTGCTTGCAACTCCAGGGTGTGATTCATCCAATTTTTGGGCTCCTGCAGCCAACTCCAGTGTCTCTTTCCAGCAATGTTTGGGCTCCTGCTGATGCTTCAACTCCAGGGTGTGATTCATCCAATTTTTGGGCTCCTGCAGCCAACTCCAGTGTCTCTTTCACGCAATGTTTGGGCTCCTGCAGCTGCTGCTACTGCTTGCAACTCCAGGGTGTGATTCATCCAATTTTTGGGCTCCTGCAGCCAACTCCAGTGTCTCTTTCACGCAATGTTTGGGCTCCTGCTGCTGCTTGCAACTCCAGTGTGTCTTTAGGTCAATTGTTGGGCACCTGCTGCTAACTGCAGTGTCTCTTTCAAGCAATGGGCTCCTGCTGCCGCTTGCAACTCCAGGGTGTGATTCATCAAATTTTTGGGCTCCTGCTGCCAACTGCAGTGTCTCTTTCAAGCAATGTTTGGGCTCCTGCTGCTGCTTGCAACTCCAGTGTGTCTTTAGGTCAATCGTTGGGCACCTGCTGCCAACTGCAGTGTCTCTTTCAAGCAATGTTTGGGCTCCTGCTGCTGCTTGCAACTCCAGGGTTTGATTCATCCAATTTTTGTGTTCCTGCCGCCAACTCCAGTGTCTCTTTCAAGCAATGTTTGGGCTGCTGCTGCTGCTTGCAACTCCAGGGTGTGATTCAGCTAATTTTTGGGCTCCTGCTGCTGCCAGCTCCAGGGTGTGTTTTTCAGGCACTATAGGGGCCCCTCATAGTGATGGCACTTCAACTTTCTGCAATTGTGCCGCTCTGCAATTCTATTAGTGATGCCTCTGATCTGCATGCCCTAATTATTTAAAGTATTATTTGACTAACCCAGCACGCATCCTATGCATGTTACAGCAAGGCAGAATGGTTTACAACTCTATTGAGGCTCTAGGAGGCTCAGAAATAGCCGTTTTTAATAGCAATTCGCTGCGAATAAATTCGGGGCGAAACGAATTTTGTCGGAAAATTCGGCAAATCGGTTGAATCTAACTTTTCAAAAGTTCGCTCATCTCTAATCATGACTCTTGTTACATTGCAGGAGGTAGAGAGGCAGCAGACCAAGTTCAGCTCAGCCAGTGCTGATACCTCTGTAGCTTGTCAACAGTCACCATTTTCTCCCTATATCCATATTTTTTTTCTCCCTATATCCAAGGGAAAGTCCACTTTCGATGGCATTTTTGAAAGTATATTTTGCGTGGCAAAAGGATGTTTTCAAGGTGCTTCGCTCATCTAGTATTTTTTAAAAATGTTTCTTATGTATGTCAAATGTGTGTTTGTTTCAAGGAAGAAGTTTTCACTACCTTCACAATCTGTTGCTATTAACAGTACAGTCTGTACATCATGATCTACAAGAAGAGAGAAGTGAGTTCTGTACACACAGAACACTGCTGCTATTGCTGATGTGAGGGAGCTCACAGAGTCTTACACATGCCCAGCAGAAGCTGTGTGTGCTGGAATCACTTCTCTCTTCTTGCTGTACAGATTTGGTGTACAGCTGTCAATAGCTACAGTCTGCCACAGCAGTAAAAACTGCTTCCATAAAACAAACATTTGCTAACATAGAAATGAAATAAAAAAAAATACTAGACAAGCTCAGCACCTTGAGGACATCATTTTGACACGTAAAAATATACACTTTATGTTTACATATGCACATGCTCTCCAACCTATCATCTTTTTACATGTGCAGTGTTACTCCCTTCCCTCCTGTTTGCCTTTGGTGCCAGGCTCTGATTTCGTTCTAATGCATATTTCTGACCACAGATGGTCATTAACGATAATCTGATCTCTGTACCAGCTGATAATTACCAGCTACTTGGCAGGCGTCCCCTCTGTGCCATGCAGATGCTCTCCCTCTTATGAGACGGGAGAAGCTGATTTATGTTGGTAAATTCTGCTACCAGTGCATAGCCCATGTCGAGGGGCACTGGTCTTTTCTGCACCCCCCTGGCCATGGGCCATTGAGTGGGGATCAGAATAAGATTTTATCGGCCAGAGCTGTCAGCACCTTGTTACTATACACCCAGGGGTAGACAATGCACTGGCATCTTAGTTCTGCCCTGCATGGCCTACAGCTCTGGGTGCTGCTGCTCCCAGCAGAAAAAAAGCATGTCATCCGGATATACAGCCAATATTATTTCCCTTTGATTGGTACACTGGAGATGTTCCTGTTTTTCTGCACAAGCCAGTTCTAGTGTCAAAGCGAAAATAAGGGGTGAAAGAGGTCACCCCTGTCTGGTCCCATTCTGAATCCCAAACGGGCTCAATAGAACGTTATTAACCTTCACTTTAGCTGTTGGAGTTGTATTTAGCCCTAGTATGCTATTACTCATATTGTTGCCTATTTCCAAATGCTGAAGAGTTTATCCGATCCAAGGCCATGCTACCCTGTCAAATGCTTTTTCCGCATCCGTGGACAGGAATAGCATGTCTTTCCCCCTGAAACACACCCATCTATGGATGTTCAAGGCCTTCAGGGTATTATCCCTCGCCTACCTGTCTGGGACAAACCCAACTTGATCTTGGGAAATAGAGCTGATTCTATCGGCTAATATCTTCGTGTACAGTTTCACGCCGGTATTGAGCAGAGATATGGGTCTGTAACTGAGGCATGAATAGGGATCCTTGGGTATCACTGCTACCTGGGCTTCCAAATTTTTTGGTGGGAAAGAACTGAGCTTAACCAATGTGTAGCAATAAGTCTGAATATGTTTTATTTTAAGCAGTAGAAAACCCATCAGGCCCTGGTGCTTGTCTGTTTTGGTGTTCTTTAATGCTTTAGCTACCTTCTGTAGGGTGATTGGAGCCTCTAGGGATTTAGCTTCCTCTGGTTTCAACTTAGGCATGTATTTCTGTCGTATTTCTGTGAAAGGTTAGAGTGTGAGAAGCTTGTGGCTGGTTATAGAGCTCTTCGTAGTATTTGCTAAATTTCCTCAATATTCCCCTTGTGGAATGTACGAGGTTGCTATGTGGATCTTTAAGAGATGCCGCTTGAGTTTTAAGATGACAAGCCTTCAGGGCCTTCACCAGGATGCGACCACACTTATTACCACTCTTATAATATATAACAATATGAAATGTAAAATAACTTTTAGATTCTAACTTAAAAGTATCAACTAATTATTTCCTAGCATTGATTAATTCACGCAAATGGACCTCCACTAGGGAGTGCTTATGTTGCTCTTCTAAGATTTTCACTATATTTAGTAGTTTACAAATCTTTTGTAGTTTCTCTCTCCTTAGATTAGTTCCCTCACTGATACAAATAGCCCTAATGGTGCAATTGTGTGCCTCCCAACAAGTTATTGGATCTGTATCAGATGGCCTGGAAGAACAAACCAATTGGGGGATTTTATGTTGAATGCCCATGTCCCTGAGCAGTCCCGGATTAAGTTTCCACGTCCAGTTCGAAGGGTGAGCTGTGACTATTTTCTGGGTAAGAAACACTGGAGCGTGATCAGATATATGGGTTGATTCAAAGAAACATGTAACAGCTTGGATTTGGGTCACGATCATCCTATTTTTCACGTCCGTTCGTATGGCAGTTCGGGAATCAGACCTATGTCAGTTTCCATCCTGAATTTTCCGTTTCATTTCTCAGGTTGCAACATTGGTTTTGCCCTTTTTCCTTTTTGGTCTGGACGTAAATCCTTCTGATCTTGCGGCTCCGCACTACAAACTTACCTCATTAAAGTGCATTCTAAATATTTGGTCTTTTATTTTTCTTTATTTCATTCATTTTTTAGTAACCAACCATTAATGAATGCATTTGCATAAGTAAATCTTACTTTGTTTAATTTTTACTTAACTTGCATTTTTTACTTGTGGATTTAATTTTAATATTTATGCTTCAAATGGTACAACTTTAAATTTTTAGTGTGGTTACCCACACCCTCTACATACAGATTGCTCACAAATATTAAAAAACACCCAGCAACTTCTGCATGTTATGAGCCTAGAAACAGCCAAGATGGCGGCTCAGGTATTATCGGGCAGCCTGCAAACAGAAAGGGCCTTGTGACTGTGTTGCTCTGGATTCTTTGATTTCTGACCTTTCCATGCCCCCAGCTCTGCTGTGTCTGCAAAATACAGCAGTAACCCACATCCTGCACTTTATCCCGCTCTCCTCTCCTCAGTAAGTGTGATGCATCTGACCAAAGATGTGCTTAAATAATTAAACAAAGCAAAGGTAAACAACTACACCAATAAATGCAATCTAAAAATATTATTCTAGGACCTCAATTTTAAAATAAATAACAACGGACATAAGTTTCTTTAATTAACGCAAATATATTGCAAAATAAAGGTTTACATGCAAAGGACTAATTAAGGTCCACATTAAAATGCTTTTATAAGGCATACATGAATCAGGTATGCATTGCCATACAATTTATGGCCTCGGCCATGCTGATACATGCAGTTCATTGGAGCACAAGACGCGCAGACTCCTCCACATAGCCAAAAAACCTGTTCACGAACAGCAATCCGGCTGCTAAAAGGTGTCGGCTGTGGCTTTCTTTTAAAACGCGTTTAGAGGTTTCTCTGAATCACACCTAAACACATCCAATTAACCTAAGTTTTACGTTTTGATCGTAAGTTTTAGGATTTGATCCTAAGTTTTACGTTTTGATCCTAAAATTTAGGAACGAACTTGCGATGATCGTAAGAGCATATACGCATTCGTACGTAGGCTCGTGCGAGTCGTAAATGGCCAAAAAAACAGGAAAAAATGACTAACACCCACCCAAACTTACGATTCTCGATACGAAATCAATTAACTTTTGCTCTTTGAATCGAGGGGATAGTCTGTTCCCCTATCTCTGACCCCCTTGTTCTATCAATGTATCTATGGTTAATCAAAATTAAATTTATGCAAGTGTACTTTTATGTTATGGAATGGTGAAAAGAAAGTATAATCCCCGGTGTCAGGATTGTAGGTCCAAGCATCCACTAGATGCATTCATTTAGGGTCTCTATAAGACATTGACGATTTGGCATCAGGAACATGTTCCAAAGAGTTCAGGGGACAGTTTAGGTCTCTTCCTGTCAAAATACCTTCCTGAAACAACAACAGCTGTAGGAAACAGGAAGACATGGATAGAAATATGTGTTAAACTATGTACAAGGTGATAACAATTAAACCTAGAAGAGCCAAAGAAAAAATGTAATCAGAGTGCCTTGGTGTGTGTTAATGAAACAAGAAGAGGAAACACTTAAGGCCTAATGGAGAAGGGAATTACAAATTACCAGATGGGTCGGCACTCCAAAAAATATGCAAAAAATCTGAAATTAGAATTAGCAGCTCTAGTGGGGTGCTACTTCCTTTGGGACCAATTCCCCTATGGTCCCTATGTACATTCATAGACCAATTCCAAATATAAGGAAGCAAAGCACACCCAATATATTCATATGCAAAAAACGATTTTTAATTCATAAAAGAAGAATACTAGCAGAAATTATCACTACTATATACAATAACAATGATGACAACCAACTCAATCACATATAGAAAAAAAGAAATGCTCAAAATGTATATATTTTTAAGAAAAGGATACACTATTCCAACAGAGCCATATATGTTGTCCTGGGGGGGCTGTATGTACCAGAATACTGTAATGTATAGATGTAAATTATCCTTAGCGATAGCAGTAAACAAAAAGACTATATGGTAGGTAAAAAAGTTACCTCAATATATACTAATCCGGTACCAATACAGGGATCCCTAGTGAAGTCACATACAGGGTTAAGTATCTAATGCATTTCAATAATTAAGGTCAAAGCATCAGTGTATATATATACAATCAACCATAATACATTTCAATATGTATCTGCATCAGTGTATACTGTTGTCATCATAAACAGACACACGATAATACAATAATTTTGCTTAAAGGCGGGTCCAATCATGACACCCAGTCAGCGTTATAGTAAGCAACATTGAATAAATGCAAACATGAAGTGGCAGTAGCATTGTATAAACAGAACAATTGTGATATAAATGATCGCTCAATAAACCATTACCGACGTTTCACGGCACACGGCCGTTTCATCAGGGTAGCGATACCTCATACCTGTCCCAAGCGCGCCTTTATACTGACAGCTTTCCCCCCTGGCCGGCCAGCGTGTGAAGACGACGAGCGGCGCACTTCCGGCAACCGCCCGGCGTGTCACTTCCGGAGTCCGCGTCCCGGACAGTGTAAAACAACTGGTCATGCTGACGTCAGCCCCTAGGGGCCGGAAGTGACGACTCGCATACTCCAGGCAGTAAACACTGACGCACGGGGCGTCGGTCCTCTTAACAGACCAGAGGTGAAGACTGTATTGATGCTTCCCCCGGAATACTTGAATATATGACTGCATTCCCTAAGAGACTTTACCATCAACACATTATATACACTGTTTGTGTTCCTTCTTGTATTTCTGCAGCGCATTTGCGCCGCCATTTTGGTGAAGCCCAGAGGACCGACGCCCCGTGCGTCAGTGTTTACTGCCTGGAGTATGCGAGTCGTCACTTCCGGCCCCTAGGGGCTGACGTCAGCATGACCAGTTGTTTTACACTGTCCGGGACGCGGACTCCGGAAGTGACACGCCGGGCGGTTGCCGGAAGTGCGCCGCTCGTCGTCTTCACACGCTGGCCGGCCAGGGGGGAAAGCTGTCAGTATAAAGGCGCGCTTGGGACAGGTATGAGGTATCGCTACCCTGATGAAACGGCCGTGTGCCGTGAAACGTCGGTAATGGTTTATTGAGCGATCATTTATATCACAATTGTTCTGTTTATACAATGCTACTGCCACTTCATGTTTGCATTTATTCAATGTTGCTTACTATAACGCTGACTGGGTGTCATGATTGGACCCGCCTTTAAGCAAAATTATTGTATTATCGTGTGTCTGTTTATGATGACAACAGTATACACTGATGCAGATACATATTGAAATGTATTATGGTTGATTGTATATATATACACTGATGCTTTGACCTTAATTATTGAAATGCATTAGATACTTAACCCTGTATGTGACTTCACTGGGGATCCCTGTATTGGTACCGGATTAGTATATATTGAGGTAACTTTTTTACCTACCATATAGTCTTTTTGTTTACTGCTATCGCTAAGGATAATTTACATCTATACATTACAGTATTCTGGTACATACAGCCCCCCCAGGACAACATATATGGCTCTGTTGGAATAGTGTATCCTTTTCTTAAAAATATATACATTTTGAGCATTTCTTTTTTTCTATATGTGATTGAGTTGGTTGTCATCATTGTTATTGTATATAGTAGTGATAATTTCTGCTAGTATTCTTCTTTTATGAATTAAAAATCGTTTTTTGCATATGAATATATTGGGTGTGCTTTGCTTCCTTATATTTGGAATTGGTCTACTAATGGAGAAGGGAGGCTCCTGTATGGTACAAGAAAACTCGCTGTTAGGTGGGGAAAAACTTCTCCAACCTCAGCAATGGAGGCACGAGAACCTGATTACTAATGCATGTTTAGTTTGAGCCATACTGATAGCTCAGATTGTATATGCAAAAATCCAGCTCTAAGGACAGGAACTGGGATCTACCGCAGAAGAATGGCATACCTTGTGAACACAGTAGTCTAAAGGGCCATGATTATCTGTGGCACCTAACAACCTGCTCCAATGTTATTCAGTTATAGCTACATAAAACTAGTATTGTAGGCTTTTCGGCTAGGGGTTAGTTGTTGGGAGTGCTTCTCAATCTTACCAAATAGCAATAATAATAGCTTTTGGCCTAGTAACAACAGAACCATTGGCCGCTAAGACTGGAATGTGGTACAACTAGTCATCCAGACCCTGCCATCTATCTGGCTTCTTTGTCTAACGGGCTATAAAACGGGTCTAGCACCTGTCATAAATATCTCGCTAAAGAGAAGCATTGCCCTGAGATCTCTATTAGCTTATAAGGGGGGACAGTCACCAGTTTCCCAGAACTCGCTTTCACACGGTCCAGGGAACATACAAATATCCCCTCCATAACTACAGTTTCTTCTGCTTAGCTATCGGGAAGTGTCTGTCACAGCTGCTTCCAGTTCGAGTACCGAGCGCCATGGAGTGATAGTGTGAACAGCATCTCTTCAGGTCCAGGTGGTCAAATCTAGGGAAGCCCTAGGTGCAATTCGTATCCCAGGGCCAGAGAGCCGTTCCATGTGACCCCAATCCAACTGCTCTGAGTCAAAAGAGAAGGGGCGTCTGCGGTCCCACCAGAGGATGAGGCAGTTGGATATCTGACTTAGGGGTAGCCTCTAGCCATCATAAAAAGCATGCAATTGGGAGAGTAAACTGTCAGCACTACTACTAGCCCATGTGCACAGGCTTCTCAGTTATTGCTCTCTCCATCTGAGCTCATTCAGTATGGCATCATAGTATATAACTAAGACAGGGCACCATGTAACTTCCGGAGCATTGTGCATTCCTAGCAGATTTTGTAAATGGTGTTTAGGCAGAGAACTCATAGCTACCGGAGAATACTGTTAAATCAAATCTATTTCTCACAGAAACATAGACACATAGAAGGTTGACGGCAGAAGGAGACCATACGGTCCATCTAGTCTGCCCTTATGTGTATACTGTATGTACTCTTTATCTTAGGATAGATGTGTGCTTATCCCAGGCATGTTTAAATTCAGTGACTGTTGATTTTTCAACTACCTCTGCTGGAAGTTTGTTCCAAGCATCTACTACTCTTTCTGTAAAATAATATTTTCTAACATTGCTCCTGATCTTCCCCCCCGACAGAGAGTGGAAATTTACCTGCTTTCCGAGGGCTTTAGCCTCCACTAACACCCCCATTTATATAAATAAGAGAAAAATATTCCCCTATGCAGACCGATCAATGTGGGCATTACAGGAGCCTACTGCGACCCAGCTTCTAGAGAGCAAATATACTATAAACATAGGCCACTATGCCCCGGTAAGGCCTATCATTTGTATTGAATCCCTTTGTCACGCAGTGATCTAAGTAAGAGGCGTAACGCTCTGCGTTGATGTAAAGGGATGCCCAATAGGTCCTGGTATAGCTCTACAGGTGTACTGTTGAACATGATGGCATCTTGACCCCTGGCATGCACTAGGATGTGGGAAGCTTTGTAAGCAACAAACAATGTCTCTGGGGGCTGTATCACCAAGATTCCTTGGTTTTAAGGCTCTGTGAACTCTAACAAAATCTGCTGGGAATTCAGGGGGATGTTCCAGCAGAGAATTAAACACAGCTTGGAGTGCAGTTGGAATCTGATTGTGTAGCAGGGCATCCCAGAATCTGATGTTACATCTGCAGCCCCTATTGTCTAAGTCTTCTGTGTGCCTGCACAGTATAATCAAGTGCCTGGTATGGGCTTTAGATATCTCCTCCAGTGCTCTAAGCACCCCCTGCCCTGCCTGCCTCACATCTTTCTACCCCTTTACGCATTTTGCCAGGCCCACAATATCAGATCTTATCCCTGCCTATGTTGATCAGGTCTTCTCTAGTTGGGAGTAGGCTCACCTGACGGTAGAGGTCCACATCCGCTGACAGTGCACCAGGCTCCTGCTCTGGGGAGCTGGAGGGAGCAGGGGACTGCGGCACCATCTTGGATTGACTCGCTTCGACCTGCGAGCAGAAGATTTCGGGGATATTCCTGCTTGGTTGCATCAGCTGCTCTCTGCCTGTCTTGTGAGGGGTCTGTCCCCTGTTCATCTTGCCCATTTTGATCAAGGACAACTGCTGCTTACAGGGCTCGCGTATACCGGAGTTAAGGGTTCAAGCTGCCATCCATGCCTAGAGTCAGGCCACACTCTCCTGACTACCCCTTTCAGTTTGTGTCTTTCATTGCCATCTCCTTATCTATTTAGGTGTGCAGGTTCACGTTGGTACAGAGTAACACCTTTGACCCTAGTTACTAATTTGGTTTCATTCCTAACTTTAATTCAAGCTGCTAATTATTGCCCGTGGGCTTGATATTTACTTCCATTTCTGTTTCTGACCTTGTCTTGTTTTTGGACTATTGGAGCCTTGGGTTCTATCTTTCCAGACAACCCTTTTAGGGTGTAGGGCTATATGTTCTGTCTTCCTGTCCTGTTCCCCTTTGGTTGAACATAACAGACATGTGTCCTCATATTATCAGCTCCTAAAAAGATGACAGCAGCTAGGCTTTATCTAGACAAGGCTGATTTACTGATCTTATGTGTCATCAGTCTCTGTTCAGTTAGCTAGTGCTGGGATGAGATTGTTTGATGTGTCCATAATGATCCTCATTTTCCTCCTATGTCTGATATGATCAAAGGCATGGTGTGACCTTGGGGTACAGAGTTCAGCATTTCACGTGTCACTCACCTTTTGCCAATCAGCAGGAAATTTGTCGCTGTTGCTTTGTGAAAGTCTAATTATTGGCATGACTGTCCCTTTGCTCTGTGTTCATTTCGACAGGTGGGTGACTAACCCATCACATGGTATGAAGCTTATCCTGAAACGATCATGCACAGCCCTAATTATTGGGACAAGGCTGACAATTCAAGCTTGGGTACAGGATGGAGCCACAGGGATGTCATAGACACAATGGCAGCTTTCCAACATCTCATTATCGGAGCCTGTTACATGTGACCCAGAGTCCTCATCAGAAATCCATCTTAAAAGACACACCTAAAAGAAATGTCTGCTTTCTGGAAACCATTCATAAGGGAAATGGTATTCCCCAAAAAGTAATTTTCTAATGCAATGACTGTCACTATTTTCACCATTTTTCTACATTATTACTGCATAGTCCATGACGCTTATTTCCTTGTTAAGGACCTGCAGCCTCACCCTATGTTAGATTGCTTTTGGTGTGTTAAAGCTTGACTCCCACGCCCCGAGTGGTTGGCTGGAGCTGCCTCACTGTCTTTTCAGATCCCCCATATGCTGGCTAATCACTTTCTCAGTGTGCTCTGGCTGTCTGTATGGCTGTGCATCCCCGGCTTACCTTTAGGTGTGCTCTCTCCTTTTATGGCCATGTTTTGCTGGTCAGCTTCCCCGCAGGTTAAGGTGGTGGGCTGACTCTTGCCTCCTGCTTTGATTGGCCGATGGCCACATAAAACCAGGCCTCTCCCAGCATGCATTGCACTTTTTAGCTTTTCCTGATGTTATTGTACCACTGTTATCTGGATTCTGATTTCCTGTTGCCGATTTTTCCTTTGTTTGACCCTCCTCTGATCGCTGCTTGGACCGATGCCTGCCTGACCTCAAGCTTGTCTACTCATCTGTACCGTGAACCTTCTGACAACCCGGCTTGACCCCTGGCTTGACTTTTGACCATTCTCCCGTGTATCCCCTTGGAACCCTGAATCGGAAGGACTGTTATTCCCGTGTATGACCTCAGCCAGCACCGACATCTGCCCAGCCTGGTCCCTGGTTCATCTGCCTTTACCCTGTAAGTCCACATATCTTTGTGATATCTAAGTCCTGGGGGCAACCATGTCCAGTGAGGGGTATCCAGACGAACGAGGGCTTGTCTAAAGGGAGAAGCAGCAGGGGAGATTGGGTGACTCACCTGAAGGCTGGTGTCCCACGGGGCATGACACTTACTGTGTTATTCCTCAATTCCAAACCAGGAAATTCCTAAACCTCTCAGATTGCCTAATGATCTAAATTGCTCAGGCCTAACACAGCCAACTTTTATTATTATTTTTATTATCATTATTATAGAGCTAAAGCCTCACTTTTTATTGTCTGCTATGATGCATACTGTATGAAGGTTTTCACCCCCTAACAATCTAAATTCAGAGGTAAAAATTTTAAGTACAGGCTTACACTATAGATAAAATTGCTTTGGGTCACATGCCTACCATCTGCACCGCTGTAAGAGTTTGAGATAACATGTGCATATAAAAAGTTAAAAAAGTCTCAATAGAGCATCTGTTGGACACTTAATACCTATGAGGCACACATGACCAAAATAATTTAGGAGAAAGGCCACAGGAATAAGGGGGCCAACACTGCCACAATATATTTTGGCCTGGTTACTATAATAATAAAGATCTCCCCTAATAAATTTGCAAAAATAACCTTTTTAGATGAAAATGAGGGACTTTCAGTAACATTGATTATATGTAACTATTCACTGCTTCTTCTTTCCATTAATTCTAGCTCTTATTGGAAAAAAATAACACTCACTGAGGTAAAAAGAACATTACAGGGACAGTCCAGGCAACCACAAACAGGGGCAAACTGGCCAAAGTGAGAATAAGTATAACTCATAGCGGGCTGCACAGCACCAGCATCAAGGCTATGGGGCCCATATCCACTCTTGACATGGTATTTCTCATGGTATTAACAGCTCATTAGGAGTGGACAGTACCACCCCTGACCATGACTAGACTATAGATGCTGTACCAGGTCTACAAATTTTGTCCCTCCTTTTCTTTCCATTTTTCCATGACCACACTCCAAATATGATCACACGGCCACCACTGGTCCTGGGGGATCCCAACATGAGCAAGCCTAGCAAGTGTAATCACAGATCTAACAGAAATGATAGTCAAATAGGATGGAACCCCATGCTTACATTGTAAAAAGCCAGTCAGCGTTCATCTGTATTGTGTTGTGACAGTGGCCATACCTTCTGCACAGCAGCGGCCATTAACCAGCACATTACCCTGCACAGCAGCGGCACCCGCTGGTAGTCTGATGAAGGTAGGACCCCACGTTGTTTTTTTACTGAAAAAGCTAAATGCAAATGCACACCAAAATGCAATTAAAATAAGCAAACCTTAGCAAACAACTAAAATCTGCACATGGGCCGCATCCATTATATGCCACAGTAAATGTAGCTTAACTGTGGGCACTGGCCAGAAACAATTAATAAATCATAAGCAGTGATGAGCGTGCCCCCAAACATGAATGCGGATTTCAAATTGAAATCTGTATGCAATGGGGTTTGTGTGTACTGTTATCCCACAACATCCTCTAAGCACTGGGGTGTATCCCATTATTCTACAAGAAGTCAAAAGAACTGGGGTTTGTGTGTACTGTTATCCCACAACATCCGCTAAGTACTGTGGTGTATCCCCTTATTCTACAAGAAGTCAAAAGCACTGGGGTTTGTGCGTACTGTTATCCCACAACATCCTCTAAGCACTGGGGTGTATCCCCTTATTCTACAAGAAGTCAAAAGCACTGGGGTTTGTGTGTACTGTTATCCCACAACATCCGCTAAGTACTGTGGTGTATCCCCTTATTCTACAAGAAGATATAAGCACTGGGTTTTGTGTGGCCCCCTAACCAACATCTTTCTTTAAGCACTGCGGGGTATCTCTGTATCCCACAAGAAGCTAAAAGCACTGGAGGTTGTGTGTACTGTTATGCCTCAACTTCCTCTAAGCACTGGGGTCTATCCCATTATCCCACAAGAATCTGTAAGCACTGAGGTTTGTGTGTACTGTTATCCCACAACATCCTCTAAGCACTGGGGTGTATCCCATTATCCCACAAGAAACTAAAAGCACTGGGGGTTGTGTGTACTGTTATGCCACATCATCCTCTAAGCACTGGGGTGTATCCCATTATCCCACAAAAAGCTAAAAGCACTGGGGGTTGTGTGTAATATTATGCCTCAACTTCCTCTAAGCACTGCGGTGTATCCCCGTATCCCACAAGAAACTAAAAGCACTGGGGGTTGTGTGTACTGTTATGCCTCAACTTCCTCTAAGCACTGCGGTGTATCCCTGTATCCCACAAGAAGCTAAAAGCACTGGGGGTTGTGTGTACTGTTAAGCCACAACATCCTCTAAGCACTGGGGTGTATCCCTTATTCTACCAGAATACAATAAAATACTAGTAATGTTTTTATGTTTTTCTGTTTGCTTTGTAGGTCCCTGGCCTGGCAGCGTTATTGGGGCCTACAATTATACGATGCAAACCCTGGCGCCTGCTTGCACCAGATATTTATTTATTGATGCAAATATTTATTTATGTATATATTTATGGAAATATTTATATTTTTATGTATATATGTATATATGGATTATTGTATTTATTTATTTTTCTATTTCTTTTCTTACATTTTTTAGTTTTCTGTGACTATTTTGAGTACTTTCCATAGCCCATTTTGTGCAAGGCAATTGCCCAGGTGTTAACCCCCTAATGCGGCCTCCAACTCCCCTAAAAAATGTTCTTTTTTTATTAGGGTATTTTTTAAAATTTCTTTAGTTTTCTGTTATTGTACATTTCCTATCCCATTTTGTGCAGGGCCATCACCCCGGTGTTCTCTTTTATTTGCAGCCCTCTAGCTCTTGCTACCACGATTTTACAGCCATTTTTGAGCCCCCAAGTTTTGGTCCTCATTGACTTCAATGGGGTTTGAACTTGCCGACAAGTTCGGTTCAACTCATGACTAATCATAAAGTTATTGCATACAGTTAGTCAGTTAGTCAATATTTCTACTATAAGTGGTCCCAGATTATTGTCCATGATTCAGAATGGGAAGAGTGCCACCTGAAGGGCAGATTTTATAGGTAGACTGCAGCCTGGTAGCAATAAGGTAAGGGGGGGGGTTATCAGGTTGCCTGCAGTTGCCCTTATAACCTGTAGAACTGATTTAGAATTTCAGCAAGAAATTTAGAGGGAGTAAAGATGATTTGTATGTTTTTTTAAGAATTCTTTATTATTTAAGTAACATCAGATTTTATGTAACTAAAACTTTGCATCTCCTGAATCGTGTAACAGGAAAGTTAATTAAGGTGCAGAGAGAGAGAGAAATGTCAAAGCAGCATCTGGTGTTGACGTGCCATTGGTGGGTGTGAAGGGAGGTGAGGTGACACAGCGCGGATTGTGTTACCCATCAGCCGGAGAATAATTGAATTGTAACAACAAGCAAATTGAACACTTCAGAAGAGACGGCGCGCGGGGCTGACAGTCGCCGCAGCTCATCTGGGTGCAGGTTAGGGCCATGCTGAGGTAGCACTCATAAATGTCACCCTGTAACATGGCAGGATTTTATAATTCAGATCTAATTAATAAGGCTGTGTTCACACCCCTCCATCTTCGCTGTGTTGCACCGCTCAGTCACAACGCAGGGAGAACGCTGCCTATTGTTTCGTATAGGCCAGTTTATGTGCATGCACTAGGTTGTCTAAAATCAGCGTCCAGCATGTTTAACACAACGCTAGCAAAGGCAGTGTACTGCACTTTCCTGCATTGTGTCAGCAACACAGGGGACAAAGTTCCTTTGAAGGAAGACACCTCACCAAGCAACTCAATCCTGTGGACAGATGCGTGTTTTGATACAAAATGTTAGTTCACTATCCCATGTGATCGCCTGCAGAAGGGAGGGGGCACAGATCTGTCCAAATATGCTCCATGACGTGAATGGTCATGTGTGGAGCGAAACAGGGACCGGCATAAATCAAAGCCAAAAGTTGGCCTGTATGGTAACAGGACAACTTCTGCCAAATCGGAAGGGAACTAGTAGTCATTTTTATCAGTTTGTTCACAAGGACGTTGACTCGACCAGCATCCCTGGTGACCTGCTGCACCCAACAGCATTCCCTGTTCCCTCCTACTGCGTGCACCAATCGTCAGCCATTCAAATCTGACGTCGTGTGTGGACTGAGTCCTCTGTATTTAACCAGATTTAGAGACAGATTTTAGGTTGTTTGCAAGCTAACAGGGTTGACTGCTGTGGCTCCTTTAAGACTTGTGTATCCTAATTGCCCTGCTCACTTGCACCTCCCAGGTTAGTTATAAAATGGTCTGAGCGGCTTCCCGCCCTCCTTTGTTTCATCTGAATTTGTGCAGGCACATGGGATGTGGGGTCTAGGCTGTACTGCGAGGTCTTCGACCCTTCCACCCCATGGGCTGCACTCGAGGTTATAGGGCAACCTCAGGTAAGCCTGCTCCCAATTTATCGATTGCATTGTATGTCCCAAATGGGGCTCTCAGAGATTAGAGTTAGGACTGCACCCACAGAGCCACCTTGGCGTGGTGGTGCAGCTTAAGCATACTTCTGCAGATGTGTCTGTTTTTAACCAGATTTAGAGATAGATTTTAGGTGGGTCTGCAAGCTAACAGGGTTGAGTGTTGTGGCTCCTTTAGGACTTGTGTAGCCATTCAAATCTGCCTGGTGCTGGAGAGAAGCTGGCTGGAGTGGCGTAAGCTTTCACCCAGACCTAGGATCTTTCAGACTCTAGGACTGCCCGAAATGGGTTTTGGTCAGCCTCAAACTGGGACCACGATTAGTATATGGGTTCTGGTTCATCATAAGGGATTTCCAAAGATAGGCAGGTGATTATTTTTTAAATGATCAATCAATTAAACAAAATCAGAATTTGATACAATGCAATTGATTAAAGGTGCAAATTAGAACATAAACAGCAGCAGATTGTGCCTGATCCAGTTCTTCCATGCTTGCCATCCAGACGTGCACCTGACAGGCTTCTGGAGCACATCGACCAATTGTGAGTGCAAACAGGTGGATGGAACTCTGCCCCATGTGGGTGGCACAGTGAATGGAGCATACAGTAATTTTTTGATGCGTGAGTGAGGGGCAGAGACGGTAATTGATGAACAGCTCAGGAAATGCTACATACACTGAGCTGAGCAGAATGAAATCACTCACAATAAAAGCAGCAAATTGATGTCGGCGGTGCAGGAAGATTGAAAAGTGAATTTCCTGTGCATATGTCACTATCCTCAGCCTTGTTAGCACGCTAAGTGGCGAGTGTCAAGGACGAGCGTCCTGTCGGCGGCCGCCCTCACTGTCGCGGTTAGTTCCTCCATACCTGAGGGAAGGCTCACAGCAAAGTCATTGTGCAAAGACTGAGAAATTTAGATGATTTCACATTAACCCTGTCATAGGCAAGGTAGGGAATTACCATTGCCATTGTTAAAATCTTATTGCAAGCAGCTGGGGGGGGGGGGGGGGGATATTTGCAGAACATATTCAGCTTTAATGAAAACCTGGTTGGGGGATTTTCATACTAAGACGTGTTTCTACCATGAGATAGGAAGGTAACCTAGGTGGCCCGAGACTGCAGCTGTTAAATGATAGAATGCTGACATAACTGTCTAACCAGCCAAAAAAATCATGTCAAAATGTGGAATGAATCTTTTTAATTTTCCAGTGGTTATATTTTTGTTGTTTTATAATAGCTTACGTGTGTGTGTGTGTATATATATATATATATATATATATATATATATATATATATATAATGACAAAAATATCATATTACCTCTCTGATCTGCTTATGTGTGTATACCTGTGTAAGGCCTTTTTTTAAAATGCATTAAGATGTCACTTATTTTGCAGGTGGCCTGCTCATAAGCAGATGGGTAAACAGAATACCCCAAAGCGGGCCTTCACTCAAAAGATGGGTTTCTCAAAGGTGGGTTTCTTGATAACACCTAGGATAGACCGAAAGGGGCAAACAGGAATCTACAATGGGGAGCATCAAAGAAATCCTGTAGACATACTGGCTCCAGTACTCTACATAAAATTATGGGGCCCAAATGCACATTAATTATAAACTGGTTACATTCTCATATTATGGAGATTGTCTTGCTTCATCCAGGGGATGGAATATGGGGATACTCAGTTTAGGAGCCATATATAACAGCAACAGCAGCGTTTGGTCTCAAAGCGTGTCCAGAATCCTGTTGGACCCATTGACAGGAGCACCGACTTCCTATGACATTCTGACAGAATGTTATAGCGCATATTAGTTTTAGAAGTTTGTACCTGGCAGCTGTCGCGGCGAGGAGTGGACAGTATTTATCGATCTGTCTCTCTCTCTCTGGTGGAGATCATGATAGATTAGTGCTGAAAAAATGAGGAACTTGCAGGCTGCCTCAAACCTCCTTGTGTTTGGTAGATGTGATTTCTGTAGATTTTCTGTAAGAAAAAGTTTCTGTAGATTTTAGATGACTGCAACCAGGGGCGGACTGGCCATAGGGCATACCGGGCAAAATCCCGGTAGGCCGGCACCTGGGAAGGCCGCGGCCGGTTAGCGATGGGGAGGACAGGTGGTGGCTGGTGAGTGGCGGATGTGTGGGTCGGAGGATCGGGTGGCGGCTGTCCGGTGAGCGGGGATGCAGTTGGGTGACAGCGGGTGGTGGGCAGTTAGCGCGCATTTCAGGGCATGTGTTAGAGGCTGCGCACTGCTACTGCTACTGCTACCACTGTAGTGTACTACACTGTGCAGCTTTTACTGCACTGTCCCCCGTCTTTCTACGTGAAAAGGTTTTCCCCTGTCAAAGTTTGGCACCTTCCCATTGGCTGATTAATCTCCCTGCTCAGCCAATCACTGTGGGGAGGCTCCATGACTCAGTAGCTCCACCTCCTACCCCCGGAGTCTTGGGCACCATGGCTGGCAGGCAAGCAAACTAAGAGGTGATTTTTTTTTTTCTAATTTTTTTAAATCTTTTACTACTTAGGCACGTGTTTTTTTATCTGAGGGGGATGACTAAGAGCAACATAGCCTGAAATGTTTCACACTACAGTCCCAGCCAGGGGAATTTTGTATGGTTGTCTTTTCCTGTTTTCTATCTCTATGGGCTGATTTTTATTGGGTCACAAGCTACAGCTTGAAGGGAAAAAGAAATGGTTTACTTTCCTGCCATTTTCTGCATTAAACAGCTTGCCAGTTGTGCGTCACTGTTCCCTGCTTTCACACAAGGTGAGCTACTACTTTGGACTATTTTTTCTGTGCCCCATAATACAGGCAACCGCGAGCTAGGGGAATATGAAGGACACCACCACCAGTGCTGGTGGTGGGGCTCAGAAAAGTCCCCAGGTGCACAGCAGGACATCAAGGGGGGTGCAGCAATAATTAGGACAGAGATGGGGGTGCAGCATGGAGCAGAGCATAGCTGGGGGTGCAGCATGGAGCAGGGCATAGATAAGGGTGCAGCATGGAGAAGGGAGGAGATGAGGGTGCAGCATGGAGCATGGCAAAGATGGAGGTGCAGCATGGAGCAGGGCAGAGATGGGGGTGCAGCATGGAGCAGGGCAGAGATGGGGGTGCAGCATGGAGAAGGGAGGAGATGAGGGTGCAGCATGGAGCAGGGCATAGATGGGGGTGCAGCATGGAGCATGGCAAAGATGGAGGTGCAGCATGGAGCAGGGCATAGATGGGGGTGCAGCATGGAGCAGGGCATAGATGGGGGTGCAGCATGGAGCAGGGCATAGATGAGGGTGCAGCAATAATTTAGGGAATACATGGGGGTGCAGCATGGAGCAGGGCATAGATGAGGGTGCAGCATGGAGAAGGGCATAGATGGGGGTGCAGCATGGAGAAGGGCAGAGACGAAGGTGCAGCATGGAGCAGGGCAGAGATGAGGGTGCAGCATGGAGCAGGGCATAGATGGGGGTGCAGCATGGAGCAGGGCATAGATGAGGGTGCAGCAATAATTTAGGGAATAGTTGGGGTGCAGCATGGAGCAGGGCATAGATGGGGGTGCAGCATGGAGCAGGGCATAGATGGGGGTGCAGCATGGAGCAGGGCAGAGATGACGGTGCACCATGGAGCAGGGCAGAGATGGGGGTGCAGCATGGAGCAGGGAGGAGATGAGGGTGCAGCATGGAGCAGGGCATAGATGAGGGTGCAGCATGGAGCAGGGCAGAGATGAGGGTGCAGCATGGAGCAGGGCATAGATGAGGGTGCAGCATGGAGCAGGGCATAGATGAGGGTGTAGCATGGAGCAGGGCATAGATGGGGGTGCAGCATGGAACAGGGAAGAGATGGGGGTGCAGCATGGAGCAGGGCATAGATGAGGGTGCAGCATGGAGCAGGGCATAGATGAGGGTGCAGCATGGAACAGGGAAGAGATGGGGGTGCAGCATGGAGCAGGGCATAGATGAGGGTGCAGCATGGAGCAGGGCATAAATGAGGGTGTAGCATGGAGCAGGGCATAGATGGGGGTGCAGCATGGAGCATGGCAAAGATGGAGGTGCAGCATAGAGCAGGGCATAGATGGGGGTGCAGCATGGAGCATGGCAAAGATGGAGGTGCAGCATGGAGCAGGGCATAGATGGGGGTGCAGCATGGAGCAGGGCATAGATGGGGGTGCAGCATGGAGAAGGGCAGAGACGAAGGTGCAGCATGGAGCAGGGCAGAGATGGGGTGCAGCATGGAGCAGGGCATAGATGGGGGTGCAGCATGGAGCAGGGCATAGATGAGGGTGCAGCATGGAGCAGGGCATAGATGGGGGTGCAGCATGGAGCAGGGCATAGATGAGGGTGCAGCATGAAGCAGGGCATAGATGACGGTGCAGCATGGAGCAGGGCATAGATGGGGGTGCAGCATGGAGCAGGGCATAGATGGGGGTGCAGCATGGAGCAGGGCATAGATGAGGGTGTAGCATGAAGCAGGGCATAGATGGGGGTGCAGCATGGAGCAGGGCATAGATGAGGGTGCAGCAATAATTTAAGGAATACATGGGGGTGCAGCATGGAGCAGGGCATAGATGAGGGCGCAGCATGGAGCAGGGCCTAGATGGGGGTGCAGCATGGAGAAGGGGCATAGATGAGGGTGCAGCATGAAGAAGGGGCATAGATTGGGGTGCAGCATGGAGCAGGGCAGAGATGGGGGTGCACCATGGAGCAGGGAATAGTTGGGGTGCAGCATGGAGCAGGGCATAGATGGGGGTGCAGCATGGAGCAGGGCATATATGGGGGTGCAGCATGGAGCAGGGCAGAGATGAGGGTGCACCATGGAGCAGGGCATAGATGGGGGTGCAGCATGGAGCAGGGCAGAGATGGGGGTGCAGCATGGAGCAGGGCATAGATGGGGGTGCAGCATGGAGCAGGGCATATATGGGGGTGCAGCATGGAGCAGGGCAGAGATGAGGGTGCACCATGGAGCAGGGCATAGATGAGGGTGCACCATGGAGCAGGGCATAGATGGGGGTGCAGCATGGAGCAGGGCATAGATGGGGGTGCAGCATGGAGCAGGGCAGAGATGAGGGTGCAGCATGGAGCAGGGCAAAGATGGGGGTGCAGCATGGAGCAGGGCATAGATGGGGGTGCAGCATGGAGCAGGGCATAGATGAGGGTGCAGCATGGAGCAGGGCATAGATGGGGGTGCAGCATGGAGCAGGGCATAGATGAGGGTGCAGCATGAAGAAGGGGCATAGATGGGGGTGCAGCATGGAGCAGGGCAGAGATGGGGGTGCAGCATGGAGCAGGGCAGAGATGAGGGTGCAGCATGGAGCAGGGCATAGATGGGGGTGCAGCATGGAGCAGGGCAGAGATGAGGGTGCAGCATGGAGCAGGGCATAGATGGGGGTGCAGCATGGAGCAGGGCATAGATGGGGTGCAGCATGGAGCAGGGCAGAGATGAGGGTGCAGCATGGAGCAGACCATAGATAGGGGTGCAGCATGGAGCAGGGCATAGTTGGGGGTGCAGCATGGAGCAGGGCAGAGATGAGGGTGCAGCATGGAGCAGGGCATAGATGAGGGTGCAGCATGGAGCAGGTCATAGATGAGGGTACAGCTTGGAGCAGGGCATAGATGGGGGTGCAGCATGGAGCAGGGCATAGATGGGGGTGCAGCATGGAACAGGGCAGAGATGGGGTGCAGCATGGAGCAGGGCATAAATTGGGGTGCAGCATGGAGCAGGGCATAGATGAGGGTGCAGCATGGAGCAGGGAAGAGATGGGGGTGCAGCATGGAGCAGGGCATAAATGAGGGGGCAGCATGGAGCAGGGCATAGATGAGGGGGCAGCATGGAGCAGAGCATAGATGAGGGTGCAGCATGGAGCAGGGCATAGATGAGGGGGCAGCATGGAGCAGGGCATAGATGGGGGTGCAGCATGGAGCAGGGCATAGATGAGGGTGCAGTATGGAGCAGAGCATAGATGACGGTGCAGCATGGAGCAGGGCATAGATGAGGGTGCAGCATGGAGCAGGGAAGAGATGGGGGTGCAGCATGGAGCAGGGCATAGATGAGGGGGCAGCAGGGAGCAGAGCATAGATGAGGGTGCAGCATGGAGCAGGGCATAGATGAGGGGGCAGCATGGAGCAGGGCATAGATGGGGGTGCAGCATGGAGCAGGGCATAGATGAGGGTGCAGTATGGAGCAGAGCATAGATGACGGTGCAGCATGGAGCAGGGCATAGATGGTGGTGCAGCATGGAGCAGGGCAGAGGTGGGGGTGCAGCATGGATCAGGGAAGAGATGGGGGTGCAGCATGGAGCAGGGAAGAGATGGGGGTGCAGCATGGAGCAGGGCATAGATGAGGGGGCAGCATGGAGCAGAGCATAGATGAGGGTGCAGCATGGAGCAGGGCATAGATGAGGGGGCAGCATGGAGCAGGGCATAGATGGGGGTGCAGCATGGAGCAGGGCATAGATGAGGGTGCAGTATGGAGCAGAGCATAGATGACGGTGCAGCATGGAGCAGGGCATAGATGAGGGGGCAGCATGGAGCAGGGCATAGATGGGGGTGCAGCATGGAGCAGGGCATAGATGGGGGTGCAGCAATAATTAGGGAAGACATGGGGGTGCCGCATGGAGCAGGGCATAGATGGGGTTCAGCATGGAGCAGGGCAGAGATGAGGGTGCAGCATGGAGCAGGGCATAGATGGTGGTGCAGCATGGAGCAGGGCAAAGATGAAGGTGCAGCATGGAGCAGGGCATAGATGGGGGTGCAGCAATAATTAGGGCAGAGATGGGGGTGCAGCATGGAGCAGGGCATAGATGGAGGTGCAGCATGGAGCAGGGCATAGATGAGGGTGCAGCATGGAGCAGGGCATAGATGGAGGTGCAGCATGGAGCAGGGCAGAGATGAGGGTGCAGCATGGAGCAGAGCATAGATAGGGGTGCAGCATGGAGCAGGGCAGAGACGGGGTGCAGCATGGAGCAGGGCAGAGATGGGGTGCACCATGAAGCAGGGCAGAGATAAGGGTGCTGCATTGAGCAGGGCATAGATGAGGGGGCAGCATGGAGCAGGGCATAGATGGGGGTGCAGCATGGAGCAGGGCATAGATGGGGGTGCAGCAATAATTAGGGAAGACATGGGGGTGCCGCATGGAGCAGGGCATAGATGGGGTTCAGCATGGAGCAGGGCAGAGATGAGGGTGCAGCATGGAGCAGGGCATAGATGGTGGTGCAGCATGGAGCAGGGCAAAGATGAAGGTGCAGCATGGAGCAGGGCATAGATGGGGGTGCAGCAATAATTAGGGCAGAGATGGGGGTGCAGCATGGAGCAGGGCATAGATGGAGGTGCAGCATGGAGCAGGGCATAGATGAGGGTGCAGCATGGAGCAGGGCATAGATGGAGGTGCAGCATGGAGCAGGGCAGAGATGAGGGTGCAGCATGGAGCAGAGCATAGATAGGGGTGCAGCATGGAGCAGGGCAGAGACGGGGTGCAGCATGGAGCAGGGCAGAGATGGGGTGCACCATGAAGCAGGGCAGAGATAAGGGTGCTGCATTGAGCAGGGCAGAGATGAGGGTGCAGCATGGAGCAGGTAAGAGATGGTGCAGCATGGAGCAGAGCATAGATGGGGGTGCAGCAATAATTAGGGAAGACATAGGGGTGCAGCATGGAGCAGGGCATAGATGGGGGTGCAGCATGGAGCAGGGCAGAGATGGGGTGCCGCATGGAGCAGGTCATAGATGAGGGTACAGCTTGGAGCAGGGCATAGTTGGGGGTGCAGCATGGAGCAGGGCAGAGATGGGGTGCCGCATGGAGCAGGGCATAGATGGGGTTCAGAATGGAGCAGGGCAGAGATGGGGGTGCAGTATGGAGCAGGGCAAAGATGGGGGTGCAGCATGGAGCAGGGCATAGATGGGGGTGCAGCATGGAGCAGGGCAGAGATGAGGGTGCAGCATGGAGCAGGGCACAGATGAGGGTGCAGCATGGAGCAGGGCATAGATGGGGGTGCAGCAATAATTAGGGCAGAGATGGGGGTGCAACATGGAGCAGGGCATAGATGAGGGTGCAGCATGGAGCAGGGCATAGATGGAGGTGCAGCATGGAGCAGAGCATAGATAGGGGTGCAGCATGAAGCAGGGCAGAGATAAGCGTGCTGCATTGAGCAGGGCAGAGATGAGGGTGCAGCATGGAGCAGGTAAGAGATGGTGCAGCATGGAGCAGAGCATAGATGGGGGTGCAGCAATAATTAGGGAAGACATGAGGGTGCAGCATGGAGCAGGGCATAGATGGGGGTACAGCTTGGAGCAGGGCATAGATGGGGGTGCAGCATGGAGCAGGGCATAGATGGAATTCAGCATGGAGCAGGGCAGAGATGGGGGTGCAGCATGGAGCAGGGCAAAGATGGGGGTGCAGCATGGAGCAGGGCATAGATGGTGGTGCAGCAATAATTAGGGAAGACATGGGGGTGCAGCATGGAGCAGGGCATAGATGGGGGTGCAGCATGGAGAAGGGCAGAGATGAAGGTGCAGCATGAAGCAGGGCATACATGGGGGTGCAGCATGGAGCAGGGCATAGATGGGGGTGCAGCATGGAGCAGGGCAGAGATGAGGGTGCAGCATGGAGCAGGGCATAGATGTTGGTGCAGCATGGAGCAGGGCATAGATGGAGGTGCAGCATGGAGCAGGCCATAGATGAGGGTGCAGCATGGAGCAGGGCATAGATGGGGGTGCAGCATGGAGCAGGGCATAGATGGAGGTGCAGCATGGAGCAGGCCATAGATGAGGGTGCAGCATGGAGCAGGGCATAGATGGGGGTGCAGCATGGAGCAGGGCATAGATGGAGGTGCAGCATGGAGCAGGCCATAGATGAGGGTGCAGCATGGAGCAGGGCATAGATGAGGGTGCAGCATGGAGCAGGGCATAGATGAGGGTGCAGCATGGAGCAGGGCATAGATGGAGGTGCAGCATGGAGCAGGCCATAGATGAGGGTGCAGCATGGAGCAGGGCATAGATGGGGGTGCAGCATGGAGCAGGGCATAGATGGAGGTGCAGCATGGAGCAGGCCATAGATGAGGGTGCAGCATGGAGCAGGGCATAGATGAGGGTGCAGCATGGAGCAGGGCATAAATGGAGGTGCAGCATGGAGTAGGGCATAGATGAGGGTGCAGCATGGAGCAGGGCATAGATGGAGGTGCAGCATGGAGCAGGGCATAGATGAGGGTGCAACATGGAGCAGGGCATAGATGGGGGTGCAGTATGGAGCAGGGCATAGATGGAGGTGAAGCATGGAGCAGGGCATAGATAAGGGTGCAGCATGGAGCAGGGCATAGATGGAGGTGCCGCATGGAGCATGGCAGAGATGGAGGTGAAGCATGGAGTAGGGCAAAGATGGGGGTGCAGCATGGAGCAGGGCATAGATGGGGGTGCAGCATGGAGCAGGGCAAAGATGGGGGTGCAGCATGGAGCAGGGCATAGATGGGGGTGCAGCATGGAGAGGGGCAGAGATGAAGGTGCAGCATGGAGCAGGGCAAAGATGGGGTCCAGCATGGAGCAGGGCACACATGGGGGTGCAGTATGGAGCAGGGCATAGATGAGGGTGCAGCATGGAGCAGAGCATAGGAGGAGGTGCACCATGGAGCAGGGCAGAGATGAGGGTGCAGCATGGAGCAGGGCATAGATGGGGGTGCAGCATGGAGCAGGGCATAGATGAGGGTGCAGCAAGTAGCAGGGAAGAGATGGGGGTTCAGCATGGAGAAGGGCATAGATGAAGGTGCAGCATGGAGCAGGGCAGAGATGAGGGTGCAGCATGGAGCAGGGCATAGATGGGGGTGCAGCATGGAGCAGGGCAGAGATGGGGGTGCAGCATGGAGCATGGCAGAGATGGGGGTGCAGCATGGAGCAGGGCATAGATGAGGGTGCAGCATGGAGCAGGGCATAGATGGGGGTGCAGCATGGAGCAGGGCAGAGATGGGGGTGCAGCATGGAGCATGGCAGAGATGGGGGTGCAGCATGGAGCAGGGCATAGATGAGGGTGCAGCATGGAGCAGGGCATAGATGGGGGTGCAGCATGGAGCATGGCAGAGATGGGGGTGCAGCATGGAGCAGGGCAGAGATAGGGTGCAGCATGGAGCAGGGCATAGATGGGGGTGCAGCATGGAGCAGGGCATAGATGGGGGTGCAGCATGGAGCAGGGCATAGATGGGGGTGCAGCATGGAGCAGGGCATAGATGGGGGTGCAGCATGGAGCATGGCAGAGATGGGGGTGCAGCATGGAGCAGGGCAGAGATGGGGTGCAGCATGGAGCAGGGCATAGATGGGGGTGCAGCATGGAGCACAGCATAGATGGGGGTGCAGCATGGAGCAGGGCAAAGATGGGGGTGCAGCATGAAGCAGGGCATAGATGAGGGTGCAGCATGGAGCAGGGCATAGATGAAGGTGCAGCATGGAGCAGGACATAGATGAGGGTGCAGCATGGAGCAGGGCATAGATGGAGGTGCAGCATTGAGTATGGCAGAGATGGGGGTGCAGCATGAAGCAGGGCATAGATAGGGGTGCAGCATGGAGCAGGGAAGCGATGGGGGTGCAGCATGGAGCAGGGCATAGATGGAGGTGCAGCATGGAGTATGGCAGAGATGAAGGTGCAGTATGGAGCAGGGCAAAGATGGGGTGCAGCATGGAGCAGGGCATAGATGGGGGTGCAGCATGGAGCAGGGCATAGACGAGGGTGCAGCATGGAGCAGGGCATAGATGGGGGTGCAGCATAGAGCAGGGAGGAGATGAAGGCGCAGCATGGAGCAGGGCCTAGATGGGGTGCAGCAATAATTTGGGAAGACATGGGGGTGCAGCATGGAGCAGGGCATAGATGAGGGTGCAGCATGGAGCAGGGCATAGATGAGGGTGCAGCATGGAACAGGGAAGAGATGGGGGTGCAGCATGGAGCAGGGCATAGATGGGGGTGATGCATGGAGCAGGGAAGAGATGGGGGTGCAGCATGGAGCAGGGAAGAGATGAGGGTGCAGCATGGAGCAGGGCATAGATGGGGGTGATGCATGGAGCAGGGCAGAGATGAGGGTGCAGCATGGAGCAGGGCAAGGATGGGGGTGCAGCATGGAGCAGGGCATAGATGAGGGTGCAGCATGGAGCAGGGCATAGATGAGGGTGCAGCATGGAACAGGGAAGAGATGGGGTGCAGCATGGAGCAGGGCAGAGATGGGGGTGCAGCATGGAGCAGGGAGGAGATGGGGGTGCAGAATGGAGAACGGCAGAGATGAGGGTGCAGCAGGGAGCAGGGCATAGATGAGGGTGCAGCATGGAGCAGGGAAGATATGGGGGTGCAGCATGGAGCAGGGAAGATATGGGGGTGCAGCATGGAGCAGGGCAGAGATGAGGGTGCAGCATGGATCAGGGAAGAGATGGGGGTGCAGCATGGAGCAGGGAAGAGATGGGGGTGCAGCATGGAGCAGGGCATAAATGAGGGTGCAGCATGAAGAAGGGGCATAGATTGGGGTGCAGCATGGAGCAGGGCAGAGATGGGGGTGCACCATGGAGCAGGGAATAGTTGGGGTGCAGCATGGAGCAGGGCATAGATGGGGGTGCAGCATGGAGCAGGGCATATATGGGGGTGCAGCATGGAGCAGGGCAGAGATGAGGGTGCACCATGGAGCAGGGCATAGATGGGGGTGCAGCATGGAGCAGGGCAGAGATGGGGGTGCAGCATGGAGCAGGGCATAGATGGGGGTGCAGCATGGAGCAGGGCATATATGGGGGTGCAGCATGGAGCAGGGCAGAGATGAGGGTGCACCATGGAGCAGGGCATAGATGAGGGTGCACCATGGAGCAGGGCATAGATGGGGGTGCAGCATGGAGCAGGGCATAGATGGGGGTGCAGCATGGAGCAGGGCAGAGATGAGGGTGCAGCATGGAGCAGGGCAAAGATGGGGGTGCAGCATGGAGCAGGGCATAGATGGGGGTGCAGCATGGAGCAGGGCATAGATGAGGGTGCAGCATGGAGCAGGGCATAGATGGGGGTGCAGCATGGAGCAGGGCATAGATGAGGGTGCAGCATGAAGAAGGGGCATAGATGGGGGTGCAGCATGGAGCAGGGCAGAGATGGGGGTGCAGCATGGAGCAGGGCAGAGATGAGGGTGCAGCATGGAGCAGGGCATAGATGGGGGTGCAGCATGGAGCAGGGCAGAGATGAGGGTGCAGCATGGAGCAGGGCATAGATGGGGGTGCAGCATGGAGCAGGGCATAGATGGGGTGCAGCATGGAGCAGGGCAGAGATGAGGGTGCAGCATGGAGCAGACCATAGATAGGGGTGCAGCATGGAGCAGGGCATAGTTGGGGGTGCAGCATGGAGCAGGGCAGAGATGAGGGTGCAGCATGGAGTAGGGCATAGATGAGGGTGCAGCATGGAGCAGGTCATAGATGAGGGTACAGCTTGGAGCAGGGCATAGATGGGGGTGCAGCATGGAGCAGGGCATAGATGGGGGTGCAGCATGGAACAGGGCAGAGATGGGGTGCAGCATGGAGCAGGGCATAAATTGGGGTGCAGCATGGAGCAGGGCATAGATGAGGGTGCAGCATGGAGCAGGGAAGAGATGGGGGTGCAGCATGGAGCAGGGCATAAATGAGGGGGCAGCATGGAGCAGGGCATAGATGAGGGGGCAGCATGGAGCAGAGCATAGATGAGGGTGCAGCATGGAGCAGGGCATAGATGAGGGGGCAGCATGGAGCAGGGCATAGATGGGGGTGCAGCATGGAGCAGGGCATAGATGAGGGTGCAGTATGGAGCAGAGCATAGATGACGGTGCAGCATGGAGCAGGGCATAGATGAGGGTGCAGCATGGAGCAGGGAAGAGATGGGGGTGCAGCATGGAGCAGGGCATAGATGAGGGGGCAGCAGGGAGCAGAGCATAGATGAGGGTGCAGCATGGAGCAGGGCATAGATGAGGGGGCAGCATGGAGCAGGGCATAGATGGGGGTGCAGCATGGAGCAGGGCATAGATGAGGGTGCAGTATGGAGCAGAGCATAGATGACGGTGCAGCATGGAGCAGGGCATAGATGGTGGTGCAGCATGGAGCAGGGCAGAGGTGGGGGTGCAGCATGGATCAGGGAAGAGATGGGGGTGCAGCATGGAGCAGGGAAGAGATGGGGGTGCAGCATGGAGCAGGGCATAGATGAGGGGGCAGCATGGAGCAGAGCATAGATGAGGGTGCAGCATGGAGCAGGGCATAGATGAGGGGGCAGCATGGAGCAGGGCATAGATGGGGGTGCAGCATGGAGCAGGGCATAGATGAGGGTGCAGTATGGAGCAGAGCATAGATGACGGTGCAGCATGGAGCAGGGCATAGATGAGGGGGCAGCATGGAGCAGGGCATAGATGGGGGTGCAGCATGGAGCAGGGCATAGATGGGGGTGCAGCAATAATTAGGGAAGACATGGGGGTGCCGCATGGAGCAGGGCATAGATGGGGTTCAGCATGGAGCAGGGCAGAGATGAGGGTGCAGCATGGAGCAGGGCATAGATGGTGGTGCAGCATGGAGCAGGGCAAAGATGAAGGTGCAGCATGGAGCAGGGCATAGATGGGGGTGCAGCAATAATTAGGGCAGAGATGGGGGTGCAGCATGGAGCAGGGCATAGATGGAGGTGCAGCATGGAGCAGGGCATAGATGAGGGTGCAGCATGGAGCAGGGCATAGATGGAGGTGCAGCATGGAGCAGGGCAGAGATGAGGGTGCAGCATGGAGCAGAGCATAGATAGGGGTGCAGCATGGAGCAGGGCAGAGACGGGGTGCAGCATGGAGCAGGGCAGAGATGGGGTGCACCATGAAGCAGGGCAGAGATAAGGGTGCTGCATTGAGCAGGGCAGAGATTAGGGTGCAGCATGGAGCAGGGCATAGTTGGGAGTGCAGCATGGAGCAGGTAAGAGATGGTGCAGCATGGAGCAGAGCATAGATGGGGGTGCAGCAATAATTAGGGAAGACATAGGGGTGCAGCATGGAGCAGGGCATAGATGGGGGTGCAGCATGGAGCAGGGCAGAGATGGGGTGCCGCATGGAGCAGGTCATAGATGAGGGTACAGCTTGGAGCAGGGCATAGTTGGGGGTGCAGCATGGAGCAGGGCAGAGATGGGGTGCCGCATGGAGCAGGGCATAGATGGGGTTCAGAATGGAGCAGGGCAGAGATGGGGGTGCAGTATGGAGCAGGGCAAAGATGGGGGTGCAGCATGGAGCAGGGCATAGATGGGGGTGCAGCATGGAGCAGGGCAGAGATGAGGGTGCAGCATGGAGCAGGGCACAGATGAGGGTGCAGCATGGAGCAGGGCATAGATGGGGGTGCAGCAATAATTAGGGCAGAGATGGGGGTGCAACATGGAGCAGGGCATAGATGAGGGTGCAGCATGGAGCAGGGCATAGATGGAGGTGCAGCATGGAGCAGAGCATAGATAGGGGTGCAGCATGAAGCAGGGCAGAGATAAGCGTGCTGCATTGAGCAGGGCAGAGATGAGGGTGCAGCATGGAGCAGGTAAGAGATGGTGCAGCATGGAGCAGAGCATAGATGGGGGTGCAGCAATAATTAGGGAAGACATGAGGGTGCAGCATGGAGCAGGGCATAGATGGGGGTACAGCTTGGAGCAGGGCATAGATGGGGGTGCAGCATGGAGCAGGGCATAGATGGAATTCAGCATGGAGCAGGGCAGAGATGGGGGTGCAGCATGGAGCAGGGCAAAGATGGGGGTGCAGCATGGAGCAGGGCATAGATGGTGGTGCAGCAATAATTAGGGAAGACATGGGGGTGCAGCATGGAGCAGGGCATAGATGGGGGTGCAGCATGGAGAAGGGCAGAGATGAAGGTGCAGCATGAAGCAGGGCATACATGGGGGTGCAGCATGGAGCAGGGCATAGATGGGGGTGCAGCATGGAGCAGGGCAGAGATGAGGGTGCAGCATGGAGCAGGGCATAGATGTTGGTGCAGCATGGAGCAGGGCATAGATGGAGGTGCAGCATGGAGCAGGCCATAGATGAGGGTGCAGCATGGAGCAGGGCATAGATGGGGGTGCAGCATGGAGCAGGGCATAGATGGAGGTGCAGCATGGAGCAGGCCATAGATGAGGGTGCAGCATGGAGCAGGGCATAGATGGGGGTGCAGCATGGAGCAGGGCATAGATGGAGGTGCAGCATGGAGCAGGCCATAGATGAGGGTGCAGCATGGAGCAGGGCATAGATGAGGGTGCAGCATGGAGCAGGGCATAGATGAGGGTGCAGCATGGAGCAGGGCATAGATGGAGGTGCAGCATGGAGCAGGCCATAGATGAGGGTGCAGCATGGAGCAGGGCATAGATGGGGGTGCAGCATGGAGCAGGGCATAGATGGAGGTGCAGCATGGAGCAGGCCATAGATGAGGGTGCAGCATGGAGCAGGGCATAGATGAGGGTGCAGCATGGAGCAGGGCATAAATGGAGGTGCAGCATGGAGTAGGGCATAGATGAGGGTGCAGCATGGAGCAGGGCATAGATGGAGGTGCAGCATGGAGCAGGGCATAGATGAGGGTGCAACATGGAGCAGGGCATAGATGGGGGTGCAGTATGGAGCAGGGCATAGATGGAGGTGAAGCATGGAGCAGGGCATAGATAAGGGTGCAGCATGGAGCAGGGCATAGATGGAGGTGCCGCATGGAGCATGGCAGAGATGGAGGTGAAGCATGGAGTAGGGCAAAGATGGGGGTGCAGCATGGAGCAGGGCATAGATGGGGGTGCAGCATGGAGCAGGGCAAAGATGGGGGTGCAGCATGGAGCAGGGCATAGATGGGGGTGCAGCATGGAGAGGGGCAGAGATGAAGGTGCAGCATGGAGCAGGGCAAAGATGGGGTCCAGCATGGAGCAGGGCACACATGGGGGTGCAGTATGGAGCAGGGCATAGATGAGGGTGCAGCATGGAGCAGAGCATAGGAGGAGGTGCACCATGGAGCAGGGCAGAGATGAGGGTGCAGCATGGAGCAGGGCATAGATGGGGGTGCAGCATGGAGCAGGGCATAGATGAGGGTGCAGCAAGTAGCAGGGAAGAGATGGGGGTTCAGCATGGAGAAGGGCATAGATGAAGGTGCAGCATGGAGCAGGGCAGAGATGAGGGTGCAGCATGGAGCAGGGCATAGATGGGGGTGCAGCATGGAGCAGGGCAGAGATGGGGGTGCAGCATGGAGCATGGCAGAGATGGGGGTGCAGCATGGAGCAGGGCATAGATGAGGGTGCAGCATGGAGCAGGGCATAGATGGGGGTGCAGCATGGAGCAGGGCAGAGATGGGGGTGCAGCATGGAGCATGGCAGAGATGGGGGTGCAGCATGGAGCAGGGCATAGATGAGGGTGCAGCATGGAGCAGGGCATAGATGGGGGTGCAGCATGGAGCATGGCAGAGATGGGGGTGCAGCATGGAGCAGGGCAGAGATAGGGTGCAGCATGGAGCAGGGCATAGATGGGGGTGCAGCATGGAGCAGGGCATAGATGGGGGTGCAGCATGGAGCAGGGCATAGATGGGGGTGCAGCATGGAGCATGGCAGAGATGGGGGTGCAGCATGGAGCAGGGCAGAGATGGGGTGCAGCATGGAGCAGGGCATAGATGGGGGTGCAGCATGGAGCACAGCATAGATGGGGGTGCAGCATGGAGCAGGGCAAAGATGGGGGTGCAGCATGAAGCAGGGCATAGATGAGGGTGCAGCATGGAGCAGGGCATAGATGAAGGTGCAGCATGGAGCAGGACATAGATGAGGGTGCAGCATGGAGCAGGGCATAGATGGAGGTGCAGCATTGAGTATGGCAGAGATGGGGGTGCAGCATGAAGCAGGGCATAGATAGGGGTGCAGCATGGAGCAGGGAAGCGATGGGGGTGCAGCATGGAGCAGGGCATAGATGGAGGTGCAGCATGGAGTATGGCAGAGATGAAGGTGCAGTATGGAGCAGGGCAAAGATGGGGTGCAGCATGGAGCAGGGCATAGATGGGGGTGCAGCATGGAGCAGGGCATAGACGAGGGTGCAGCATGGAGCAGGGCATAGATGGGGGTGCAGCATAGAGCAGGGAGGAGATGAAGGCGCAGCATGGAGCAGGGCCTAGATGGGGTGCAGCAATAATTTGGGAAGACATGGGGGTGCAGCATGGAGCAGGGCATAGATGAGGGTGCAGCATGGAGCAGGGCATAGATGAGGGTGCAGCATGGAACAGGGAAGAGATGGGGGTGCAGCATGGAGCAGGGCATAGATGGGGGTGATGCATGGAGCAGGGAAGAGATGGGGGTGCAGCATGGAGCAGGGAAGAGATGAGGGTGCAGCATGGAGCAGGGCATAGATGGGGGTGATGCATGGAGCAGGGCAGAGATGAGGGTGCAGCATGGAGCAGGGCAAGGATGGGGGTGCAGCATGGAGCAGGGCATAGATGAGGGTGCAGCATGGAGCAGGGCATAGATGAGGGTGCAGCATGGAACAGGGAAGAGATGGGGTGCAGCATGGAGCAGGGCAGAGATGGGGGTGCAGCATGGAGCAGGGAGGAGATGGGGGTGCAGAATGGAGAACGGCAGAGATGAGGGTGCAGCAGGGAGCAGGGCATAGATGAGGGTGCAGCATGGAGCAGGGAAGATATGGGGGTGCAGCATGGAGCAGGGAAGATATGGGGGTGCAGCATGGAGCAGGGCAGAGATGAGGGTGCAGCATGGATCAGGGAAGAGATGGGGGTGCAGCATGGAGCAGGGAAGAGATGGGGGTGCAGCATGGAGCAGGGCATAAATGAGGGTGCAGCATGGAGCAGAGCATAGATGAGGATGCAGCATGGAGCAGGGCAAAGATGGGGGTGCAGCATGGAGCAGGGCAGAGATGGGGGTGCAGTATGGAGCAGGGAAGAGATGGGGGTGCAGTATGGAGCAGGGCATAGATGGTGGTGCAGCATGGAGCAGGGCAGAGATGGGGGTGCAGCATGGAGCAGGGCATAGATGGTGGTGCAGCATGGAGCAGGGCAGAGATGAGGGTGCAGCATGGAGCAGGGCATAGATGAGGGTGCAGCATGGAGCAGGGCAGAGATGGGGGTGCAGCATGGAGCAGGGAAGAGATGGGGGTGCAGTATGGAGCAGGGCATAGATGGTGGTGCAGCATGGAGCAGGGCAGAGATGGGGGTGCAGCATGGAGCAGGGCAGAGATGGGGGTGCAGCATGGAGCAGGGCAGAGATGAGGGTGCAGCATGGAGCAGGGCAGAGATGGGGGTGCAGCATGGAGCAGGGCATAGATGGGGGTGCAGCATGGAACAGGGAAGAGATGGGGTGCAGCATGGAGCAGGGCATAGATGGGGGTGATGCATGGAGCAGGGCAGATATGAGGGTGCAGCATGGAGCAGGGCAAAGATGGGGGTGCAGCATGGAGCAGGGCATAGATGAGGGTGCAGCATGGAGCAGGGAGGAGATGGGGGTGCAGCATGGAGAAGGGCAGAGATGAGGGTGCAGCATGGAGCAGGGAAGATATGGGGGTGCAGCATGGAGCAGGGAAGATATGGGGTGCAGCATGGAGCAGGGAAGATATGGGGTGCAGCATGGAGCAGGGCAGAGATGAGGGTGCAGCATGGATCAGGGAAGAGATGGGGGTGCAGCATGGAGCAGGGCATAGATGAGGGTGCAGCATGGAACAGGGAAGAGATGGGGGTGCAGCATGGAGCAGGGCATAGATGGGGGTGATGCATGGAGCAGGGCAGATATGAGGGTGCAGCATGGAGCAGGGCAAAGATGGGGGTGCAGCATGGAGCAGGGCATAGATGAGGGTGCAGCATGGAGCAGGGAGGAGATGGGGGTGCAGCATGGAGAAGGGCAGAGATGAGGGTGCAGCATGGAGCAGGGAAGATATGGGGGTGCAGCATGGAGCAGGGAAGATATGGGGTGCAGCATGGAGCAGGGCAGAGATGAGGGTACAGCATGGAGCAGGGAAGAGATGGGGGTGCAGTATGGAGCAGGGCATAGATGGAGGTGCAGCATGGAGCAGGGCATAGATGGGGGTGCAGCATGGAGCAGGGCTGAGATGGGGTGCAGCATGGAGCAGGGCATAGATGGGGGTGCAGCATGGAGCAGGGCAGAGATGGGGGTGAGGCATGGAGCAGGGCATAGATGGGGGTGCAGCATGGAGCAGGGCAGAGATGGGGGTGAGGCATGGAGCAGGGCATAGATGGGGGTGCAGCATGGAGCAGGGCATAGATGGGGGTGCAGCATGGAGCAGGGCATAGATGGGGGTGCAGCATGGAGCAGGGCGGTGCAGCATGGAGCAGGTAAGAGATGAGGGTGCAGCATGGAGCAGAGCATAGATGGGGGTGCAGCATGGAGCAGGGCGGTGCAGCATGGAGCAGGTAAGAGATGAGGGTGCAGCATGGAGCAGAGCATAGATGAGGGTGCAGCATGGAGCAGGGCATAGATGAGGGTTCAGCATGGAGCAGGGCAGAGATGGGGGTGAGGCATGGAGCAGGGCATAGATGGGGGTGCAGCATGGAGCAGGGCATAGATGGGGGTGCAGCATGGAGCAGGGCAGAGATGGGGGTGTAGCATGGAGCAGGGCATAGATGGGGGTGCAGCATGGAGCAGGGCAGAGATGAGGGTGCAGCATGGAGCAGGGCAGAGATGGGGTGCAGCATGGAGCAGGGCATAAATTGGGGTGCAGCATGGAGCAGGGCAGAGATGAGGGTGCAGCATGGAGCAGGGCAAAGATGGGGGTGCAGCATGGAGCAGGGCATAGATGAGGGTGCAGCATAGAGCAGGGAAGAGATGGTGGTGCAGTATGGAGCAGGGCATAGATGGTGGTGCAGCATGGAGCAGGGCATAGATGAGGGTGCAGCATGGAGCAGGGCAGAGATGAGGGTGCAGCATGGAGCAGGGCATAGATGAGGGTGCAGCATGGAACAGGGAAGAGATGGGGGTGCAGCATGGAGCAGGGCATAGATGAGGGTGCAGCATGGAGCAGGGCATAGATGAGGGTGCAGCATGGAGAAGGGCATAGATGGAGGTGCAGCATGGAGCAGGCCATAGATGAGGGTGCAGCATGGAGCAGGGCATAGATGGGGGTGCAGCATGGAGCAGGGCATAGATGGAGGTGCAGCATGGAGCAGGGCATAGATGAGGGTGCAGCATGGAGCAGGGCATAGATGGAGGTGCAGCATGGAGCAGGGCATAGATGAGGGTGCAGCATGGAGCAGGGAAGAGATGGGGGTGCAGCATGGAGCAGGGCATAGATGAGGGTGCAGCATGGAGCAGGGCATAGATGAGGGTGCAGCATGGAGCAGGGCATAGTTGGGGGTGCAGCATGGAGCAGGGCATAGATGAGGGTGCAGCATGGAGCAGGGCATAGATGAGGGTGCAGTATGGAGCAGGGCATAGTTGGGGGTGCAGCATGGAGCAGAGCATAGATGGGGTGCAGCATGGAGCAGGGCATAGATGAGGGTGCAGCATGGAGCAGGGCATAGATGAGGGTGCAGCATGGAGCAGGGCATAGTTGGGGGTGCAGCATGGAGCAGGGCATAGATGAGGGTGCAGCATGGAGCAGGGCATAGATGAGGGTGCAGCATGGAGCAGGGCATAGTTGGGGGTGCAGCATTGAGCAGGGCAGAGATGGGGTGCAGCATGGAGCAGGGCATAGATGAGGGTGCAGCATGGAGCAGGGAAGAGATGGGGGTTGTAAGTGCATTTTCTGGTGGAGCAGTAATGGCAAAGAAGTGCAGCGGTTCCAGTAGAGGCAATGAAGACTAGGCAGCAGAGACCGGAGTACCTAGCAACAGCAGGGTTGGTTGAGGATTTATTTACGCCTTACTATAATATATATATATATATATATATATATATATATATATATATATATATATATAATATGACATTAAGATATATCATACTGGGCGAGGAACGATACAGCAGGGCCGATGTGCCCCAAAAAGTCCCGGGCCGTTTTTTGACCCCAGTCCGCCCCTGCTGGCAACCCACTCAGGTCAAGTGGTACTTGAAATAATTAGAAAATGGAAAGTGGTACCTGTTGAAAGAAGGTTGGGAACTCCTGGTCTTGACAATACAAGAGCATTTACTGGGAAATATGAGAGCCAGACAATGAGGTGATGAAAGAATAATGATTTACCTGCTGTGCCATAGGAGCTGCTTGCCAGAAAACACCTCAAACTCTTCTGCCATTTTATCTCTACCAATGGTCAATTTTAGTAATATGGGTCAGGTTATGGGAGTGTTGTTAGACGTCTTGTTGGCTAATGTCTGTTTTTAGTACATTGAGATTTAACAGCCAGCATAGTGTAAGTGCCAGAGAAAGCTTTTAATTAGTGTCTTTCATGGTCTGCTTAATCAGATTCAGCAACATCATCTGAAAGGCTCTGAAATTAAAGGGAGGCTTGTCAGGTTTCCGAACGGCCGATACATTTTGATTATGACAGCGCACAATATAACAAAGGTCTCCTGTGAGCACCGATCGAACGCCGCCAGACGCAACGAACAACGTGCTAATTGGCTAAAACGTCTGTGTAGACAGAAGCTTTTTTTGCTGAGACTTGTTTCTTTTCCTTTCTCAAGATAAAACCTCCTTCACTGTTACATAGCTATTCACGGTAAATAAACAGTAAGTTTCACAGCGATGTCTATAATTCAGCATCATGGTTCAAGCAGCAACCAGAGCAGTTCACTAGAGAGGTAATTAAACTGCGTGAGCTCTCTGAAGTAAAAATATATTTACATTATCGATAGTTATGAAGAAGATCCAGACGCAGCCATTCAACAGAACTTAAGGGTATATTGTCCTCTGAATTGCTGAACATTTGGCAATTTTGTTTTTGGTAAATTTTGGAGCATTGATGGCCATTGGATGCTTGTGCACACATAGGAATTTTTGTTTAGTGCCTGTTATCCAAGTCAGACTGGGGTGCAGTGTCTTACTTACCCTGTGAGTCCAACCTTTCATTAGATGCAGGGCTATACTGTAATTAGGACCCATGCAAACAGACATTATGCCACATGTTTGTATACATGTGTGTACGCACTAGTGATGCCACTAATAAGATATATTGAGTATATACATAAGGCCCAATTTACTAAGTGTGTCAGCGCAGAGCGATAGCTGGCCTGTACCAAGGTAAAGTCTAGTTCATGCATAGCGAAGCTTAGGTCCAAAGTCATACTAACAACCACATTAACATTTTGCACACACACACACACACACACACACACACACACACACACACACACACACACACACACACACACACATATATATATACTGTCACTGTCATATATACTGAGTTGATAACATGTCGTGCTCTCCCTATAGCACAGGTTTTACCTGCTATCCTATGCTGTGTTGTGGGACACTCATTGCTGCCTCCCACTCTATTGTCAGCTGCCCGCTAGGTCCTCTGTCCCCAACGTTGCACAGACATGTGTTGAAGTCACCCTGCCATGTGGTCCTTCAAGTCCTGATGTTGCTGGGTTTCATGATGCCACCTTGCCTTATTCGATGCCGAGTTCGCTGCTTCTGCTTCCATCAACCATGTGCTGCTGCTTAGGGAAAGGAAGAAATTCATGGTTCGGGGCAGCATAGACACAGCCCAGTACACAATAGTTTACTGTGCGGCACTGCACTTGTGTGTTTCTACTGCTACTTGATATAAGAACCTGGCTGCCTTCTTGACTATGGCCCTGGAGTCATGTATCTTCCCATCAAGTGCCATCTAGAAATGTAATTTAGTTGCTCATCAATTACCTTTATTAAACCGGACCTTCAGCGTCATTTAATGAAAAGCCCAAACCCTTAAAGTGGACCAACACCCAGGGGGGATCGGACCGATCAGATCCCTCCCCGCGGGGCATCCGAAATCGGGATGTCCCGCGGGGAGGAACCCCCCAGGAGGCCCACAAACCTTACCTCAGCCCCGTTCCATCGGCGCATGCACGAGCCGCGGCCGCGTCTCGCGCTTCCCTCTAGCAGGGCGCACCCGCGCCGGCCGTTTGTGAATGGCCGGCGCAGGCGCGCTCCCTGTTAGAGGGAAGCGCGAGACGCGGCCTCCAGCGCTCAGAGCCAGCTGAGCTTGGACGCGCATACCACAGCGGCTCTGAGCGCTGTGATTGGCTGGAGCGGTCACGTGGGAGCGTGGTGAGGTGAGTGTTTCTGGGCTTTCAGGGGGGTTTCAGACAGTTTCCACCGAAGTGGACCAAAACCCAGAATAGTCAAAATCCTGGGTGTTGGTCCACGTTAAATAACTATTCCCCAGCATCTAAAATGAATATATTTAATGTTTTTAGTCACTTACCTTTTATTCTTTCCCTCACTGGCCTGCAACTCTGTTCAGCACTCTAGGATATGGGCGCCGCCATCTTGGATCTGTAGCATCACATACTGAGGAGTTGAGAGGGGTCAAAAGTGCAGGAGAACGGGGTTATAGCTGTGCTTTGCACAAACAGAGCAGAGCTGGGGTCAGGAAAAGGTCAGCAATAACAGAATGCAGAGCGGCACAGTGAGAGGACACTTCCTGTTTGCAGGCAGCCTGCATGTCTATGAGCCGCCATCTTGGATGTTTAAAGTCTCAGAAAATGCAATAGATGCAGGTAGGGTAATTTTTAATGTGAGCAATCTGTATGTAAAGGTTGAGGGAAACATATAAGATTTAGGGTGAAGGTCCGCTTTAAGTGGTTATAAGTGATCTGCCATCTCCAACCATAGTGAGACATTTATGCATTCACCCAGTGTAGGAGGTCATGTAATGAAATGAATCAGGTGGGTTGGGACATTTTATTATTTTGATTGTCATATTTCTAAGAAATCTTTTTGAGGACAAGGCTCCATCTATTTGTGTTCAAATATTTGTCTCACTCAGTGAGCATGGTCCTGCAGGTTCAAGACCTACAAGTGCACTCAGGGGCCAGTTATGTTGCTTAATTCTATTTTAATCTTTATCTCTACATAACCAAATAAAGAACTGAAAAAAAACTTTCCCAGAAGGGCATTAATGATAAGAATCGCAGCACGCACCCTAATTAACTAACTTTCTCTTCTGTAGCTAATGACGCTCAACAAAGCCGGCACGTCTGAGAAATTTACTGAGATTTTCTAACTCCTCATTAATCACCATAACTACAGGAGCTCAGCAGTGTGAGATGTTCAGCCCCGTCACTTAGGGGCAAATGACTAATCTAAATAGCGAGAGAACTTTGACAGAACGACGCTCACATCTCGTGTATAAACAAATACCACAGTCATTGTCTAATTGATCCGGGATATCTCATGTGTATCGTAGCTTGGTGCTCAAGATTTCAATAACATTTTCAGGGTTCTGGTGCACTGGTGACGTCACAGTAAAACTAGAGCACAGCCACACAGCTCAAGATGTACAATAATAAGGTGCAGATTAATACATTTTCAGATGTGTAGGAACAAGTGAAGAATGGAAAATCACTCAGAATTACCGTGAAAGAAACTGCGTGGTGAATACTGTAAGAATGAATAGCAACCTTGGAAGTTGGTTTTAATTTAAATGTGCCACGTCAACTCCTTCAGAGGAGACAGATTACCTCTAGCGTGGATTTGATTTTATTCTCAGCTACTGGCCATTCTAATTGTATAGTTTTCTGTAGGCCTTGTCTTTTTAAGCCTGTAAAAACACTGGCTAGTACACACCTCCCATGTTATTGTGACCAAGGCTTCACTATGACAAGCCTGCTCAAATGATGAAGGAATAAATCAGGGCAACTGGACTTGCTCTTTTATAAACCCAATTACATTAACGGGGAATATTTTATTCGCCATATTTTATTCACAACAGAACACAAAGTATATATCAGAATTTCAACGCAATCTCAAGTAAGTGACTGTGACTGTGTGTCATGTACCTTGTTGGGGGCCTGGACAAAGTAGATACAGACAGCTACCAGCACACCACCTGCGGCTTCCACAGAGGGTGGGTACCTGGCAAACTCAGCATAGGGGAAGGCGATGATGATGCCAGATCAGGAACACTAGGGAGGTGCTGAGGGAGATCTGGAAGGTAACAGAGAGTTAGAGCTGACTGTACCTGGAGGGAGCCAGCAATGAGCAATTGATGAAGTGCTAAACCACGCACTGTTTCCAGCGTGGGGAGTTTGCCGTCAGGTCGGGTTTTCACAGAAGCCTTCCACAAGGAGAGTCGGACTGCACTGCAGGCAAGCTGGGGTCCCACTATTATTGCCAATGGCCAGTACACCCAAAGTCCAACATGGGTAAAGTCCAGTTCAGTTTTAAGTGAATACTGATGAAACAGAGCCAGGGAGTCCAAAGCCAGGAACAGTCATAATTCAGAGCCAGAGCTCAAAGAGCCAGAACAGGTAGTCATCCAAGCCAGGGGTAAAAGCCAGAGTGGGGTCGTATCCAAAGCCAGAGGGTCAGAGCCAGAGCAGGGTCGATATCCAAAGCCAGAAGTCAAAGTCAAAGTTGAACCGGGCACACACAGGACAGGAGTCAAGTGTCCCTTCAGAAAGATCTGCAGACAACTTTCCAGTGTTCCAGGCCTCCTTGTAAAGGCCACTTGGCACAAGGAATTGCGTACATGCACAGAGGCACAGAAACTCATGCATGCGCACTTTATGGATAGTGGCATGCATGTGCAAGAACTTGTGCCTGGGTCCAGGGGCCACCCAGGTATGCACAGACTGGCCCCTGGCTATGCACCGCTCAGACAGAAACACCCAAGGGGCGCAACCATGCGCACGCAGACTCGTGTGGACTAGCGTATGCACACTGGTGCGCATAAGTTAGACTAGGTCCTCTACTGTGACACTGTGTCTAAAAAAATCATGTTAGACAGGCAGAGACTAAGCAAACATGGTCAGAGGTTCACCAATCTATGAAAGAAAGGTAAAAATTGTGTAGAAACTTCAGAAAAATGTTTTATAACAAAAAATTGCAAAGACTCTAAATTACCATCTGCTCCACAATTGCAGTAGATTCAGTGGATCTGGAGAAATACTTGTGCACAAAGGACAAGGCAGACAGTCAATACAGGCTAAAGCAAAGTGAAAAACTGTTCTGTGTTCAGAAATCAAAAATTTTAATTCTTTATGGAAAACACAAATGTAATTTCCAGTGTACTCAAGAGGAGATGGACAATCCAGCTTGCTATTAAGATACACCATGCTGCATTGCAAATCTTACACTATCAATGCTGAGCAATGTATAGAGGTTTTAGAACAACATATGCTCCCATTCAGACGATGTTTCTTTCACACAAGGTCTTGCATAGTTGAGCAAGACAATGCTTAGCCACATATTACATCCATCACAACAGTATCGCTTTACAGAAGAATAATCCGAATGCTGGACTGACCTGCAGTTCAGACTTTCTCCCAATAGAAAACATTTAGCACTTGGTACACCTGACTTAAAGCAAAACTCCAGTCAAAAGACCTCACAAATAGCTTACCTCTAAGCCTGTTTCCATGGTGCTGCTCCTAGGGCTCCTGGAAACAGCTGCATGTAAAGCTATCATTGAAAACTATAGTGAATCTTGAGTCGCCCAATCACTGCATGGTGGCCATACCACTGCAGCACTAACTCAATGACTCATCAGTCACTCCTACCTGGGAACTCGAAAGTGTTGCTTCCAGCACTTCTCCTGTTGGGGTATGGGTGCAGCAGTGTCTGGGTGGAAGGACATCTGCTTTAACACTGGAAGGGGCAAGTGCTAGTGCCAGGCATCAGTGTAACTGTTAGGGACCCCTCTTCCACTCCAAAGCAGTTCCTCACAATGTGATGTGGCTATTAAACATTCACACTAAAACCAACCCCTCAATGAGAGGTTACCAGTTTTTTTTTTATTTTAATGTTTTATTAATGATTTACATTAGTTTTAGCTTAAAATAAGTAATAATGATTTCATCTGTATGTTTGTATGTGTGTGTTATATAAATGTATTTTATTAGACATTGTTTCAATATGAATGTACATATACAGCCTGTGAAATAGGTATTGAACACATCACTAATTTTCTAAGTACGGTAAATATATTTCCTAAGGTGCTATTGATATGAAAATCTCACCAGATGTTATTAACATCCCATCCAATCCACACATGCAAAGTAATCAAAACCATAAATTAAGTTATGTGTAATCATGGGGAATGACATAGGTAAAAGGTATTAAACATGCTTATTGAAATAAAGCTAAAACTTTATGCAAAAGCCTTTGTTGGTAATGGCAGATTCAAAATGCCTCCTGTATAGTGAAAATTCTGGGTTTTGGTCCACTTTAAACTGTTTTATAGAGGAAAATAATAAACAACAAAATTATAACAATAAACTCAAAATAATAAACAGCACAATAAACCCCTATTATAACTAATGAGTTATGGGTTTTAATCCTTCTAGCACCAGCTACGTGAGTCTCATGTAGCTGCCTCCCCTACCGTTATGACTCCAGCCGGGCGTAAGGAGTGGGTCTGGAAACGCCCGCCCCCGCTTTGACCTCCGCTGCTGCTAAATGTAAAAACAAAAAAGACATTTACTCACCTGCGTCCGCGATCCCTCCAGCCCAGACTCTTCCGTGGTGAGGAGAGGGTGAAATAGGCCCTTGCCAGTACTTCTGCAGTCGCCTGGCCCCGCCTTTTCTGGGCGGGGTGGATGACATCATCTATGACATCGGTGGGAAGGGAGAGGGCAGGGTAAATGAACCCCCGCCCACTGTCCCAGCTCTAGCCACTGCCGGTTTTTCATGGGCTGGCATGCGCACATACCCGGTCCATGCAGCCGGGACGCCGGCGTAGGTCATGCCCATTGGCTGCATGGATCGTGTGTGCGCACGCCGGCCCGAGAAATAACAGCAGCACTAGCAGCAGCTGAAACAGGGACAGTAGGTGGGGTTTAGTTACCCTGCCCTCTCCCTACCCGTTGCTCTTTCATCGGCTGGTGGCCACAGAGGCTTATGTAAGTATATGTTTTTTTTATTATCCCCCAGCATGGGCAATTGCATATGGGCAATGGGATGGGGGTACCACACTGCCAATGGGAGGGGGATTGCCATGCTGCATATGGGGAATGGAATGGGAGTATACCACACTGCATATGGGGAATGGGGGTATACCACACTGCATATGGGGAATGGGAGGGGGGTTTGCCACACTATCTATGGGAATGGGATGAGGGAATGCCACAATGCCTATGGGGATGGGATAGGGGAATGCCACACTGCCTATGGGATGAGGGGAATGCCACACTGCCTATGGGAATGCCACAATGTCAGTAATGGGGTGTTTTAGCACAACATTTGGTTTAGAATATTGTTTTCTAATTTTCCTCCTTTAAATCCTATGTGTGCCTTATGGGCAGGTGCATCTTATAAAGCGAAAAATATGGTAAATCATGCGCGTAAGGATAATTTTACTTGAAAATTTCAGCTCTGCAGATACTTTTTCAACCAAAACGACCCTTTACATTTGGAATATTTAGAATACCCCCTCACAAACCATATATTCCTTGAAAGAACACACATTAAGCTTTCTAAGCATACCCAGCTTGTTGTAGTGGGCTGACCTTTCTGGAAGTAATCCTTCGAATAATTCTTAGGTTGCACAGGTTTTCCCTAAAAGAAATGATAAAAAAGCTGAATAAAAACATGTTTTCCTAAAATATCAATAAGCAAACAAGAAACAACAAGCTAAATCTGAAAGCACAAGCTCCCCCAAATAGAACAATACCCAAAATTCATAGCTAATTTTAACCCTTTTAATTGCCAGCCTACTTGAAATTTTGTCAACCCTGTTGACAGGTCATTTTCACCATTTTGTGCAAAGTTTAAGTGAGATTTTTGCACGAATATCCAGGGAGAGATATAGATTTGCCTTTGTCCACAGTGCGCAACATTATCAAGAAGTTTGCAACCCATGGCACTGTAGCTAATCTCCTGGGGTGTGGACGGAAGAGAATTGATGAAAGGTGTCAATGCAGGATAGTCCGGATGGTGGATAAGCAGCCCCAAACAAGTTCCAAAGATATTCAAGCTGTCCTGCAGGCTCAGGGAGCATCAGTGTCACCGTGAACTATCCGTCAACATTGAAATGAAATGAAACGCTATGGCAGGATACCCAGGAGGAGCCCACTGCTGACACAGAGACATCAAAAAGCAAGACTACATTTTCCAAAATGCACTAGAGTAAGCCAAGATCCTTCTGGGAAAACGTCTTGTGAACAGTTGAGACCAAAATAGAGCTGTTTGGTAAAGCACATCAATGAAACGGAATGAGGCCTACAAAGAAAAGAACACAGTACCTACAGTGAAATAAGGGGGAGGGTCAATGATGTTTTGGGGTTGTTTTGCTGCCTCCGGCACTGTGTGCAGGGCATCACGAAATCTGAGGATTAACAATGGATTTTGGTTCGCACTGTACAGCCCAATGTCAGAAAGCTGGGTTTGTAGCCGAGATCTTGGGTCTTCCAGCAGGACAATGACCCCTCAAACATTTTTTCCTCCCTTTTTTGGTAAAGTTTTTTGGTATAGTTCCAATACACACAAAGGGAATAAACATGTGTATAGCAAAACATGTGTTACTGCAATCCTTTCAGGGGTGCCAACATTACGGCAACGACTGTACATATGTGGTACCATTGTAACTGGGAGAAATGGGGATTTCACAAGCAATAAGATTTTACTGACAAACTTTTTATTGCAAAAAAAACTACTTTTTAAAAACAATTACAAATTGTAAAAAATAGATTTTTTTATTTTTTGGACATATTTCACCAAAAATACTGAGAATACACATAAAAATGACAAACAAGACATTTCATGTTAAAGCGGGAAAAAACATATATAACATATATAATTTTGCTGGAAAACCCTAGAAATCCCTTCAAAAATCACAGTTGAACATGTGTAGCCCAAGACTCTAGGTAGGCTGGCACTAAAAGGATTAAAAGGAGAAAACTAAAGAAGATGCCATATATAACATTATAACACATGCACTTAAAATGTATTAATTTCTATAAGCCTGTTTGCGACAGACTCTCTGCCCCTTTGGACTTTACACAGGTTCATTACTTTCCTTTTCTTAAGCATGTTACAGACTGCCAGTGTATTGATTGATTACGTTATTCATTGTTCTGACTGCCATTGTATTGATTGATTACGTCAATGGCATTGTTCGGATTGAGTGTATTACAGACGTCTATTGTATTGCTGATTGCGTCACCGGCAGAGTTGAGGGATTGTATGCCCTGCTGCTATTGGTCGGTGTGTGTGTCATGCAATGGAGACTTGTGTATATAAGGCCTAGAGTGGCACTAATAAAGACACTTCACCTTCACCCTCAATACTGAGTTCTGTCTCTTATTGGGGGGAAACGCTATATTACAGTTCACCAGCCCTTGTAAGGGCTGTTCCTGTTTCCTCACGGACGACTCTGGAATTCCAGCAGCACCTCTTACGATTGGGAAAAGGACGTCTCGGGCGGTGAAGCCCTCCGGCGATAAGGGTTATCGCTACACTGTTTTTGATAAATATTTATTTATTATTTAAATATTTATTTATATATAACATTTTATAGTAGATTTTTATCCATTAAGTTTTTAATATATAAAATTGTATTCGTAATATTTTTATTGGTTACATGTAACATAGAGAATGAACTATAGGGTATAAGCTCAAATATTAGCCAAGAAAATAGCGATTGGATTGAAAAGTGTGCACAACTACTACTGCAAAATTCTTATTTTTTAAATATGTAGGGATACAATCATTAGAAAAGTCTGTGTAATTGCAGTTGCAAGCGTGTTGATAGGAATATATTGGCGGTGGAGGGAGCAGACAGGAACAGCCTTGGATGACGTCACAATCAGCTGACGAAATGCACTTCAGGCTTATGAGACGGTAACTGGAGATGATAAAACCTTTTTATAGTACTCCCTGGACTATTAGACTTTATACAAGCAAGGATTACCATTAAGCCTAGGATTTTCTCTGTCTTTTGGTAGTTTTAATTCATTGTGAAAATAAAAGTATTGCATCCGTGTCTGGGATCACTGTTTTACTGTGGCTCTGTGGCAACAGCATAAACATCAGGAGTTAAGCAAGGTTATGGGGCTTGGGGGAGCTTGTAGCATGGCATCCTTGGTAACCTCTTTTAAATTAAATCAAAGTTGTTTTCCACCTATTGTTTTTTTTTAGCTTCGAGCTTATATACTTTTTGTAACGAATGCCAGTGAAAACTTACACAACCAGGGATAGGACACTTTAATAGCGGAGGATAAATAGCTGGTGTGCATACCCAATTACACTCTCAGCTATTCATGGCACCTATGACAAATTTTATAACTGAGTGAAATTCGAAAGAAATAATATTTATGTGTAGACCTGTAAACATCAAAATTCATTAGCATTCCTCACACAATAGTTGAGTGTGGCATAGGAAAACAGCTCCACCCTGTACTGTATTGACCTATTAACCCAGTGAACAAGTCAATCGATGAAATGCGTCTGGGGTGGTGTACGGCAGCATTTTCACTTTCGTTTTCTCTCCCCTCCTTGCTGTCTTTCCATCAGAGGATTGAAAAGCATTGCTTTATCTGGTACATTTATTCTTGAGAATTGGTTACTGGGAAATACAAGAGTTATAACCCCTCCTTGCCCCCATAGACTGTTTAACAACATTTTTAAAGTTACATTTTAATCGATTATTGCGCTGGATTGAGATTTTTGATCGATAAGATCAAAACCTCAGATGCTTCCATTTGTATTGACCTATTGGTAAACTGTAAAGTTAACCACTTTAACAGGTGCTGCTTTATCAATTCTTTCTGTAATTAAGAATTTCTCACTCAAATACATGTCCAGGTGTATAACTTTATGTACAGTGGCTTGCAAATGTGTCGCAGACAGCCTTGGGTTTTTACCTATTTTGTAACATGTTGTAACCTGTATTTAATTTTTTTTTATTGGAATTGTGTGCGATGCATCTGCACAAAAGAGTTGGTAAATCGAAATGAGAAAAGCGTTTTGAAAAACAGAAAACCTGCCATATGCTCATGCACCATAGTTTTGCCCTACAAAACACACCCCCCAAAAAGTGGGGTAGAAAGTGTAAGTGCATTTTATCGGGCAAATGTTAAAAAAAAAAGTAAAAAGAAAGTAAATTTACATAAGCCTCGTCCCCATGACGCTGCCCCTGGGAGGCCAGCTGATGAAGGAGCAGTGGGCAGGCAGGGAGAGGGCAGGGTAGAAGAACACTGCCTGCTGTCCTCACTCTGGCTGCCGTTTCTTGGGCTGCCATGCACGCTCGCACAAATATTCTGTCCAGGGTCTGCTCAGCGGGTGGGAGTGCCCTGCATCCATGTCCATTGTCCTCAATGGAGACGGACACAGGCCTTGCCGACCCACTGCACGGACCCGGGTGTATGCCACGCTGCTTATGGGGATTGGGAGGGGGACACGTCACACTGCCTAAGGGAATAGGATGGGGGCCATCCTACCTATTGGGAATGAGAGGGGGCATGTCACACTGCCTATGGGGATAGGGAGGGGGGAATGCCACACTGCCTGTAATAGAGAATGGGAGGGGGGAATGCTACACTGTCTTTAACGGGGAATGGGAGGGGGGATGCCACTCTGCCTGGAACAGGGGATTCTGTACCTTGCCTATTATTTGCTTCTAGCACAACATTTGGTTCAGAATATTTTTTTCTTATTTTCTTCCTCCAAATCATAGGTCACCTTATGGGCAGGTCCGTCATAGAGGGCAAAAAAATACGATATTCACCACTTTACTATGATGCCCCTAAAAAGCTCTTGCGCAACCAATTACCATCAGAAGTCTGCTTAGTGAAATAAAGCCCACCTGTGTACAATCTAAGGGTCAGTATGTTCTGTCAGTATGCACACAAAGGCCCTAGAGGCTGCAGCAAAATTAGAAAATGGGCACCACTAACCAAACAACACCATGAAGACTAGGAAGCTCTCCAAACAAGTCAGGGACAAAGTTGTTCAGCAAGAGTTGAACAGAACTTTGGAATGTTTTTTGTAGTATATGTGTATCAAGTGGCTTTCTAACCTCTTAGTACTTATGAGATTAATTAACCTCAAAACTCTTTTTTAGTTTTTGTTGTGTTTTTTCATTCTATTTCCAACCTTTTGTGACCTTTGGCATTCTACTTCTTGTTAGTGAGAGAGCTGGGGAAAGCTGAACAGCACCTTGATGCCTTCATTTCAATTCTATAGCAGAAAAAGACATTATCTCACAAACAAACAATAAATCAGGGCTGATGGCCCATGTGAGTGGCATTTGTAGCGTTTGAAGTGGCTGCCAGATATGGAACTGAATGAGCCCAAAGCATTAACAAATAGCACCTTGGTGAGCCATTTATCTTACAGCCTCCCGCTGTTTAATTTACAACACGGTTGCATTGGAACTCATGTCTGTCAAAATATATAATAAGAACATTTCCCATTACCTTTTATCAGAATGGAAAATGTCTTCATCAGTAGCATGGTTAATAAATATGTAATTTAGGGCATCAGATAAAAGATCTACAATTCCCTTCTATTTGTTCCTGTTGGCAACAACAGTGCTGAGAATTCCTTTATGCAGTGTTTGTCAAAATTCAAAAATGTGTCTAGCCGTATGAAAAAAAGAAGTTGGTATACTTACCTTACCTTCTAGCCAATTCATCCAAATTATAAAAGGAGGCCCTAAGTTTCCTTCCCAAATCCATACCACTCCTATCATCTCCTAGGCTACTGCTTCTCCTAGTCATTGCAGTACCACGCCCTGTCATACTTGATGTGACATTACGATAGCACTGAAAACAAGCTCTGATTGGCCGATGGCCACATCATTTCCTACAGAGTTTAGTTGCTTAGGATGCACTTACTGTCCTGTTTGTCTAACTAGTTGCGGACCTTTGGATACCATAATATAGCTGCTTGTCCAACCTCTGACCCTTTGCATGTCTTCAGATTCCTTTCTTGCCTCCTCCTTCTGTTTTTATGCTTATTGGATTGTCCATTCCGTGCCAACACGGTCTCAGTTTTGCACTGCCTGTATGTCAACCACAGACATCCCAAACGGCCCCGGGGAGCTGTGCTTCTGTGTTGTAAGTAGCTGCCCTGAGACTGCCTATCAGTGCTGCAGCTGTCACCAAATGCGGGCGAATCTCTGCCTGGTGCTGCTGGGCATGGTGCCATTGGTAAGCCTATATCCAGGTGACATAGCTGCCCTATTAAATCGTGGGGGGGAAATCCAGTGCTGGGACAGCATATACGGAAGAACCCCCCCCCCCCTCCAAGGCTGAATGGGGGCCTACTATAGCTAAACGAAGCGGCAATAGCTTGGGGTTTGAATGAAAGCCAGGGCATCACAAGCACACCATGGTTGTTTTGATGCTATGCCATGACCATGTGGTGTGTCTTCTTTAAAGTGGACCTCCAGTTAAAAAATCCATATTTGAATACATATCTAAAACCATTCTTCTAAAATTCTAGCAAGGCTGGCAGACGGGGTCTCTCTTGTGAGCTGTAATGCCCCTGCTGTGGCTTCTCGATGGGGGGAGGGGTTGACTTTTGAGGATCAGGCACTGGGAAATTGCCCAGTTTGCTCCCAATTCCTGCCCTGCATCCAAATATGTACAGTAGTGTCAGCATGCAGCATAAAGCCTAATCTTCACCCTGACTTCAGGTCACACCCACACTTTCTTTCCACCATATGCTACATACACAACAGTAGACAAAATCCCTCCCTCCATAGATCTCACAACCTGTCAGTTGCATGCTCTTTATGAGCATTCCCTGAGCCTCCCTAAAGCCCCTTGTAATGCAGGTAGGTAGGAGGGGTGCTGCAGAGAAAGTAAATCCAGACCATGTAAAAAATGAGGCCATATTAAGCCAGGGGAAGCATTGGGCAGGTAATACAGTTTTCATCTGACAATAGTGTATGCACAGGAACATACAATGCAATGCAAGCAGGTAGAATGGTTGTAGGTAGGAGGGGTGCTGCAGAGAAAGTTAATCCAGACCATGTCAAAGGTGAGGCCATATTAAGCCAGGGGAAGCATTGGGCAGGTAATACAATTTTCATCTGACAATAGTGTATGCACAGGAACATCAGCAATAAGGAGGGTCTCCATGCATAACCATGTAGAATAGGCATGGCCCACTTAAATAAAAAAAAGAAATAAGACAGAAGCTTTTGCTGAATACCAAAAATATTATTCTCCAGCAAGACCGTCTCCACCATAAGTGTCCGTTATTGCGTTCCACAAATTGATTGTCAGATGAAGACATTATAGACAATCAAGACTGATAATCAAAATGCAAATGCAATTGCCTAGAATAAACAAGGAGGTAAAATTAGATTTTTAAACTTTACCAAGAGATCAGAAAAATCTCAACTCCTCACAGTGCTTGATGTAAACAGGGACCTCCCTGCATAGCCTAGTTTGTGACTATTCTAGAAGAAGCTTGAAGTGGTCAAAGTCTTGCCAGATCATGATGACTGAGGTGAAAGGGCACAGAAGCCCAGTGGAGTTAGATAAAATTTTTACTATTTAGGTCACAATTAATGTCTGACTCTCACTTGTCATCAATGACACCATTTACCAGCAATCGCAATCTGGCAAAACTAAACCTAAAGCCTCAACCTTTACTTTCTTCACTGCCCAATTTCAATCATCATCGTATTATGGTACCAGAAAGTTTAGTCTGGGGCAGTCACTCCACTAACAATCGGAGATTAACCCACAGCTTTTCCTTACCATTTGTGATTCTGTATGAATGAGGACCTGCTTTGCTATCCAGGGGCAGAGGGACCCTATCTATAAATATTTGGGGGAGTTGCTGTTCTCCTTTGGCTAATAGTAGTAGAAGAGTCCTGTCTGTAGTTTATCTGGGCAGTGTCTATCCTCTGTTGATTAAAAAGCAGCAGATAAACCCTATCTGTAGATTTTTGGCACAAAACACTCCTTCCTATGCCCAGTGCCAATTAGAGATGGAGGAGTCAATGCTCTCAGAAGCCAACCAAGGTACAGTAAGCACCTCCTGATCAGTTTACTACAATAAATAAACAAAAGTTAGAGATTTGAAATATTTAACGTAGATCTGTTTCTCCCTTCCACCACCATCTGGCGGCACTAATGCCCATGTCATCGATATCAGTAACAATAAGCAGGTCACATGGCTTGCTTGACACATATCCTACTGATTTTCAAAACTGCTGGGCTACTTTATTCACACAGGCCTTCATCTGTTTCTGTAAAGCCAGAATTTCAAGATCTGAGTCTTGGCTGCTTCTAGGAGCACTGAAAGCCATGAATGCTAAAGCAACCACCTTCTACCACTGCAAACCCTCAGGAGCAGGTGGTTTGGGATTCTTACCGACCTGACCACTTTAATGCAGAGGCAGACCATGAGCAATGTGATAATTTACGGAAACAGTCCATTCACCTATAGAGTTTATAAAAGAAGGAACATTTCCGACCAGACGCAATAGAATCAATCTTAACCAAGCTGGCGATCAGCTTAACCTATGCCTCACAGGTGAAGCTGAACGTCAAATTAATCGATCTAGGTTTAAGTGGTACCGCATTAGCAACAAACACCCCTCTTGCCAGAAGATTTAAGGAAATCTCCCAGAGGGCTAAACCAGTGCACATTAAGACCCTAGAGGGTACATTATCTAGCAATCCAGCAAGGGTGGTTTCAACCTTCGGTAAACAGCTTGAAGATTTATATAAACCTAAGACTACGTTAGATGAGCGCCTTGCAGAAAAGTTGTTAGGACAACTTTCTCTACCTTCTCTACAGCCCGAGGCTAAGGCCTTCTTAGACAAGCCGGTTGAGCTTTCTGAGGTCCAGGATGCCATTAGTTCCCTAAAGATTGGGAAACAACCTGGCCCGGATGGGTTCACCACCCTTTATTATAAAAAAATTCGCCCAGGTACTCTCTCCACGCCTGGTCCGGATGTTTAATTCTCTTAGTAACGGTGACTCTTGGAGCACAGAGACGCTCACAGCTGCTGTCTGCATGATACCCAAACCCAATGTTGACACTACCCTCTGGTCCAACTATAGGCCCATATCTTTACTAAATATCGATGTCAAATTGCTCGCAAAAGTCCTACCGGCATGACTCAATAGGTTTATAGCATCCTTAATCTCTAAAGAGCAGGCAGGATTTATCCCTCAGCGCCAAGTAGGGGACAATATTCGCAAGGTCATTAATTTGGTCCACCATGTGAGGAAGGAGGGACGACAAGCCATGCTACTAACCCTCGACATCTGAAAAGCATTTGACACAGTAGCTTGGGACTATCTGCAATATATTTTGAAAAAATGGGGCCTGGGTCCCTCCTTCACTTCATGGATTTCCTCGCTATATTCTAATCCTGGTGCATTCGTTAGATATTCGGGGTACTCCTCCAAGCGGTTTACTTTGGGTAGAGGCACGAGACAAGGTTGTCCCCTCTCCCCCCTACTTTTTGCCCTCGCGATTGAACCCCTATCTAGATTAATACAGGCCAACACCAATATAGCGGGAACCACTATAGGTGGATACGAGCATAAGATTTCTTTATTTGCCGATGACATCTTGATGATCATATCTAACCCTATCACATCCCTCCCAAATCTCTTTCAAACCTTAGAAGTTTTCTCTAAAGTCTTAGGCCTACAGATTAACACTTCAAAGTCCCAAGCCCTTAACATTACCCTCACTGATAGCACATTATATGCCCTTAAAGCTTCCTTTGACTTCTCTTGGCAAGAGCGGTATATCAAATACCTAGGTGTAAACCTGACAGCTAACTATGAATCCCTCTACGCCGCCGATTACCTCACTATCAAAAAACTCTAGACGGGAAGGTCCCACTGCCCACCCAAACACCCTACAAATTATGGCACCACCACTACTTAGTAAAAATCCATATCATTTTATTATTGACAAAGACAAACACTAAACATAGCTAAAAAACATATAAGACAATGCTGTATCTACAATGGAAGGGAAACTAGCAGGGGCAGTGGGGGAGGAGGTAGGAATCTAAAATGGTCAAAATTTATGTACATATGCCTGGCTTAAGTATAAAGTGCATGTGTGCTGTGTGCAAACTAACCTACAACCTATCTCTTAAACAGTGTATCCTATACAATAATGCAAATAAATAATATAAAACTTGAACAAGTATAAATCTATGTAAAGCCAATAGCCATGCAGGCTGTAAACACCTGTAAAAATCAATAGTGAACACAACGCCAGGGGAGACCAAAGAACACGACCCCCATAAACAAGAGACAATGAACTCACATACCAGAACGGCCACCTGCCCACTGCCCCGCTCGTCTACGCGTTACGTGACGTCGAACAACGCGTCACTTCCTCAGGACAAGCTCTAAAGTAGCCCTATCCCCTGTATATATGCGCCTACCTGCCCAATGACATCAAACCGCTCCCAACACCTGAGGCAGTGAATCCAATGACGCTGGCCAGCTCACGCCCAGGCAACAGCCTCTCACGCCAGCGGGCGCGCCCCGGCCGGTGGCGCACTCGTGATGACAGGCTCTGACGCGTCCCGGCCGGAGGCGCGCCAGAGTCCAAAATGGCGAGATGGAAACAGAGACGTCACCCGGGGGAGGGGCAACAACATCCCCGGATGTAAACTCAAACAGCGCAAAGGCCACTCAAACCAGTGAACGAGGCAAAGCCTCTGGCCCATGACACGCATAACTAAAATATAATACTGCACAGACGCGCTAAATCAAAGGGGCGCATGCACGTCATCAACCCGGGAGAGCCCGGTCGTGGCGCGCATGCATCCATAATGACCGGCGTGCTGAACACCCAGTGTTGGGAGCCACACACAGAGCAGACGCAAGGGGACCCAAATCTACAACAATAAACCCTAGAACATCAATAAATCTAAATCTCTATGTCACTAATTCTATATTTCTCCATTGATAAAGGCAAAATGTTATAAAGATTCCTAACTAAACTGCCAATATGCTCAACTTTAGTCACCATATACAGCTTAAAGGGAGGCAATTAATTCTGCTACTGGCAATGAAACAAATTGTCACTGCAATTTGGGGGGGGGGGGGAGGGGGGGGCGGGGAAGGGGGGGGGGGGGAAGGGGAGGGAGGGGAGGGAAGGGGAAAGGGAACTTGACAATTACTATGCTAATAGATGAGTATTATAGCTACATATAGAGGGACACATTGCACAAGGGGAACTTTATAAATGTTATGCTGGTAGGTAAATATTGTGACTGCATGCAGAGGGCATGTTATACAGGGCAATGATCCGCAAGTCCCATATTATCCGGTGTTGATTTCTGGGCCAATGACCCAAAATATCTGGGGAAAAGGCACCATCTATTGCCCTGCTCATTCATTGTCCACAAATCATCGGTGGAGTCAGCAATCAATCCCACGTCAATGGCGGTATCATCCAATTTCTCCAAACCGGCCCAAATCGCAGGTGCCGTTAACCAGGCTCATCTTGAGATGGCTCCTACATCCAGAACCTGACCATCAGTTACTTCCGTGGTGGGCCCTAATTCATAAGCACCTCAAACATATTCATACTAGAAAAGTGAAGAAACAGTGAAAAAGTTACAAATTGATCTATCTGAAACCAGTGCACAAATAATGTGAACAAAGTAATATAAGTTGCAATGAACTGCAATAAGGTACACCCATTATCCAAACTCCCCCCCCCCCCCCCACCCACCACCCCCCACCCCCATCCCCCCACCCCCCAATCCAATGCAAAACCACAAAACCAAGTGTCCGTGCTAAAATCAAACACAACAGTACAACTACCTACTGTGACAACCCCTGGTGCTAACCCTCCTGGTACTCCCTACCCACTTAAAGCCCTACTCATGTGCCCAGAAAAGGAGTGAAAGCTGTGTCTTCGTTAAGGCCTCCGGGTGTCTGGGTATCAAGGTTCCAGATCCATCTCAGCTCTCTCTGTTGTAAAGCCCGTTTAATGTCACCACCCCGAGGGCCAATTTTAATCCGCTCTAGGCCGGTCACCTTCAAGCCACTAAAATCACCCCCGTGTGCTTTTAAGAAATGTAGCGCTACCGGGGGAATCTTCTTACCTTGTTCAAGATTCCTGCCGGCCAATCGGATACTCGAAAAGTGGGCTTGAACCCGCGCTTTCAAAGTGTTGCGCGTTTCCCCCACATACATCTTGGGACAATTACAAGTCAATGCGTACACCACCCCCGTGGATCTGCAGTTAATCATCTGCTTAATGCTGAAAACTTGGCCTGTTTTGAGATTTTTGACAGTTTTTTGTTTAACCATGAAGGCACAAATGGAACATGTCCCACATGGAAAATTACCATGTACTCCTTGCGCCGAATCAAGCCAGTTTCCCACAGGATACAGATGACTACTGCAGACCCTATCTCTCAGGTTGGGTGCCCGTCGCGCAGTCATTTTAGGGCCACCCCGCGTCCATCTATCAAGGGACGAATCAGATCTCAGAATGTCCCAATTCTCCCTAAGGAGATGCTTCAGATTTTGCCACTCTGTATTGAACTGCGTGATGTACCTCACCTCAGGATCATGTCGTTTCTTACGTCTGGGGTGCAGGAGATTCACTCTAGCGGTGTCTTTAGCCCGCTCATATGCTCTTCTTATCACTCCTCTCGGATATCCCCTTCGGAGGAAACGTTCCGTGAGATCTTCGGCCTGCTGTACGAATTCCTCCTCACTGGAGCAGTTCCTCCTCAACCTGAGGAACTGTCCAGTTGGGATACCACGTTTTAGGTTTGTCTGATGAAAACTCTCAAACCTTAATAGGGAGTTCACTGCCGTTTCCTTACGATATAATCCCGACTTCAGAGTCCCATCCTCCTGGACTGTGATTACCTCACTATGTTTAAGGACCTCAGCTCCCTGTTGTCCTCTTGGGCCAAGCTGCACCTATCGTGGCTTGGAAGAATAGCTGCAGTAAAAATGACATGGCTCCCCAAAATGCTCTACTTCTTTCGGGTTTTGCCAGTTCCGATAGCGGCCGTATATCTGAAAGGCCTCCAACCTGCCTTAAACGCCTTTATTTGGGGTAAGCAAAAACCAAGGATAAATCGTATGACTATGTATAGATCCAAACAACAGGGAGGCCTTGGAGTTCCTAATATTGCTCGCTACTACTTCGCATGTCAGATTGCGCAAATGGCTGTTCTCCATGCTGGGGATGATAGACCATTATGGGTAGACATTGAGCAGGCCAGTTGTACCCCGATAGCAATCTCAAACTTACTCTGGCTACCCCCAACAGCTCTCAAGGGTATTGACAACCCGGTCCTCAAACACTCCCTTAAAACCTGGAAAATTAACAGGTTAAAAGGCCATCTCGTCTCCCCCCAGACTCCTCTCCTGTCAGTTCTAGGTAACCCTGAATTTCTTCCGGCCTTCCTGGAACCAGCCGTGTTCAGCTGGTGGGAATCGCAAAACCTAACGAGGATTAAGAAATTTGTTCTGCATAGAGGAATAATCACATTCCCCGAGCTCAAATCCCTTAGGAATATTCCGAACAGGGAATATTTCCGCTTTTTACATATAACCCACTACATAGCCACCAAACTCAGGACGGGTGCTGCGCCAGGGCCGTCCTCATCATTTCAGTCCGCATGCGGGACATACCCCCTTGGGAAGGGGATGGTAGCCATGGTTTATAGGATGCTAAACGAAGACGTGGAGGCACCTCTCCCAGCCTACATGAATAGATGGGAAAATGACCTGGGTATAAGGTTAGCGCCAAGTGATTGGAAGGTTGCATGGCGGAACACATTCTCGTGGTTCCTAAACGCTGGTGCCCAAGAGGTCAATACTAAGGTCCTACTCCGATGGTATCTTGTCCCAGATACGATCCACAGATTTTGTCCTTCTTACCCTTTGCTTTAGAGAATGCCGGCTTCAGGGATCGCACATCCATATCTGGTGGGAATGTAGGGTGGTTCGCCACTTTTGGGCTAAGGTCTATTATCTTTTCAGGGAAAGCAACAGGGTTATGCCTGACTCCCTCGCCCCAACTCGCCCTGCTTAATTTGAAACCTCCTGGCACAATTTGAGCTTATTAGACACATCCTGGCGGCTGCCAAACTCGTAATTGCACACTCATGGAAGAAAAAAACGATTCCTAGTGGGAGTTTGATCCCTCGCATCAACAAAGTAATGCTTTTTGAGAAGATGGCTGCTTCGATGCAAGGTGACCTCACCCCCTTCATGACTACGTGGGAGGGTTGGATCGCTCACTTTCATCCCAAGAACTTTGACCGATCCTCACATCTCAATGATGCATTGTACACTCCTTAAGCTAAGTGTTGTCTGGTCACTCACCCCTATCCCTTTTCCCCTTCCTATTCTTGTCTTTCTATCTTTTTCACTCTAGTTTCCTTTCTCGTGCCTTCCGCCCTTTATCTCTGGGTACGTGGTCTTTTACTTTTACATTTTCTTGTAAATTATTTTGAACGTCGAACTTTATAAAGTATATTGTATGTTGTATGCTGATGTACCTCCATTATAACCTTAATAATAAATATTGTTTAAAAAAAAAAAGGAACATTGTGGAATGTTTCATTACGTGGAGAAGCAACATTGTGTCATCTCATACATTCTCATAGCATGCATGTCATCCTGCTCTGTGAGCAGCATGGCGTCACATCACCAAGGAGATGTCAGTGGGAAATGCTTTGCTGCCATTGTTTCCAGGACAATGTGCACCTCTAAAAGCCTACATCACCCTGTCTAGGTTATAGAAGCCTTTCTATTCCTATATAGAGATCAAGAGCTCATCCAAAGCATTTCCAGCATTACTGTTCCTGTAACATGCAACTTCAGAGGAAGACATGAAAGGCCAGAGAATCTGTTTGATTCCATGTTGGTTGAAAAACAGAACACAGAACAAATGAGAGCTGTGTATATAAATAATACATAAATAAATGAAAACCAGGGCAAGCAAAAAGGGCTGATGCTGGACCCCGGCGCAGAGAGGGCCCAGGAATGCCTGAAATTGTGGAATAAAACAGAGGTCAAAATATTTTTTTAAAAGATACACCTAAGGTTAAATAGAAAATGAATCTATAATCCTATAATGGTATTGTTATGACATTTAGCTATACTTAGAATCAATGACAGGGGTATAATCAATTTAGAAGATGTTTAGTTAAAAGTATCAAACTCTGGACTGCCATCAGGGCAGGATTTCTGTATGGGGGCCCAGCAACTCAGCTGGCTAAGAGAGGACCGGAATAAACAAGGTGGAGGCCCTTGGGCTGAAAGTCTAATGGAGACCCTCCTTAAAGAGTAATTCCACTTTCAAATGCATTTTTTAAAGTTTTTATTATCGTGTGCCAAAATGTGTATTTGTTAAAAAAATTCTATTTGTTTGCAAGTGTGTGTAATAAAAGAAAACACATTTCCATAGCAACAATGTATTTACCTATGTATCAAATGTCAGTATCCTGCTCGGCATCGGCATCCTGTTGTGAAATACCGGCCCCTGGCGCAGCCACAGAGAAAGGTTCCACCAGTAGCCATGGAGGAGAAATCACCGCCCGCAGTGTTCAAGCGTCTAATACTGCACCTGCATTTCAGTTCCAGGTTTTCTCATCAGCACTCTGTCTGGAGCTGTCAGGACAGGTGTGATCAGGTGATTGGTTCACATGTGTTCAGGTAATTCCTGTGAGCTTTCCCATTGGTTACCTTGTGCTTCATAAGGAAGCAACTTCCAACAGGAAGTTGCTGAATTGGACTCCTTGTGATTGCTTCAGCCATTTCCTGTGATTCCTAGTGACCTTGAGCTCTGCCTTTGTTTTCCTGTTGTGACCTAGCTGCATCTTTAACAACACTAATTGGATTCGCTTTGGATTGCTCACCCGATTTTGGCTCGTCTGACTACTTTTTAGACTGATCTCTCTGCCTTAACCCTTGGCTAGCCATTTTTGACCATCGCATTTCTTTTTGAACTGATCACCCAGCTTGACCTCAGATTGAACCCCCGTTAATGCACCTCTGCTGCTGGCTGAGCTTTGGACCACTCCTGAATTCTGACAGAAGCACCACCCACTTGCAGTGGGATTCGGCCTGGTGCTTGGGTCACCTTATCTCCTGGGTTCAACCCTGTCTATCCACCTGGCAGGCCTGTGCCTCTCCACTAAAGCAGAATCTCTGCACCTGGATTTCCCCTTCAATCTGTCACCAAAGTGATTTTGAGTACATATCAGAGACTTCCTCACTCTGCTAATTATCTGATTGATTGGCTATAGTATGGATGACATGTTTAGCCCATTCTGCCAAAATTTTACTTCTTCAGTTTAGAAGGGTTACAGTCTTGTGTTCCAGTAGCAAAAGGTTGCTGACAGTGTCCTCGTCTGGATAGCCCATTTGGCGGCTTAGCCATAGCTAAAGCTGCTGATTACATTACCTGTTACATTGGAAGAATTTTGGGACTTGTAGTCCAATGTTTTTACTTAAGGCCATGAAAACCACCCCCCACTATAGCAAAACAGGGGCACAATCCTAACACAAATGATTTAACTTTCCAAAATAGGAAAACAAAAAGGCACAGCACCAAAAACCTGACAAAAAGGAAGTTTTCCTTTAAAGGGGACCAATAGTCAAAAATGACTTAAAGCGGACCTTCACCCTGAATAAAAGCATATCTTATATGTTTCCCACACCCTGTACATACAGATTGCTCACATTAAAAATTATCCTACCTGCATCTACTGCATGTTATGAGCCTTTAAACATCCAAGATAGTGGCTCATGTGGATTCATGCTGAAATCATGCTGAAGGTCCGGTTTCAGCGGTGCTCATATGCATCCCGCCCTAGGGCAATTCAGATTGCTGCACATAAAAATTAAATTACCCATTTCTCACTCCTGCTATGGTAAATTTTAAAAACAAAATGGGGACTCATGGATTTGCCACCTGCAACAGGAATTGCTGCTGGGCTTCCTGTTACTGTGCATTGTCAGTTATGACAGTTGAATCCAGGCAGCAACATGGTTGAGATGCTGAGAAAGGAATCTCCAAAAAGGCCGCTACCACTAGAAAATTGGTGAGGTGGTGTTTCAGCTCTTGAGTGGATGCAGGAGCAATGCTTCCGTATCATGCATGCAGATGAGGCAAGGGAGTTTTGGGGGGGTTTTCTTTGCCAGGCTGTTGGTCCCTTTTAAGTAACCTTAGATTAATCACTGCCCTTGTTAACAAGTAGTGAAGCCCCCAAGCGATACTACTATGCCAGATGCTAACTGAACCCCCCTCTAGACTTTGAACTGGTATAGGGGTCTAGGGGTTTCACGAGTAGTGTAAGCCAACTCTCTACGGTTATTTTAGAAACATGCCAGAAGCTGGCAGAGGTAGGTGCTAATTGTATTTAGCATTTTATTCTTATTATATGTATTTATTTTTCTTATAGATGGGTGTGTGAGTGACACCAAAAGGTAGGTCACAAAGTGTTTTGAAAGTTTTTGAGTTTGTGCAGTAGGTTGCTTAAGCCAGATGACAGGTACATCTGAATAGGTGAGTGTATGAAATCCTGGAGACAAGAGTGGGGCAGGTTGAGGACAGTTGGATGGCCTAGGTAGAGGACACGCTGCATCTAGGTTGGTATAGTTGTGAAAGTGATGAAATCTAGGATAGCGCTTGGTCAGAGAAAGCTTTGTAGGTTAAGGATAGTACTATTCTTTCAGGAAGTGCAGGGTCTGACAAAGAGGAGCAGCACTGAAGAAGGGGTAGGAGAGGTGGTGATCAGCATAGTTCAGAATAGACTGAAGGGAAGCCAGTTAGTTTGCTAGTATATCACAGATGAGAGTGTTGCAAAGAATTTTATTGGTAAACAAGTAAACCAAGACATTTTGCAGCTCCATGGTTCAAGCAGAACATTGTGTCTGCACCTATTCTTGGATGGTTCTTATTTATTGAAAATCTAAAAGTGTCCGACACCATAATATGTAGGTCCAATAACAGCTATGCAAATATCAACCTCTTAATAAGTCTCATAACTTCTTATTTTGCTGTTGATCACAGATCAACAGTCAAAGCCAGCTTCTCTGGAAGAATAATTGGACCCATAATTCTCTCTGCATAGTGCATGCACAGTTTTACCTCTCCGGGGCAGAGTGTCAGACAAGCAACTTCTCTAAAATGAATATTTGGGAACAAGGATAAATCCGTATGAGCTGCAGGTGCTGTTTATAAATTATGGGATGTGTGTCATAACTATGAGCCTTATTTATGAATACGCCCCACCATTCAGTTGCGTGATGTAAGTGATGCCCCGGGGATAGGTAATCTGCTGGCCCTGGAGTGTCAGAGTTTTGGTCTGCCTTAAGGTCCCTTTGGACACAATCCTGTTTCTAACTAAAATGTTCCTATAGATTTCAGCTCTACCTGAATATCTCATCCATTAAGACACAGGATTTTGACTACTATGTTGACCCCCAAAAGGATTGGGGTTTTAACCATGCCTAACAATGTTTCAATAGGAAACCAAAATGGGTACCTGGGCTCTTCATACTTGAAAACCTGATCTCTTTCAAGGTTCAGACAGACCATCCTCAGCACCTTCATTGTCTTTCCCGAATGGCTACCTGGCACCTCAGTAGATGACATAAAGCATCCATCAAAGTCCATCCCACTTAACCATTGGGGGGCTCTGGTGAAAACCAGGAGTTTCTTGTAGACCCTGGAAGCAGGTGGCTTTCAGGTGTCTGAATATAAAGGAAGATTACGATTCTTCACCATCTTTCAAAGACCAAGTATTCAGAAAGCAAAGGGTAGGAACTACTGCCCATATTGGAACTAACCCAACCACACAACCAATCAGTCCAAAATATGAGCCCTAGGTTCCCTGCATAACCCAGCCACCCCTTCCCTGTAGAACTCGCTGGCCTGGTACGATGATGAAGGAAACAGGAGAAACCACTGCCCATGCTAGAAATATCTGGTGGGTTTTCAGTGTGAGTAGTAGTTCCTCCTCTTCCCTCACTGGATTAAGGACAAGAGGTCTGTAGTGAAGACTAGGGATTAATTGTAAACCCTGGAACCCAGAGGTTGTCTAGTATGATTATAGAGGAAAATTTGGATTTCTACACCATTCACAACTCTCCATCCATATCCTCACTGGCCCAGTTTTCAGTTGAATACCAAGTATTCAATGAGGCAAGGAGAGGAACCGCTACCACATTGGAACTAACCCATTAGCCAATCTGACTGTTGGGTTAGCTCCAGTGTAAGAAGTCATCCCTACTCTCCCCTCAATGAGAGCTCTTGACTAAAACAATAGATCCAAAATATAGACAACCTCAAGTTCTCTGCATCACCTGTCCATCCCCACGATCAGTGGCATTGGTGAGGTCCAGAGGTTCCTTGTTGACCCAAGGACCCAGTGGTAGTCTGGTGGACACCTATGGAAGAAGATTAGGATTTCCCCATGGTGCTGAACTCTGTGTTATTGTCACACTGGCATAACACTCAATGCTTTTAAAGATCAAGCCTTCAGGAGAAAGAGAGAAACCGCTGCCTACACTGGAACCCTTAAAATACATTCTGCTTTACCAAGGATAGTACAATATTATAGCTGTAGCACTAGCTCAAGAATCCCTCCCCCCCCCCCCACACACACACACACACACACACACACAGTGCCTTTATTGCAATAGCAACATAGCCCCCCCCCCCCCCCCCCCCGTGAACAAGTCAGCAGCTTAGGAGCTTAGGTTAATGTTGAAAATGTTTACCATTCACCAAGCCAACTGTTTTTGTTTTTATTTATCCTTTTCTCCGCTAGATTTTCTTTCTGGCTGTACAGATAGATTTAGAATATGTAACGTGAAGGTTTGGGTCCTATTACATTGTACATTTTAAAGTGCTCAGTTAAGCCTAACCACTGTGTATAATAGTCGAACAATGATAACTGATCATTATGGCACCTCTGTAGCCCAGCAGACAGACAATAGACTTAAATCTGTCACTTCCTTTTCAGATAATGGCTATTATTAACCAATTTCCTAAAGCCCGAATTCAGATTCTTAGAAAATAAAAACATGCTTGTACATATATCCTTTAATGTTCATAGCAGGTAAATCACTGCTGAAAAGAAGGTGACAGTCCCTTTAAATAAAGCCCACTTAAGTAGGCAATTTGTTTTCCGAGAACGCGTAATCATTGACTGCCAGATGCGAAGGGCTTAATGTCAAGGATGTTGCAGCTTTGTTTGCACATTCCGCCATCAATTTGTGACTCAGAAAGGCGCAGAGGTGGGTATGATGTACGCATTCACTGCTCAGACAGCTACACAATGGCCAATGACAGTGGGAACAGGTGCCCCACAATGAATAGAGGAAAGGCTGGTAAAGGTCACTGAGCGCCTGCGCAAACTGCAGAATGTTTTCTGTTCCACAGCCAACAAAAACCATTGAGTGTTAAAACAAAGATGAGACACTTAAGTATCTGCTTCTAGCGTCCTTCACCTTCCTTTGGAGGAAAAAAGTGTGTGGCTCAGCATGTGATCAACAAGCTTCTTTACTGTAAAGACTAGAAAATATGGAGCTCAACAACATTTTCCATATGTAATAATTACAACTATGCTCAGTTGCTTACAGCTTTTGTGAACGTAGAGCCCTCTGTCACAGGGTGGAGGACTTTATTTTAGTATTTTGGTTTGAGACACCTCTCCAAATGCAGCTAACGATGCGCATGTGCAGATGGGATCTGTCATACCAGCTTGGAAAATGCATGAAGACAATGCAGTGAGGCTCGAAAATGCGCTCGCTTTTGCCCATGCGCAGGGGCCTTTAAGTACTGGCGACCAGGAAGCCTGGAATCTAAGGACCAACCTGGTTTTCACTAGAGCCTCTAATGGTGAGAATAGACTGGGCTGCAGGAAGGCCCCAGGTCAGGCAACCTAGGAGTGGGTATTACCAAGTTCTGGGTAGAAGACAGACCAGAGCTGGACTGGAACGTAGAACAAGCCAAGGTCGTGGGCAGGCAGATCAGGATCGGAGTCGTAAACAGGCCGAGGTAGTCAGGAGAACAGAAGAGTAGTCAGGATCAAGCCGGGTCGGTACACAGGAATGGATGACTGGAACTCAGGAACAAGCAGGAGAAATGACCAACTGGCAATGAAGCTCAGGGCTCGCCAGTATTTAAAGGCCCCTGCGCATGTACAAAAGCGAGCGCATTTCCGCGCGTCTGCAATGCGCATGCACGCGCTTTATCGCACATGCGCACAACTCCATTGGCTCATATGATGCACAAATGTGCGCGCATATTCACGCGCTTACTGGCCTTTCTATTGCAAAAATGCGAGTGCACAGGGAACCTTGGCGCTCTCTGCTGGGAAATCATAGGAACAATCCTGGTTCTATGACAACAATGTATCACAAATACATAACAACAATGTAGGACGACTCTCGCGGGATCTCGTTGTTTCTCTGCTGCGGGTGGGACAGAGCTGCTGAATAACAGGCTCTTGTGCAGTGCGCTGCCAACTAGTGGTCGGGAGTAAATGTTACCTATAAGTAGTTTATAAAAGATCGATTCTGACATATTTTGAATCGATACTAGCATTGTCTAATTAAATATTGCGATATTTGACAGAATCTGCCTGTCTAACCGCTCTCTCTTCCTTTATCATCTCGCTCCCTCAAACTGAACAGAACTGGTTTCCCACCATCTGATTCTACCTCGCTCTCTATCACTACAATCTCCATTAACAATTTTACAATAGCTGCAACTCCCCAAGATAGATGCCTAGGGGTCATTCTGGACTCTGCTCTTTCTTCCAAGCCTTACATTCACTACTTAGCTACTTTACTTTATGCTGTCTACAACTTAAACTGGACCAACACCCGTTTTTTCTTTATCAGGTGTTGGTCGCACTGGTCATCTAATCAAAACAAGCTCAGGGGGCATGCTCAAAATGCTGGAGTCCGGACTCCGTTCCCGGCTCGTAGTAAAGGTGAGGATTACGGGCATTCTGGGGGGTTATGTGCAGGGGCAGAGGTGTAGCTAGGCTTTCTGCCACCCAGGACAAAGATTCATAATGGCGCCCCCCAACCTGTGCTCAGGCCCCCTTTTGGCACCCCCCTGACCTGCTTCACCTGGGGCAAGTACCCCCCCCCCGCTCCCCCCTAGCTATGCCCCTGGCGGGGGGACTCCAGCATTCCAGATGCCCCCCCACAAGCTTGTTTTGATTAGCTGACTGCAGGACCAACACCTGTTCTAGTTTAAAAACCTCTCCCGTATCTATCTCCTTCTCTAACCTGACCCTGCTAAAATTTAGAGTAAGTGTATACAATACGAGAGAAGCGCTGCTTAAATGGGTGCTGGTTCTGTTTTTATTTTAACCCATGGTAAGACTAATTATTATGACCTGATGAAGCTTGTATCACCTTTGGCTAAAATAAAGGGACCAGCACCCGGTTAAACACCGCTTTTCTGGTATTGCATTTTGCCTGTTTACTGTTGATTTCAAGGGTTGGAGGAGCCCTTAACTTTACCAGTATACGCTGGTATACTGCTATTAAATTGAGTGCATGTCCTGATCCTACAGTGTATTGACTGCTGCAACACCATCATTTGTGGTTTACCAACAAACAGACTGGCATCCCTCCAATCTATTCTAAACATTGCCTCTCAGTAAGTCCCTCAGCTGACTGTCAGCCTCACAGAGAATTCAGTTTCACATTCTAACTCTAACCTACTAAAATGTCTTTAGCTAGACTCCTCCCTACATTTTCTATTTAATCCAATGATACCAATACAAATTGGTAAGTTTGAGAACCACTGCTACAGAGCACCTATCCATACAAGTGCTTAAAGAGCCAGTACCCAAAATCTTGTACTCATTTGTACTTTCTGATAACTTGGCCTGTACACAATAGGATTGTGTCTAATCCAAAATGTCTAAGAGTATCCAGTTTCCATAGAACACCTATTCCCTATTGATAACATGCATAGTGTCGGTCCGACAATGTGATCATTCATGTCTGATGAAGAGTGGACCAAAACCCAGGATTTTTCTATCCTAGGTTTTGGTTCTTTCACCCGGGACACTTCGATCGGCTGTGTGAAACCCCCCAGATCGCTGAAGCCAACTCACCTCTTCCTGGTCCTACGGTGCATGTCTAATCAGCGCACTCGGAGCCGCTGACCCCACGGCGTCTAAGCCTTCGTCTAAGGCCATCGGCTCCGAGCACGCTGATTGCCGCAACCCCCGCTGCCCTCTAACAGGGAGCATGCCCGTGCGTGCCATTCACAAATGCCTGGTGTGGGCACACGCCCTGCTGGAGGGATAGCAGGGATGCGGCCGTGGAAAACAAGGTAAGTGTATGGGTGACCTGGGGGGGCTGGCGCTCGGCATAGAATAAAATCCTGTGCATCGCTTTGAAAGGCCTTATTGAGTGATTCTTCTTGTAGTAGGTTTACGATGCCTGGTTATGAGGCACCACAGAGTAAATTAAGATGTAAAAAAATAAACGGCAATAAAAATAATAAGCAGTCAAAGTCAGAGTTCTGACAGATTTCTGGCATCTGCTGTGCTCCCATTGCCGACATTAGGCGCAGAGTGAGCGTGCCCATGCCATCACGCCGTTAATAACGTCTGAGAGATGGAGGGCTGTGAAGTAATGGCACATTGTACATTAAAAACAATATGCGGACTGCGCAGGAGGAAGAGCCTATCCCAGGGCCCCTCAAGAATATATTGACTTCCTGAGAGTGCTCGTGTCTGAATGGCGTTTACTAGAAGATAAAAGTGCTTGTACTGCCAACGCTCACATTCAGGGGTGGGATAGTGGAGCTTAATATTCTTAAATTTGGGGGACTGTAAGGAAGCATTACAGGCCACCAGCTCTATTACTGATTACTGAATTATGCCTTGGTCTTGCGGCTAAGGTTATAGGTTTTAGAGGCAACTTTGGTAGCAATATCCTTTTGGTGTGCAAACCCAAGACCTTCATGATAAACTGTATGTGCTGAAGCTGATTTTGTAATGGACCAAAAGTCAAAAAAAGAAAATGTAGTAAATTGCTCCCCTAAAGCCCCCTCTGGCAAAAACTATTTCAGAGAGCTTACAATTATACTAAAAGCGAGCACCTGATTGTTGTCCCATTTTCTCGGGCTACACATTGCACTGTCCCAAACCTCAATCAATTTTCAGTTATTTGTAAAAGTATTAGAGGATTTGGCAATGCTGAGAAAAAAATGGAGAGAGACAGTGGGTGTGGCTACAGCGATGTGATGTAAGCACACTGTGTGCTTTACATACATCATAGGAATAAAATGTGCATTGTTGTGCCTCTAGCTATTACTGCCAGCACATACCCCTCGATTCAAAGAGCAAAAGTTAATTGATTTCGGATCGAGAATCGTAAGTTTGGGTGGGTGTTAGTCATTTTTTCCTGTTTTTTTGGCCATTTCCGACTCGCACGAGCCTACGTACGATTTCGTATATGCTCTTGCGATCATCGGAAGTTCGTTCCTAAATTTTAGGTTCAAAACCTAAAACTTAGGATCAAAACGAAAAACTTAGGATCAAAACGTAAAACTTAGGATAATCGGATGTGTTTACGTGTAATTCAGAGAGCAGTTTTCCAACCTCTAAATACGTTTTAAAAGAAAGCCACTTCCGACACCTTTTAGCAGTCGGATTGCTGTTCTTGAACAGGTTTTTTGGCTATGTGGAGGAGTCTGCGCGTCTTGAGCTCCAATGAACTGCATGTATCAGCATGGCCGAGGCCATAAATTGTATGGCAATGCATACCTGATTCAATACATTTCATGTATGCCTTATGAAAGCATTTTAATGTGGACCTTAATTAGTCCTTTGCATGTAAACCTTTATTTTGCAATACATCCATATATTTGCGTTAATTAAAGAAACTTATGTCCTTTGTTATTTATTTTTAAATTGATGTACTAGAATAATATTTTTAGTTTGAATTTATTGGTGTAGTTGTTTACCTTTGCTTTGTTTAATTATTTAAGCACATCTTTGGTCAGATGCATCACACTTACTGAGGAGAGCGGGATAAAGTGCAGGATGTGGGTTACTGCTGTATTTTGCACAGACACAGCAGAGCTGGGGGCACGGAAAGGTCAGAAATCAAAGAATGCAGAGCAACACAGTCACAAGGCCCTTTCTGCTTGCAGGCTGCCCGAGAATACCTGACCCGCCATCTTGGCTGTTTCTAGGCTCATAACATGCAGAAGTTGCTGGGTGTTTTGTAATTTTTGAGAGCAAATCTGTATGTAGAGGGTGTGGGTAACCACACAAAAAATTTAAAGTTGTACCATTTGAAGCCAAAATATTAAAATTAAATCCACAAGTAAAAAATGCAAGTTAACTAAAAATTAAACAAAGTAAGATTTACTTATGCAAATGCATTCATTAATGGTTGGTTACTACAAAATGAATGAAATAAAGAAAAATAAAAGACCAAATATTTAGAATGCACTTTAATGAGGTAAGTTTGTAGTGCGCAGCCGCAAGATCAGAAGGATTTACGTCCAGACAAAAAAGGAAAAAGGGCAAAACCAATGTTGCAACCTGAGAAATGAAACGGAAAATTCAGGATGGAAACTGACATAGGTCTGATTCCAGAACTGCCATACGAACGGACGTACATTTTAGGATAGAAACGTATTAGCTTATAAGAATCACTCGCAAGTTCATACGAACGCACGAGCGTACGGGAAAAATAGGATGATCGGCACCAAAATCAAAGCTGTTACATGTTTCTTTGAATCGACCCCATAGTGTGGCCAGAGAGGAGAGTGGAGGGCAGGGTCTGCAGAGAGAGGCAGCTAATCAGGATGTCTGGGAAGAGTGTGGGAGGTGTTTCCGTTCTCGGTCCATTAAAGGTTGATTGAAGGACCAGGTAAGCAGAGTGGAGACTGAAAGCTGAATGAGGATTTCCTCACTAAGTAGACCAAAATAGCAGGAAGGACAATGTTTGAGGGACTCCAGCTACTGATATTTTTAACATTTGACTTGCCAATCACTTGCAGATCTTCTGGATTAACAGGCCGATCCTTTGCTGCAGAACTGCATGGGAGCGACCGTCTTGTCATACACATAAGCATGAGGGGAGAGCTGTGCCAACAGCAGCCCACACCAAACAGAGAGATAAATGCCTCGGAAACACAGGCAGCTTGTGTGTTATGTTATACAAACACACACTGAATAACCAGCTGTTAAAGGGATTGTGTGTGTGAGTTTGCTGGCTTTACCGCAGTCCATTCAGTTAGTGTAAACATTAAGTATAAAATGTTACAATTCTTTCAGCTGTGCCTCAGAGCAATGAGACATCACAGCTGATGGCTTTCTACTAGAAATAAAGGAGGATTGCACTGATATGTGAGGTCATTTTGACTGTGTGATTGGGTTTTTCAGAAGGAAGCTGGATTCATGTATGTGGCAAGATGGCTGCTGCCATGTAGTTATGCAGCATAGAATCTACCTGCTATTCCTTAACATCTGCATGGAGCTAAAGTGGACCAACAGTCAAAATGACTTTAACTAGACCAACACAACAAACAGTGCTCAGATTCAGCTTTTCCCAGGGCAATTTAGATTGATGCACATAAAAATTAATTTACCTTTTTCTAACTGCTGCTGTAGTAAATTTTGGAAACAAAATGGCATTGTAGTGCTGCTGGGCTTTCTGTTACTGTGCATTGTCAGTTATGTCAGTTGAATCCAGGCAGCAGCATGGCTGAGATGCTGGGAGAGGAAGCTCCAAAATGACCGCTACCTATATTTTCCAACTGTGCCAGACTGTTGGTCCGGTTTAATCCCTCTTAAATAGTTTATGTCACTGATTAACAGAGTGGGGCTTTAGGGGTGCAGTTTACTGAACTTGCTTTCTCTGACTTTTTTCCTGCTTTAACTTGGGACTTGGGACCTACATTTGGAGGCAGTAAGAAGGCATCATTGGCCACCACCATTACTGCTAGGCCACTTTGGCTGCTCAAGTAGGCCTTTGGGCAAGAAGATCTGCTTGGTGTGTGATGCCAAGTCCTCCATTATAACATGTAGATAGTGAAGCTGATCACAGACTGGATAATTGCTTTGGTCTTAAATTTGGAGACTGTAAACAGGGTTCAGAAGTCACCTCCCTCTATATTACCACTAGCCCAATTTGGCTTTGTTTTGCTTGTCAGGACGATAGGTCACGGGGCAACTGTGGTAGCAGGATTCTTTTAGTGTGTGACACAGAGACCTCCATAATAACATGTATGACTGTGGATGGTGGAGCGGAAGGATCACTCATTTGGTCTTAATTTTGGAGGCGGCAAGGAGACCACCTCCATTACTGTGATGTCATTATAACTTGGTTTTACTGGTCAGGATAAGGTTTTATGGGGCTGCAAGATCTACTTAATATGTGACACCAAGAGCTCCAAGATAACATGTATGACTGTGGATAGTGGAGCTGAAGAATTGCTCATTTGATTTGGGCTCTGGTCTTATATTTGGAAGCAGTAAGAAAGTATCAAAGGCCACCTCCATTAATAGAAGGGCATTGTGGTTTGGCCTTTGTGGTAAGGTGCAAGGTGCCGTCATTGACGGTAGGTATGTGGCACCAAGGTACCTGGCCTTGGTGCAGTAAACCTGTGTAGTTTTCTCCAGCATCAGCTGCTAATGGCAGTCTGCTGCTGAAATGTTAGTATAGCCGAAAGGCTAACCCGGGACGGCTTTACTGGGATGGAGTAGAGCAGGGTGGGACTCCATCCCCCTACCCAGGTCCGGGTTTTGCGGGCTGCATAAATAGCCTGGGGAGTCAGCTGTGCACTGGCTGTGTCTAGAGCTCACTTGTGGAGTGAGACTCTGTGTGCCTGACTGGAAGCTCTTATACATGCTATTTCATGTGGACCCAAGGTGGATTCGGCTGCAAGTGTGCAAGCTTGGACCAAAAACTAAAAAGGGCCGTTGCCTGTCTGATGCAATGCTGTGGCACTTTTCCTGAAAAGGTGATGTAACCCAAAAAGGATATTTTGTGTTATGGACTTTTTGTGTGAATAAACATGGACTTTCAGTTGAGCTTTTCGCCTCTGAGCCTCTATACTGCTAACATCCTGCTGTCTACCAGAGCTGATCCTCACATTTGGTGTCGGATGCAGGCAAAGCAGTGAGGCCGTTGCTAGGAGCAACCGACGGAAATGTTTTTTTACTGTGCATGTCTTACATTTAGCCTGCCAGGCTGCTACCTGTGACCGCAGCCAACAAGCAGCAGCAGGAGACCAACCAGCTGCTATTGCAACATGTGATGGTGCTGCAAGCTGCAGGAGCGCCCCAAAAGTGTCCCTGATGCCCGGAAAGCTGTCCGCTTGGCGCTTACATAGATGACCACTTCGGATGACGTCGAGACCTACCTGGCGGTGTTTGAAAAGGTGGCTGCAAGGGAGAAGTTGCCTCGTGACCAGTGGGCTGACGTCATCGCTCCATTTCTGGCATCTGGACCCCAGCAGGTGTTGTTTGATCTTCCAGACGACCAAGCCGCTGACTACCCGTCTCTGAAGGGTGAGATACTGGCCAAACTGGGGGTGAATTTGTGGGTTCGGGCTCAGCGGGTGCATCAGTGGAGCTATCAGTCGGCAGAGCTCGCCAGAACCCAGTACTATAAACTGCTGCACCTACTGCAAAAATGGCTGCAGACAGATTTATTAAGCCCCTCTGCCATGTTGGACCGCTTGCTGGCGGACATGTTCTGGAGGGCTTTACCGCACCCTCTCCAGCACTGGGTTGGCCAGGTATCCCCCGGCAATGCTCTAGAGATGGTGGACCTAGTGGAGCGATATGAGGCCACGAGGAACTTGCAAGGGGGCTCTACAGGGAAGGATTCGGGGAAACCCCGGAGGTCCCCGCCCCAGCCCAGGCGAGTGGTGTCCCCTAAACCCCCTCAGGACCTACCCCCCAGGAGGAGCTGGGACATATCAGAGCCAACTGTCCCACCAGGGGGAGCCCATGGACGTGAACTTTGGTTACCGCCCTTCCATGTATGCCAGGAGGCTGTGTGCTTCCGGTGTCCCTGAGCTTGTGGGGCAAAGTCACCTGTGTCAGTTGAAAGTGGGGGATACCCTGGCTGTGGCCCTTTTGGACTCGGGGAGTATGGTTACCCTGGTGAGACCTGCCATGGTACTGCCCGATGAGTACACGGGCGGAAAACCGGGGTCTTGTGCATACACGGGGACTTGAGAGACTATGCCACAGCACAAGTGACTCTAACCACCGTCTCTGGCAACTGGAACCATGAAGTCACCATCGCCTCTAAACTTCCGTACGAACTTATTATTGGGAGAGACTTTCCGGGGTTCATGTCACTATGGACCAAGCTGGGAGTTCCGGAAACCCGCGAGGCGGGTGTGTCCCCAATAGACTGGCGCTACTCAGGGGTGACCACAGAACCTTGGGAGCCGGAGACAGAAGGCACAACGGTAGGGGTGACCGCCACTACGGTGGAAGAGGGGGAGTCAACCCCACTGAGTGTTATGGTTGGAGATGTGGAAGATCTGTCAACAGGTCCAGAGTTGGCCGATCTCCATGTCCCCATGGGTAGTTTTGGTACAGCACAACACCAGGACCCGACAGGGCCTGGGAGAATGTACTTGAAGTGGAAGGTGAGCCACAACAGCCAGGGGCGGAGTTACAGTTTCCTCGCTTTGTGGTTCACCAGGATATGCTGTACCAAGTAAACAAAGTACGTGAAGAGGTTGTGGAACAATTGGTGGTACCCAATCCTTATCGCAAGCTGGTGTTGGATTTGGCCCACCAACATGTTCTGGGGGGACACCTAGGCCAGCAGAAAACTCTGGACCGAATTTTACAATGGTTCTACTGGCCCAGTGTGTACAAGGAGGTGGAGAGATATTGTGAGTCCTGCCCAACATGTCAGATGACCAGCCCCCAGCCTCATTACCGTGGTCCCCTAGTTCCTCTCCCAGTTATTGAGGTGCCCTTTGAGCGGATTGCCATGGATCTGGTGGGTCCAGTGCCAAAATCCACTAGAGGGCATTAACATATTCTGGTAATCTAGGACTATGCCACGCGGTACCCCTAGGCCATACCCCTGCGACACACCTCAGCCAAGCTCATTGCTAAGGAGCTTATGGAAATGTTTTCCCGGGTAGGCCTGCCTAAAGAGGTCCTGACCAATCAAGGTACCCCGTTTATGTCTAAGGTGATGAAAGAGCTCTGTAAGTTGTTGCAGGTGAAACCTTGCGGACATCCGTTTACCACCCGCAAACAGACGGCCTGGTAGAAAGGTTTAACCAAACTTTAAAAACCATGTTAAAATGGGTGGTCGCCAAGGATGGGAAGAATTGGGACTTGCTTCTGCCCTATCTGATGTTCGCAGTGCGAGAGGTGCCCCAGGCCTCTATGGGGTTCTCGCCCTTCGGGCTCTTATACGGTCAGCATCCACGGGGCCTGTTGGATATAGCCAAGGAGGCTTGGGAACAGCAACCCACACCCCACAAAAGTGTGGTAGAGTATGTTACTCAATTACAGGAACGGATAGAGACCGTGTTGCCGCTGGTGAGGGAACATATGGAAGCAGCACAGCGGGCCCAAAGCAGGATTTATAACCGGCAAGCCAGGATACAGAACTTTAACCCAGGTGACAGGGTTGTGGTTCTGGTACCCACAGTGGACAGTTAATTTTTGGCTAGGTGGCAGGGTCCCTACGAGGTGATTGGGAAAGTTGGGGAAGTGACTTACAAGGTACATCAGCCCGGGCGGAGAAAGCCAGAGCAGGTGTACCATGTAAACCTGCTGAAGCTGTGGAAAGACAGGGAGACCCCTGTGGATGACAGTCCCTGACCAGGTATGTTAGGGGTGGAGCTTCCCGTCCCTCAGTCTGCTGTTAGAGAAGCGGAAGTTGAGGTGAAAGCCGGCAACCTCTCCTCTAAACAGGCCCAAGAAGCCAGGGAATTTGTCAGCAGAAACACGGATGTGTTTTCAGATCTGCCTGGGTGCACTTCTGTCATCCAACAAGACGTTGTCACGGAACCTCAGGTCAAGATCCGGTTGAAGCCTTACCGGGTACCTGAGTCCCGGCGACAAGCTATCGCGGAAGAAGTGCGGCAAATGCTCCGGTTAGACGTGATTGAAGAATCAAAGAGCGAGTGGGCCAGCCCAATAGTCTTGATTCCCAAGCCCGATGGTACGTTGCGGTTCTGTTATGATTTCCGCAAACTTAACGAAATTTCTACGTTTGATGCCTACCCTATGCCCCGAGTAGACGAGCTTATTGAGAAGCTAGGCCAAGCCAGGTATTTTTCTGTCTTGGACCTCACAAAAGGGTACTGGCAGGTACCCTTGACTGAGGCTGCCAAGGAGAAAACAGCCTTTATCACACCTGAGGGACTGTTCCAGTACAAGGTATTACATGGCGCTCCCGCTACGTTCCAAAGGTTAATGGATATTGTCCTCCGGCCACATCGTCGGTATGCTTCGGCATATCTGGACGATATAATTATCCATAGTACGGATTGGGAAAGTCACCTACCCAAAGTCCAGGTCGTAGTGGATTCCCTCAGGAAGGCGGGTTTGACAGCAAACCCGAAAAAATGTGCCTTAGGCTTAGAAGAGACGAAATACCTGGGATATGTGATTGGGTGAGGAGTGGCCAAGCCCCAGGTTAATAAAATAGAAGCCATCCGTAGCTGGCCACGTCCTAACACTACCCGGCAAGTAAAATTTCTGGGGTTGGTAGGGTATTACATGAGGTTCATTCCCAATTTTGCCACCGTAGCAGCACCATTGACAGACCTGTTAAAGGGACGCAAGTCTGTCATGGTGAAGTGGAATGAACAGGCCGAAAAAGCGTTCTCCACTTTGAAGTCTGCCCTGTGTGGGTCTCCGGTGTTGGTGACACCCAACTTTAAGAGGGAGTTTATAGTGCCTCCGAGGTAGGTCTCGGTGCTGTACTGTCTCAGGAAGTCAACGGGGAGGAACACCCCGTTGTCTACGTGAGTCGCAAGCTGACAACCGCAGAGACCCGATATAGTGTAGTGGAGAGAGAGTGTTTGGCTATTAAGTGGGCCCTTGAGTCTCTTCGCTACTACTTGCTGGGGAGAAGGTTCTGTTTGATTACGGACCATTCTCCCCTCAAGTGGATGTGCCAGGCTAAGGACAGGAATGCCAGGGTCACCCGGTGGTTCCTGTCCTTACAAAATTTCAAGTTCACAGTAGAGCACAGAGTGGGATGGATGTTGGGTAATGCGGATGCCCTGTCCCAGGCACATTGTTTGTCATGTGTCAACCCCCGCAGAGTTGAACAAAGGGGGGGTATGCGGTAAGGTGCAAGGTGCCGTCATTGACAGCAGGTATGTGGCACCAAGGTACCTGGCCTTGGTGCAGTAAATCTGTGTAATTTTCTCCAGCATCAGCTGCTAATGGCAGTCTGCTGCTGAAATTTTAGTATAGCCGAAAGGCTAACCCGGGACGGCTTTACTGGGATGGAGTAGAGCAGGGTCGGACTCCATCCCCTACTCAGGTCCGGGTTTTGCGGGCCACATAAATAGCCTAGGGAGTCAGCTGTGCACTGGCTGTGTCTAGAGCTCACTTGTGGAGTGAGACTCTGTGTGCCTGACTGGAAGCTCTTATACAGGCTATTTCATGTGGACCCGAGGTGGATTCGGCTACAAGTGTGCAAGCTTGGACCAAAAACTAAAAAGGGCCGTTGCCTGTCTGATGCAATTCTGTGGCACTTTTCTTGAAAAGGTGATGTAACCCAAAAAGGATATTTTGTGTTATGGACTTTTTGTGTGAATAAACACGGACTTTAAGTTGAACTTTTTGCCTCTGAGCCTCTATAGTGCTAACATCCTGCTGTCTACCAGAGCTGATCCTCACACTTTGCAGCTTAGTATAAGGGGACATCTGTGGAAACAAGGTCCACTTGATTCTGCATCAGCTCACATAAGTGTACAGTGGCTTCCTATCTGCTGCACACTCAGTATTGTGTTAAACAGCACCCCTGCCACTGTCTCTGGAGGCCCCAAGCATTTGCTTGGTGGTTAAGCACTGTATGGCATTGCAGGGACAGTTCCATGCAGGGGCGGGCTGGCCATAGGGCATACCGGGCAAAATCCCGGTAGGCCGGCACTAGCAAAGGCCGCGAATTACAGATGTGGGACGGTGGACGGCATCTGCCATTTGTGGCCCCTCACTGCTGTTCCCCCGGCTGCCGCTGCCGCTCTCACACACACACACATGCTTACTGGTTGTTACGCGGTGGGCGTCTATGGGTGGCGTCCATTGTTTTCATTGGACGCCGGCCATCTGGGGCCCGCCCACCATCCAGGAAGTGCCGGTAAGCATGTGTATGTGTGCGTGCTATGTGTGTGTTTGAAAGCAACGGGAGCGGCGGCGGTGGCGGCAGCGGCCGGGGGAATAGCAGGGAGGGGCCGCGAACGGCAGATGCCACCCACTCTCCCGCATCTGTCATTTGCAGCCTATGCACAGCTTCGGCGGAACAGCAGTGAAGGGCAGACCGGCCCTCTGCCCACCGGGAACCAGGGTGAGTGTGTGTGTACAGCTGGGGGGGGGAGTGAAATGAGGGATGCCCCCACTGGCTGCACTGAGGGATGCCCCCACTGGCAGCACTGAGGGATGCCCCCACTGGCTGCACTGAGGGATGCCCGCACTGGCTGCACTGAGGTATGCCCCCACTGCCTGTACGGAGGGATGCCCCCACTGCCTGTATGGAGGGATGCCCCCACTGCCTGTACCGAGGGATGCCCCCACTGCCTATATGGAGGGATGCCCCCACTGCCTGTACGGAGGGATGCCCCCACTGCCTGTACGGAGGGATGCCCCCACTGCCTGTACGATGGGATGCCCCCACTGCCTGTACAGAGGGATGCCCCCACTGCCTGTACGGAGGGATGCCCGCACTGCCTGTACGGAGGGATGCCCCCACTGCCTGTACTGAGGGATGCCCCCACTGCCTGTACGGAGGGATGCCCCCACTGCCTGTACGGAGGTATGCCCCCACTGCCTGTACGGGGGGATGCCCCCACTGCCTGTACGGAGGAATGCCCCAACTGTCTGTAATGAGGGATACTTCATTTTTGTAATGAGGGATGCCGCTCACTGACTGTAATGGGGGGATTTTATCACACCATTTGGTTCAGAATATTTTCTTTCTTATTTTGTCCTCTAAACCCTGGGTGCGTGCTGTGGAACGAAAAATAAGGTTTATATATAATGTGACATTAGTATACTATACTGGGCCAGGAACAGTACAGCAGGGCCGATGTGCCCCAAAAAGTCCCGGGCCGTTTTTTAGCCCCAGTCCGCCCCTGGTTCCATGACAGGTGTTGATATGAGCCACACTTAAAGCACTAATTTTGAAACTTTAGTCAGTTAATATGAAATAGGTGTGTATGCCCCCTCTCCAAGACATGATGCTGGGGCCACTGCAGGGGCAGAGCATGGGCTAAGGTGTTTTTTCTGGGTGCTACAGTGCAGGGAAGACTCTGGAGAGTGAAGGAGATAGAAGCATCAGTTTACCAACAGCTAAAAGTGCTGGAGGCTAAATTCAGCCATCCCCAAGCCAGTGCAGCCCACCGCGAATTTAACCAGGTAACTGGTTCAGAGATATGAGGCTTGATTCATTAAAGGTCGAATTAAAATTTTCGCATGTTTTTTGAGAAAAAGGTGCGATTTTGCGCGCGAAAATTCTACGCGTTTTACTTTCGTTTTTGCTCATTTAATTCGAATGAGAGAAAAAGCACTCGAAAATAATTCGATTTGCGAAAATAATTTATGTGGAATTTACAAGCGAAAAACAATTCTAGTGATTCAGGTGCCATGGATTGGCTCCACACATGAATTAAATTCAAGTGTTTCACACGAATTTTTTACAGCAGCTTTCAGGAGGAGAAAAGTCTGTTTTCTGACTTCCATCCACTATACCTGCAAAAAAAGCCCATAGTACACCATAAGGAGGCCTATGAACATGAAATTATGTAAAATGTATTATTATATTTAATATAATAATATTATTATATTTATTATATTTAATTAATATATATTTAATATACACATATTAGCAAAAACATTTATATAAAATAAATCATGTGCAGTAACATGTGCAATGTTTTATTTACCACATTGCATGCCGCTGCACAACTTGATAAATGTAAGTGATGTAAACAATACCTAACGCCATGACAACATAAATATAGCAGACAGAAAAATGACCATCCCAAAATATTAAAAAAAACATTTAGGGGTTAAAGTGGCCCAAAACCCAGGATTTTTACTATACTGGGTTTTGGTCCTTTCCCCTGGGGCACCCCGATCGGGTGTGCCCCGCTGTGTAAAACCCCCTCCAGATCGCCGATGCCAAATCACTTCTTCCTGGTCCTACGGCACATGCACAGCCGCTCGTCCAATCAGCGAGCTCGGAGTCGCTGACGCCACCTTGTCTAAGTCTTCGTCTAATGCCAGAGGCTCCGTGCGCACTGGCGGCCGCATCCCCCGTTTCCCTGTAACAGGGAGCGTGCTCGCGCTGGCCTTTCACAAATGCCTGGAACACGCCCATGCTAGAGGGATAGCGGGGATGTGGTCGCGGCTCGTGCATGCGACCGGGAAACAAGGTAAGTGTATGGGGCGACCTGGGGGGTTTCACACAGCGGGGCATCCCAATTTTGGATGCCCCTGGGGGAGGGAATCACTTTAAAGTGGACCAACACCCACGGGTGATCGGCCCGGGAATCTATAAGATTCCCGGGCCGATCACCTCCCTCCCCGCGGGACATCCGAGATCGGGATGTCCCGCGGGGTGAAACCCCCCCAAACACCCCAAACTCCTTACCTTATCTTCTGTGAATGGCCGGCGCGGGCACGCGCACGTCAAGAGTGACGCGCGGGAGTCCGGTTCGGGGGGGTTTCACACAGCGGGGCACCCCGATCGGGGGTGCCCCACCGAAGTGGACCAAGACCCAGGATAGTCAAAATCCTGGGTGTTGGTCCACTTTAAGGAACACTAAGGCCACTTAGTGCCAGGTGACATTGCCTTAGACAATGTGACGTCAGCGGATCCGAGCTCGCTGATCGGATGAGTGGCTGCGCATGCGCTGTAGGACCGGGAATAAGTGAGTTGGTTTCAGCGACCTGGGGGCAAGGACCAGAACCCAAGATAGTCAAAATCCTGGGTTTTGGTGCATTTTAATATGTGTGGTGAGTATACCGGTCATCCCAGGGGGATTCACAGAGCCGCACAAGTGACGTGACACAAGGGGCGCGCTGGGACTCTGGAGCTGGCCCTGGATGCAACAGAAACCTTTAATGTGGTTTGGAAATGTAAGTACATCAGGACTATATGGGGCGACCAAACCAATATCTATGCTAATGATGACACTCATGGCAGCACTCACATTCGTATACTAATGGATCCACAGAGCAAAGTCAAAACTAAGAACTGTTAATCTACAAACCACCCAAATAAATCGGTACAATAACAATAGATGTAAAGCAATGCATAGCAACACTGCCAAAAGGGCACCTAAAGCACCGAACCAATGCAAAGTGCAAAATTAAACATAATTAAACATTAACAATGACATGTACTAGTCCACATCAATTAGAAAGTCCAGAAACACAAAGCAAAAAAAAAAAAAAAAAAACAGAACAAAGAGCAACAAGGGATCATACTGCTCTGCTACAAATTAGGAAGCAGTAGAAAAAATTCTCACACACAGCATTTGGGTATGGAAAATTCGTGTACTTTTCACTGAGTTTTCTAGTTGTAAAGTGATTTTCAACTGCGCACGAAAAAAATTCGCCCGCAAATTCGCACACACAAATTTAATTCAACTGCCTTTGTGAATCACTCCTAGGTTTGAAAAATTCTCGCATGCGAATTTATTTTCCAAGCGTTAATTTTTTTTTTTCTACCTTTAGTGAATCAAGGCCATTAAGCCTGATTCAGAGACTCACTGTGAATGCTCAGCTTTTAGCAGAAGTGAACTCAGAAATCAGGATTTGCGAACTGCTTGTATTGTTCACAGCTGCATTCCAAGTATTTTTTTGCCATATGTATACAAACATAATTGCTTGCCATACGCATATGGTTTAGCCAAGCATTTACGTTTCGGCTGTCAAACTCGTCTCAGAAGCCTATACCTGTTTTGAGCCATATGTTGTTGTGGAATCCATTAATCTAGGTGGTCCGTGTCTGTTGCTGGCCTCCCGTCATAAACATGGTGTTAAAGTGGACCAAAACCCATGGCAATCGGCCCGGGAACCTATACGAATCGATTCCCTCCCCCTGGGGCACCCAAAATCAGGATGCTCCGCTGTGTGAAACCCCCCAGGTTGCCCCATACGCTTACTTTCTTTCCCGGTGTAACGGCGCATGCACGAGCCGCGGCCAGATCCTCGCTATCCCTCTAGCAGTGCGCGTGCCTGTGCCAGCCATTTGTGAATGCCCGGCGCGGGCAGGCTATTTGTTAAAGGGTAGCGGAGGATATGAACGCCAGCGTGCTCTGAGCCGCTGGCCTTAGACAAAGCCTTAGATGACGTGACGTCAGCGGCTCTGAGCGTGCTGATTGGACGACCATCTGTGCATGCGCTGTAGGACCAGGAAGAGGTCAGTTCTGGGGGGTCTCACGCATTGGGGTGCCCCGGGGGTAAGGACCAAAACCCAGGATAGTCAAAGTTGTGGGTTTTGGTCCACTTTCAGCTCCCTGGCCCCCAGGGAGTCATCCCATGTAGTGTGCATGTATGTAGTGTGACTTCCCTTTCCCCCTCGGTTCCAGTTGTGGCATCCCAGAGAAGCACAAGACAGCAGCACTTAGCAAATATGTCATTTTTGCATCCCTTACCACAACCTGTGTGTTTGTCTATTGGCCTACCTGACTGCTGCTGGACTGTGGGCGACTCCAAGCCCAACACCACCTCCTCTACAGTGGTTTCTGGGGCTGTTGGTGGGGAGGCTGGAGGAGAGGAAGAGGACGTTGGCAGGGCTCGGGGCCGCTTTCGTACACCCATACCCCATTTTCTTTGCTGCACTGATTGGACCCCTCACCTCCGGATGGCCTTTATTTGCAGCCAGAACTCCCCAGCTACAATAGATAACAAAAGCAAAAACATGTCACTCACTCTTGTATATCCACCTACCAGGGAAGTTCTGGCTGTAGAACCTGTGCTACTTTCGCCGTTTGAGGTCCGACCAGTGCTGCATTATTTGGGTGTGTGTAAGATAACGTCCCCTCGCCACTCACATGAGCCACTTTCTCTGCCAAAGTCCTATTTTCATGGGTGTTGGGCTTGAAGTCGTAGCGTTCACAGATAAAAGTCTGCAAATCCAAAAAACAATAGTACTGTTAGTTTATGCCCTTTTATGCCCCACACATGTGACCTATGTATCTGCTGTGAACTGCAGTGCCCACTCTGCATGTCATGTAACACCTGCTGTTATCTGTGTTTCCTTGTGAGTCAATCATCTTGCAGCCATGGGTTATTGAGTACCCCTCACCCTGTGTCTTTTCATGGCAACTACTAGTCCTGCATCTATTGTGTTGGCATCCCTCTGACCAGAGAATTGTGAGAGTTGCAACTTTTTTCACTCCTGAGGGGGTCATTCCACACACTAAGAGACACATATCACATTCAGAGACCACATGATCCACACATAGTCTGTGACAGGTAGAGGCATAACTGTAAATGAGTGGGCCCTGCTGCAAACATTGCCCTGGCAAAGCTTATATTGGATGTAAATGTGCAACTGAATTGGCTACAGTGAGGCAATTAAATATGGAAGCAGTCAGGGCAAATGGCACTCTTTTTATACATGATGTCATGTGAGCACAAATTGGACAAATAAGGTAGCAGAGCAACAATAGTGAGCCCCCTGACCTCATGGACCCCCTATGTGGTTGTTACCTCTGCACCACCTTGTAGTTACCTCCCTGGTGACAGGAATTTGTTTTTCGGCTGAGGATGGGTTTCCTGTGGACTGAGTTGGCTGAAAAGTCTTAGGAATTCTCTCATAGATTCATGTATACTTTTTATATGGCTGATGAGTCTCCTTTGGACCCTCAATATCATATGATCGTCTATAATGTTAGGAAGCATCATTAGTGGTCATTGTGGCTGACCAACGCAAAAAAACACAATTTCTAGTGGTGGGCAAGCAAAGTGATCCAAAGTGGCCAATTGTGTATAAAAGGGGGACATATTACCTAGATATCCTGTTTTCCACTGATAGGTCAAGACCACTGTTTGTGGTCCCCTCATATTGGGCTTAGGGTAGGGGGCACTGTCTGTTGCTAAAGAAGGGCACAGCATGCACATACTGTCATGTAGCACAATAGGCAGCACAATAGGATGGGTGAGGAGGTGGCAGATTTCCCTAACTAAACTATTTCACCCAAAAATTGCCCCGTGCAAGTGTATTCTAGCAATAGAGCACATATCACTTGATGAAAGGCAGTGGAACAAAGGTGGCATTTGTTTTAAAGAGGAACATCGGGGAGGCTAAAACCTCCCCCAAGCCTCACTGATCTGCTGTCGCCTTCCGGTTTTACCTTAGGGCATTATTTACTCACCTCACTGGGGATCCATCTTCTGGGTCCCTCAGATTCCGGGCGACCTTCCAACAGGCAGCGCCATCTTACATGCTATCAGGCACTGCACGTGGCCCCCGATCTTGCACCTGTGCAGTGCCCATGAATGGGATGCAATGGAGCCGCCCAAAATCCTGCGATAGTTTGCTGAGCACCACAGGACTTTGAGGAGCACGGCTAAAGTGTGCTGTCCCTAACAGACAGCTAAGCCGGCAGGGCCCTGAAGCAGCCAAATTTTGCCGCAGCAGGCAGAGGTGACATTCAAAAGGTAAGTAGGGGCTGATGGGGGGTGGAATCAGACCCTTTTTATTTTAGGTACGATGTTCCTCTTTAATACAGTACCTCTTAGTTGTAAACTAGGAGTTTGTGGGGAAGACACATTGGATGAGTTGTTTCCTCCAATGATTGTGACTTTGCTCGTCTAGTTAGTCAAAGAAAAATTATAAAAACTAACTGGCTGCATGTAGAGGTAATGAGGCAGCGAACTCCATGTGCTTAGAGTTCACTGACTCAGATCATTCTCTTCAGGGGGGCCTTAAAAATTGAGCAACTCACACTCTGTTTTAATAAGAGGCACCGGTGTCCGAGACATTTTGACTTATTAGACGGATACTTTACACAGCCCTCGGCTGGCTGAAAACACATTGGCGCTGCCCTGTCATGCCCAGGGCATGATTATAGAACATACGTATTATGAGTGTATATATGTGTGTGTATATTTGAATATGGACCAGCAGCTTTCCCCTCCACCCGTGTGCCATAAAACACCCTCCTATATAAAAACAGGGCCATGCAGCGTGTACATTCCAACTTAATTAAGACTCTGTGATACTTCCTCTTTGAAGTGCCAGGCTGTTGTCTTTGCTCTGGCCATAAACCGGCAATCAGATAAGGGGACCTGGGAAATAGAATCTCCACCCCACCCTTAGGAATTCCATGGAAATGGAAGGTGTCCTGTTAAGCCATTTTTCCCTCCAAATTCTGGCTAACAAAAAGCTAGGAGAGCTGACATGTGAGTGTGCATTACAAGCTAAGGACCTGGGACCCTAACATCGTCCCAAGCAACGAGCAACCACGGAAAGCTCCAACAAAAAGGACTTGCGTAAGGACTCTACTTTTTGAACTGTTATTTGCTGTATACTCTTTCTGTATTTTTTGTATGTCATTTTATTGTTATAAATTACATCCAGCACTGTGATACCTTTTATCAGATTAAATGTTTAATTAATCAGCTCTAGTCTTTGACCTCTAAATAGATGAGCTCACCTTCCTGAGGGAAGCTCTGGTGATACACGTTTATTAGGGTTAATTGATGACTTGCTGGGACTAGTAGTCCCTGTCTAGGGGTCTATTGGCGTGTTAACCCTGGTACCATCACACTCTGTCTGGCGTATGGATAGAGTGTGATCGTGACAACTGGTGGCAGCGTCGGGACATATTTAGAGATTTTTAGTGCTTGCTGGATTTTACCCGAAAATCTTAAGCACTAAAAGAAATTTGCATACATCTTATTGTGTGTAAATTCCCAAAGACAGAGCTCAGTGCTGATCTAAAGACATACCAAAAAGAGTGCAAGACAGTTCTGTCCTTCCCATCTGTTGTTTTACTCCCTCTGCTTCATATCGGAAATATGGAGGCATATCGCAAGCAGTCCAAGCCCGCACTGGAGTTAATGTGCCAAGAAAAGGAGATCCCTACAGCGGGAAAGACCAAGGACCAGCTTATTGCCGATCTTGTGGAAAATGATGCCCGTGCAGCAGAGCTGAGTGATTTGAGGCTAAGTCCTACAGCGGGGACTGAGGGACACCACATTACTCCCCATCAGGACAGTACTCCACATGAAGCCTTGGACTCTTATATGCGGACTGCTTTACAACACCTTGGAGATGTGGATGCTAATATTAAACTCCAGTTGCTTCTTCAGTACCAAACAGCAGAAAGAGAGGCCCAGGCACGAGCTGCTGAGAGAGAGGCAGCAGAAAGAGAGGCCCAGGCACGAGCTGCAGAAAGAGAGAGAGAGGCGGCAGAAAGAGAGGCCCAGCGCAGACATGAACTGGAGGTCCTGAGGCTGAGAGGGGATGCTTTATCCGCACGCAGTGATGTGCAGGGTGAGGGTGACCACAAACCCCGCTTGGAACATTTCCCCATGATGGAGAAAGATGGTGATTTGGACATATTCCTGAGAGGATTTGAAAAGGTTTGCCGGCAGTTTCATCTTCCTAAAGAGCAGTGGGGACGATACCTAACCCCACGGCTGCGAGGAAAAGCTCTGGATGTGTTTGCTTCTCTTCCCTCTGAAAGAGACCAGGACTATGAGGCAATAAAATCTGCCCTGCTAAAAAGTGCTAATCTGACTCCAGAAACCTATCGGAAGAAGTTTAGGACTTTACAACAGAGCACCACAGAGAGTTGCACTGAACATGCAGGTCAGCTAAGGACTGCATTCAGGCAATGGACTGGGGGCCTACAGGTCACCACTTATGAGGCCCTGGAGGACTTGATGGTTCTGGATCAGTTCCTCCAAACAAGGAGCTGTGAAGCCAGAGAGTGGATTTTGGACCGCAAGCCCAAGACAGTCGCAGAAGCCGCAGAACTAGGAGATGACTTTGCCAATAACCGTGCACCAACAGCGAAGCGTGGTCCTGCGCAAGCTGGATCAAGTACCTGGAAGGGAGCTGCCCACCCACAGAGTGCCAGTAGGTCAACTGGGAGATTCCTGCCGTCCACACCAAGAGCAACAGGAACCACGTCGGGTCAGGGGGACACCCGCCGATGTTACAGATGCAACAAGATTGGGCACCTGAGTGCCACCTGCCCCAACAAAAAGAATTCTCCACCGGCAGTTGAAGGACACCCAGCCGTTTTTCTGGTGTCTGGAACAGTGGAGAAAAGAGTGGATAACCTGCAGAGCGTAACTGTGGGTGACCGGGTGACCGTGGGTCTACGTGATTCGGGAGCCTCCTTTACCTTAGTGCGGCCTGAAGTGGTGGATACCGAGGACATCATCCCTGGAAAAACCATGGCTTTAAAAGGAATTGGAGGTGTGCGCCCCGCTGTACCCATGGCCCGTGTGTACCTGGATTGGGGTACAGGCAAAGGTTTGCGGGAGGTGGGGGTCTCTGAGGACATCCCTGTCAGTGTTCTGCTGGGGAATGATTTGGGTCGGATGCTATGCCATTATGCTCCAGAGGACACTGCCTGCACACCACAGGGGCTAGGAGACAGCCCTGATCGTTCTGAGGTACTGTACGAGACTTTGGGGGACACTGTGAAATGTGATAACTGGGAGGGAGTGCAGGGGGCTGATAAATGTTTACCTGTGACTGAACCAGTTATGTCTTCCAAAGGTGGAGTGGGGTGTATTGTGAAATGTAATGCCAATGAATTACCTGTGTCAAAACCTAGCGGAGATGGGCTAGGGGGAGGGGTTGGTGGGCCCCTGGTGACAGGTAAGGATGAGGGACCAGCAGTGAGTGATGTGTCCCCATCCTGTAAGCCAGAGATGGCTGAGGAGGAGGAGGGAGGAAGGAGTGATGTAGCTGTATATGATGCCTGTAACGTTGTTATGTCCGGGACTGAGGGGGAGGAAGGTAAACCCCAGGGAGGCATATCAATGGTGGCAGTGGTTACACGTCAGCAGTGTGCCAGAGCTGCAGCTGTAAAAAGAAGGGAGGATGGTGATGACTCACAAGCCGAAGCAGAGAAGGGTGGAGATGGTAGTTCACCTGAGGGAAATGTGTCCCCTGATGCCACGAGATGGGGGGAGGGCAATGAACATTTTCGGGAAGCTCTGCGCAGTGATCCTTCCCTTGAAGGGCTGAGACAGCGTGCTGAGCAGCCAGGCGCTAACTCAGATGGGCATCGGGTATATTGGGAAAACAATATCCTGTATTGGGAGTCCCTTTCCAAAAACATGCTAGGGCCCCAGGAGAGAGAAAGGCAGTGGGCTGGGACAGGTAGCGCCACCTTGCAGCCAGCACTGCAGACAGACAACTCTGGGAGGCAGTTAGGAAGCCTAGCTTCCAGCTCCCCGGAAAAGCCAGGTGACCGAGCATTTGGGCCGAGTCAGGAGGGCCTGCGGCTAACCGCAGACTTCCTGAATCGTCCCAAAGCTGGGACTGTGGCAAAGGGAACAACCCCAGGCTCCTGGGATCTGCCACGTGATGCAGATCCAGGGCAGCCTGTATCAAAGCTGAGTGAGAGGCAGGAAGGATCAGGGGAGATGGAGCAAACTACGCATTGGCCTAACATGAGGGTCATTCCGGCCACATGCGGGCCCCTTCATCTTATTCACCAACATGTGGGAAACATGGCTGCTGGTGTCCCGATCACAGGAGTCCCTCTTTCAACACCTGCATCAGGCGCTGGAACAGATGGATTTCCTGGAAACATGGACAGCCAAATCCCAATGTTGCCCAATAATTCAGATGCAGAGGAAAAACATGCCCCTGGGCCCCTGTGCTTCTTACCTGGTGATGATGTGTCCCTGCCTGCCTCGAGCACAGCCCCCCAGATGCCAACATTAGGCTTGGAAGCCCCAGGGCTTAGAAAGACTCCGCCTGCAGGCCCAGGCCGGCCTGAACCCACTACTGTGGATCCGGGTGGCACTAGGAATAAAAGCGACTGGGGACCTTTCATCTCATCTTAGGTGTGCGTTTTGGGAAAAGTGACTGTGGGTCACTATTCCCAACTCGCCATCTTAAGGGGGAGGTGTCATGCCCAGGGCATGATTATAGAACATACGTATTATGAGTGTATATATGTGTGTGTATATTTGAATATGGACCAGCAGCTTTCCCCTCCACCCGTGTGCCATAAAACACCCTCCTATATAAAAACAGGGCCATGCAGCGTGTACATTCCAACTTAATTAAGACTCTGTGATACTTCCTCTTTGAAGTGCCAGGCTGTTGTCTTTGCTCTGGCCATAAACCGGCAATCAGATAAGGGGACCTGGGAAATAGAATCTCCACCCCACCCTTAGGAATTCCATGGAAATGGAAGGTGTCCTGTTAAGCCATTTTTCCCTCCAAATTCTGGCTAACAAAAAGCTAGGAGAGCTGACATGTGAGTGTGCATTACAAGCTAAGGACCTGGGACCCTAACATCGTCCCAAGCAACGAGCAACCACGGAAAGCTCCAACAAAAAGGACTTGCGTAAGGACTCTACTTTTTGAACTGTTATTTGCTGTATACTCTTTCTGTATTTTTTGTATGTCATTTTATTGTTATAAATTACATCCAGCACTGTGATACCTTTTATCAGATTAAATGTTTAATTAATCAGCTCTAGTCTTTGACCTCTAAATAGATGAGCTCACCTTCCTGAGGGAAGCTCTGGTGATACACGTTTATTAGGGTTAATTGATGACTTGCTGGGACTAGTAGTCCCTGTCTAGGGGTCTATTGGCGTGTTAACCCTGGTACCATCACACTCTGTCTGGCGTATGGATAGAGTGTGATCGTGACATGCCCGCTTTCTGAAGATTAGTCGCGCTTAGCATGCGGAGAGCACCATCCTTACATAAATGTCCCACATCATTGAAGGGTTACTTTCTGATCTTAAATTTCCAAGAGAATTATTTATACGTTGCTGATGAAATATTAATGCCACTGCCCCGGGCCTGTGATTCCCACTAAAGAGCGAGAATCCACTCACATTTTGCTAGTCTCAGTATAAATATTGCGGGCACAACACTAACTAAAACTACGTGTTTTGGGTCAACTCGTGAAGAATTTGGATGGTCGGTTTTCATTATATGATTTTTCTCTTCAGAAGTGGTCATGGAGGAGGGCCTTTTGTATCACTATGATGATCCTCAGAGTGATGCTGGTTGGAGTTTTGGCTCCCACTTGGGCCACCAAAGTTAGTAGGGAGAGATTGCAGGAAAGGCAGAGCACATCCAATATGAAGCAAACTAGGAAAGGTGATTCCATACGAGATGGTTCTCTGGGTGAATCAGATCAGGATTTGGTTTACTGCAAACATCTACATCCTTAGTATCCCCTTGTGTGTATGTGTGTATCTTCCTCTCTGACCATTCATGCTACCTACATTCCCCACAGACTACTACACAAATATGTTAAAGGAGTTAAATCAGACCAACACCCAATTTTAATGCTCCCCAACATTCAGTACAGTAGTAGCCAACAACAATTTTGTCTAAAATGGGTGTTGGATCACTTTAAATAGGGGCAGCTCTATTAGGATAAATGAGACCTGCAGCTTTTTTAAATTAAAATAATGCAATACAATGTTTCTCAGATGTTTTGTTTTATATATAATGTTAGGGGCATTCTTCTGACTGGTCTGTAATATTCATCTAATTGGACTGTCACTTAATGGAATGGCGTACTGGAACAGCTATGAATGAATGTCGTATAAAGGGTCCATCTATGTTCTTGCACATATTAATATTACTGACCTTGTATGTATTATATTGTATATAGTACAAGTTTCTGTACTACATGATGCTGTGAGCTGATCTCTAATTTCTATTCCCTCTTCTCTCTTACTAAAAGAAATTCATTGTATGTTTACATATAATTGGCGGAATATTTATCCTGATTCAGCTGCTTAAATTGCTTCCCAGCAATCAGAACACACAACCAAACCCCCCTCATTTATTTGAATGGTGTTTAGATTTGAGTGCAGAAACTTAAAATCCAAAAAATGTGGCCAAACTTGATCTGAACAAAGCAAATACAGATTTGGCCAACACTGGTCATAATTAGAGTTTATATAGAAGGACACGGCCTTTTTTTTTCAGTTGTCTGTTGGCATAGATGTGCCTGGGTTTCTTTTATTCCTTGGAATTGTCAGACTCGATACAGCAATTTGCAGACTAAAGTAAATTTTAATATTGCAGGCCCATGTTCAGCACGCAGGCACAATCTTGAAGATAATTGGGCGCTTTATAATGCAGCCAGACATTACAAGAGTCTCCTCTTTTGTGTGAAGCGTTAGATCCTTGGAGCTCCGTGAATAATGCATAGCCAACATGAATTTCAACTTGTAAAAGGTAAAAGAAAGGAGGATGTATTTGTCGGGATGCAGGTCAGCCTGCCGTACAAGTAAAAGCAGAGGAATAGGAGGTGACATCGGTTCACCTGTTCACTACACTCTTGGGATATCAAGTACTCTCTTTAAAGTTTCCTACTCATGTCAGTAGAGTCTTTAGGAATTGTATCTATCAGATTAGCTCAAGATCTAGATCCAGTAGAATAACAGGCTGATTCATTAATAGCGCCAGGTAGCGACAGTAGCGTTATTTTCACAGCGCCCGCTAGTATTCGCTGTGCTTGGGCGTTGTTCGGCTGTTGACTCAGTCGGTGTGCGGTAATGTTGAATACCGGGTTAGGAGTCACTGTTTGACAGGTTCCACGCTGTATGGGAGCGCATGACAGCGAACGGCCATAGCGAACGGCTCCCAGCATATTCATTAACAAATCACGCTCCAAAAATTCTCGCGCTGTGAAATGCTTGTTTAAACCCCAGAGTGCTGGCGGCGATGGGTTAAAAGTCGTTTTTTAACCCCCAAACAACCATATTTTTAGAAAAAAAACAAAACATGTTTTTCAAAACATTTTGTAATATGAATACATTAATATCAGACCTGTAATATCAATTCTGCACAAATTTTTTTTTTACCTTAAAAAAAATATTTAACATTGCAAAAGTGGTCACAGAATTTTTGACATTTAAAAAAAAAAAAAAAATTAATAGCAATTAATTATGAATATTTAAAGATTGCTCCATTGAAATGCATTGGAGAGCGCCAGGTAGCAAGAGGTCATACCTGTCGCTGTTCAAGGTCGCTCGCTGGCGCTGTGGGGTGAGGCTGGAATAATGATGAATGATTCGCTATCTGGCGCTCTGTCAGTCGCTAAGCAGGATCGGCTTGATAAATGTGTGATTGCGGAGGGGAGCCGGCGTTCTCGTGGCGGTGAGCGTCATTAACGTTCGCTCACCATTCGCTACCTGGCGCTATCCCTTGTTAAATAAGGGCCTAAGACACCACTGGACAATACACACTAATAAAAAACTATGTTCACCTTTGATATAAGCAGAAAATCCAAAGTTAAAGTAATACAAATTAATATCTAACTTAAAGAGGAACATTGGGAGAGGTTAAAACATCCCACAAACCTCAATGATCTGCTCCCCCCCTCCGGTTTTACCTTTGAGCAGTATTTACTCACCTCGTCGGGGGATCCACCTTATGGGTCTCTCAGTTTCCGGGCAATCTAGTGGCGAGCAATGACATCTTGCATCCCATCAGGCACTACATGCGGCCCCTGATCTCACGCCTGAGCCATGAATGAGTCCATGAATGGGATGCATTGGGGCCGACCAAAATTTTGTGAGACTTTGCTGAGCTGCAAGATCACTGTGGGACATTGACGAGTACAGCTAAGGCTGTGCTTGTCTGTTGAGGATGGTGGGATGAGGATCGGGCCCTGAAGTAGCCAGATATCACCGTAGCAGGCAGCAGCAACATCCAAAAGGTAAGTAGGGGCCGGTGGGGGGGGGGGAGAATTGGCCCCTTTTAATTTTAGTTCCGATTTTCCTCGTTAATGCCCTTTAAGTCACAATGTCTCTGTGTCTACTGACACACATGAATAATAAGGACCTGAATTAAAGGAAATAAAGGACTGATGTTACTGGGGGGATGTCACAGTCTCACCTCCACCCTCGTCAACCTTATCAGTAAACCATTCATTGTTTAACCCAGTCTCTGTAGGGACAAAGAAAAATATATACCAGTACTTTTTCTACTTCATATACTGTTCCAGTACTGTTCGACTTTGTAAAACTCTCCTGATCCTGATACCTGGTCCCCTGGCTACCATGCACACATGCAGCACCTTGTACACCTTGTCACTGCCCACTTTATTCACTGCAATAGAGGGGCATGCCTCCGCACCCCCTTACCAATTTCATTCCAGCGAATAAGGTGGGTGGTGATGTGATGCGTTCACTTATAAAAAAAAAGATGGCACCACAGGAATCCTTGGGGCACTTGATATCGTTATCAGGTGAAAATAACAGAGCCAGAGCAGTTGTATGAAACAAGAGTTAAGTATCTTTCTTTTTAGCCCATTTTGGACAGTCCTGTAATGTAATCCCCCGACCATTATCTGCCTTTCCCAAATATTGCGACTGTTAGCATGTGTCTCAAAAATATTTTCTTTGTTGTTTTTGTATAAATGTGTGGCTGTAAGATTCGGATATGTGTTTTGTCTGAACAGGAGTCCTAAAGGGTTTCTAAAACTAACAACTTCAACCTATTGAGTTAACCTATAAATAGTGATTGGATTTTCTGCTTAAAGGTCACAGTGTAATGAATGGTTTTATGGACAAATGGTTTTACTTCTGGGGTCTTCAATCTTTCCTTGATGGTCATGAGTATCATTCAAGGTGACTGTAAGAACCCTTTCACATTAGCACAGCACAATACGCACTTGTATACTAGGCTGTGCCTGCATTTGAAGCATTACTGTGGTGGTAGCCCCACTGGCCTCCTGTGTAGCTGTGCCAAGTGGTGTAAAGGTGCGGAGGCTAAGGACAGTGGCAGCAGCACCCAGGGGAGGGAGATGGCGGCAGCTAGACATATGAGACGTCAGTGATGGCAGGATGCAGCAGCAGACTCCAAAATTAGGACCCTGAGATTCTGGTGAGAATGGAGGACCAAGCGGGGACCAGAGAAAGCTTCAGAGACCATTGTCAAAGGACCAGGAGGTGTTGCATGGCAACAAAGCACCAATAAAGTGCTATACATGCGCTTTACATGTGCTGCCATAGACCTCTTTGCAGCATTTTGTGAAACTGGCCACATGCAGTAGATGTGAAAGAGCCAATAATGTTAAAGACCCTAATACTGTTTACAGTCACCGTGCTTAAGAATGACATAAATACATTCTCAGCAGAGAAAGTGCAGATCCCACCAGCCCCAACAGTTAATATGCAGAGTGTGTGTAGATCCCATTTTTCCCCCTAAAATTAATAAGCTATGTGCCCATGTATTCCTGCCTCCTGTAAATAGCACACAGAGCGCACATAGACCCTCCCAGCCTCCAAAACATATTAGGAGTGTGCACGAATTCCCCCTACCCAATAAAATACTTGCCCCCTTCCTAAAAGAGGATATGTTAGCCCTAAAGGTATAAAATGGTATTAAGAGGTTAAGGTCCACTCTCTGGCTTGTCACTACTGATGATCAGGCAGCAATTACAATTTGCACTGGAGCACCTTTATATGACAACGTGCACGCTTACTCACAGCAGTGTTCATGTGTGATTGAGTTGGTGGACAGGCACCACGGCATCTGCAACCAGTGGTGTCCAGATCGTCAATATGCACTTGCAACTGGTGCTCATGCAACCATGCACCAAGACCTTCTGCCAATGTGTGCGCCAGTGCAAGCACATCTGCATAATTTGGAATCATCCTGATAGCTTGCCAATCATTCTAAATGCCCCAGTTGTGTCTAAAACTAAACATCCGGTCAACGAGAGAAGGGTTTGCTTGTACCACTGAGTTGGTGGACTGACACTGCAACTGATGGATAGCTCAAATAAATGTTTGAGCCGCACGCCCCACTGATGTGTGCGCAACCATGTTACTGGACCTCATGCAAATGTAGATCCTGACAGCCCTTAATTCCTTCTAGATACTCCAAATGTGACTAGAACTGTCTATAGAAATCCCAGTTATACCCACACATTGTAAACAATTTAACACAGCTGTAAGGTGAAGCTGAATGAAGTTTCCTATTATAAATATGATCAAGCTGACGCTGGTCTTCTGAGAGATAGAATAAAGTGTGGAGGCTGAGTGCAGGTTGTGGTCAAGAGCTCTCTAGAGTAGACCCAGAGAAAGTTAATAAACCAGGCTGGTAATGAAAGGTTGACCCGCACCAAGCAATAACAAAGAAACTAAACAGCCAGCAGACTTTAGAGCAGAATTCCTGACAAAGGGGCAGCTTGAAACTGAGGAAGGTTATGAGACCAAGCCCTTAATTCCATGTGCAGCAATGCAGGAAGGTCGCTATAGGCATCATAAAAGAGAACTATGTGCGAGGTGCAAGCTTAAGAATTAAAGCAAGAGTTTGGTGCCCATGTTCCATAAATATGAAATAGGAGGAAAACTAAAAAGAATTGTAGGTATAAGTAGGTATTGAATCCCAGAAGACTTCCTTTCAAGCCAAATGATGGGAGGGAGGGTAGGCTAGGGCAGTTTGGTTGCCTTCCCTGGCACACAGTTGGCCAACCTACATCATGTGGCTTATCTATTTCCTCCACTGAGGCCTACCCATGCTGTACATCCAAGTAACAAGCTGGGGCCATCATTGGATTCATGCAGATGCCTCCTTAAAGGAATTGTCTAGTCTAAGTGTCAAATCAAAGCAGTCATTTCTTACCACCCATGCAGCTCTTTTGCTGAATAAAGCTGTTGTATCTGGGATCTAGACACTTTTTGTAGCCAACCCTCATTTTTTCTCGCATGACCATACTTTTTTCATTAAGAGGTTGTTGGAACCCTTTCTTCATCACACTGTGTAAGACAAACCCCTCTGTGTGACTGCAGGGGGATACCGGCTTTTTGCTCTGGCAAACAGTTACAAAGATATGCTGGGAAAGAGAAATGTATTCCTCACAGACCTCAATGGATCAATTTGTCTGTGACCCACAGAAACACAGAGGAACAGGTGCAACACTCAACTGACAGACCAGAAACTAACTGGTAAGACACTTAGGCTTTTATAATATATTTTGCCTTTACAGGGTTCTTATTGGCTGCCAGGGACACCCCCCCCCCCCCCCCACATTAAGCCTGTCTTCAATCTGGGAATGCTGCTCTGCTTCTACCTGCATTTACATCAGGTGCGTCTGGGAATGCTGCAGTGCTGAGCACGATTGATGGTTATAAATGCAGTTACTGCGCAGCTGCAGCACTGGTAGGCTGACTTACAATTCGTCACACTCAGGACAACAGCTTCACTGGTGGAAGCAAAGGTGCACAGCACTAAGCTAATACCAGGGAATCAGGTGCCTGTGATATCAAGATAAGTGAATTTAGTCCCCAAAATGTGCCCATTGAGAGGTATGTCACTGGGATGAACAGCTTCCAGGATGGCCCCTCTAATGTACAGACTAAACATGGTATAGGCATATCTATGACCTTTGCTTTTTTTTTTTTTTTTTTACCAAGTGTATAACTTACACATCACCAGGGGCGGACTGGGGTCAAAAAATGGCCCTGGACTTTTTGGTCACAAAGGCCGTACTTTGTACAGCCCAGTATAAGTGCGTTAATGTCACTTTAATATATTTATTGTATATATTAAAGCTTACAAAAACCTGGGATTGGTCCTTGACCCTGGGTTAACCCCACGGATCGCTGGTAAAACGTACCTGATTGCCGTTCCAGTGGCACATGCGCTGATTCTTGTTGGCTGAAGGGTTGAATGGAGCCAAGCATGCTGCCGTCCACATCCCCACTGGCCTCTAGCTGGGTGCATGTGCCATTAGATTGGTAGTCAGGTAGTTTTTTTACTGAGAAAATCTTGGGTGTTGTTCCTCTTTAAAGTGGACTTATCACCAGGATTTTCATTATCTTGGTGATAGGTCCCTGCCCCAGGGGCCTCTCAATTTGGGATGCCCTGCTGTGTATAACCCCCCAGATTGCTCACCCCAATCACCTTTGCACCAGTCCCACGGCACATTCGTAGACACTTGTCCAATTGGCGCTTTATGTTGTGCTACTAATGCACGGCATAAAGCCATTGTTTAGGACTCAGTGTTGGCATAGGGAGCGTCAGCAGGCGCATCCCTGGTTTCCCTATGAAGTGCGCATCCCGGCCTATCTGAATGTCTGGGCGGATGCTCTAGGGACGCCAGGGATGCAGCCGTGGCAAATGACCAGTGGAATGGTAAGGGGTTCATACAGTGGAGCATCCATTTGGAGGCCCCAGGGGCACCTAGTCGGCCAGCCCTGGAGTCTTTTAGATTCTAGGGCCAGCTTTGGTGGTGAAATGGTCCACTTTAAACAGACCAAAACCCAGGTGAGTAGAAAAGCTGTGTTTTGATCCACTTTATGAAAAACAATTAGGGCTAAATGCAAAACTGGAAGAAGAAGAAAGGACCTTTTCTGGATCTCTGTGTACAAGTAGCTTGAACATTGCAGAATAAAAAAAACTTTTGCAAAAAGGACAAAAACATTTGGCTTACTTTTTAAATGTGCTTGAGGTGGTGTCCCTGAAAGGGTTAATTTCCAGCACAACAGATTTACAGCCCCTGCTGCTGATCCAGGGATGACATGGTCGGGTAATTGAGAGGGAGAAAGGACAGACTCTGACCTCTTAGGAAACGGAACCCGGCTGCCGATGCTCAGCCGCGCTCTTCTCTGCCTCATCATCGGTTCCATCCACCTGTTCTCCTTCGCTTCATGCTGAACCTTATGCACTGTGCCAGCCCTGGCCTCCGACCTGTCCGGAACTAATGCTGCTTCCTGTATTGCAGCCCGGCTATCATAGTCTGCAGCACAAGCAATATGATAACCAGCGCCTGCACTTCATTCATCTGTGTTCCACTGTGGAACACATTGCAAGACCTGGAGCAGCCCAGCAAGGTAAATAGAGGCCCACAATTGTGGGACTAGCTGCGGCCTACCGGGATTTGTCCCGGTATGCCCACTGCAGGTCTTGAAATTTAGACTGTAGAACATTGGCTACTGGGTGGAGCATATTAAAGGGAGATTACTTTCCCCAACCCATTGACCAGCATGCATCTGGCATCTGAGCCACTTTAGCCAATTAGCCAAGCCCCTTGCATCGCACTAGCATTTTTTTATTATAGGAGTTTCAGGTGATTTCATAGGGAGAGAGGATCCAGATATGAATAAAAAAGTTACCTGGTAGCTTTTTTCTAACCATCCGAACGGGCACCATACTCATGAGACCTCATGTCTGCTCCCCTAGCTTGGAACACGTAACCACCAGAAATGGATAAAACTTTAGCCCCTCCTATCAGTCTCCAGTTGTTATAGAGATCTGAAAAAGACAGACAAAAACAGTACTGGTGATTAATCATGAAATACATTCAATGATATCTTAAGGGAGGGCAGCATACTCATGAGAGATAACCGAGATCTACCTCTATTGAGTGAGGAATGCAGCCCGAAGCACACTCCTGCCAAAGGACTGATCTTGTAAGATCAGCAAGTTTAAATGGTAATGCCTAATAAAAAGACCAGGGGGCCACTTTACAAAACTGTTCAATAGAAGTCCCAGCTTGCTTCGCCCAAGACGTAGAGACACTTCTCGTCAAGTGAGGTGTAATCTTCCCTGGAACCTGGAATCCAAGATAGGCCATACTGAGAGCCCTCTTCATCCAAAGTGCCAAGGTTGACTTGGCTACTCAATGCTCCTTTCCTCTGAGGATGAAACAAATAGGCTATCTGCCTTCCTCCAATCCTTGGTTTGACGAAGGTAAAAAATTTTTACTGTCCGCTGACAGAAGAACAATCTCCGGAGTTCTATGAAAGTCAGAAGATATCCTTGGAAGGTAATACTACCTGATCCTAAACAATCTGAAGAAAGGGGTGACAACAGAGCAATGCTTGGATATCACTGACTCTGCGTGCCGAGGTAACTGCCACCAAAAACAGAACCTTTAAAGTGAGGGATTTCAAATGGAGAAGCCGTCATGCTGTTGTCAGGACTTTAGCTAGGTCCCATTGAGGTGCTATCTTAATGTGAACCGGCTTAGATCGCCCCACAGCTAGAAGAAAACGTCTGGCCAGTGACAAAGATGATAGTCTTTTATCCAGAAACTGGAGCTGACAAAGCTGCCAACTGTACCTTTAGAGTACTGTCACTGAGACCAAGATCAACTCCCCTCTGAGGAAATAGACAACCGGAAGTTTAGATGCAGGCTTACCATTCTGAATTTTTCATCACTTAAAGGTCTTCCAAACTTTTAAATAAATTTTCCTTGTCACCTCCTTTCTGAAAGGATGGGGGGTGAAATGTATCCAGCTATATACTAATATCCAGCTATATACTAACATACTATATACCAAGACTAAGGCCCATATTTAACAAGGGATTATTCCACCTTCACACCACAGCGCCAGCGAGCGACCTTGAACAGCGACAGGTATGACCTCTCGCTACCTGGCGCTCTCCAATGCATTTCAATGGAGCAATCTTTAAATATTCATAATTAATTGCTATTAATTTTTTTTTTTTTTTTTTTTTTTTTAAATGTCAAAAATTCTGTGACCACTTCTGCAATGTTAGATATTTTTTTTAAGGTAAAAAAAAAAAAACAATTTGTGCAGAATTGATATTACAGGTCTGATATTAATGTATTCATATTACAAAATGTTTTGAAAAACATTTTTTTTTTTCTAAAAATATGGTTGGGGGTTAAAAAACTACTTTTAACCCATCGCCGCCAGCGCTCTGGGGTTTAAACAAGCATTTCACAGCGCGAGAATATTTGGAGCGTGATATGTTAATGAATATGCTGGGAGCCGTTCGCTATGGCCGTTCGCTGTCATGCGCTCCCATACAGCGCGGAACCTGTCAAACAGCGACTCCTAACCCCGTATTCAACATTACCGCACACCGACTGAGTCGCTATCAACAGCCGAACAACGGCCAAGCACAGCGAATACTAGCGGGCGCTGTGAAAATAACGCTACTGTCGCTCATCTGTCGCTACCTGGCGCTATTGATGTATCGGCCTCTAAGGCTTGCTTGAACCAGTTTGCTCAGGCTTAGAATAGAGGTGAAAGTTTCACTTTAGGACACTTACTTTTCCATGCAATCATTTACCAGAAAATGGACATTTCATTATTATTATTTTAACCTAGCTAACTCGATGTGCGTTATCAATGTCAGCCTGTACGCTTCGGGAGACAGCATCATGGCTTCTCTTGTTTTAAGAACTTATTGTTTTGTTTTATGTTTATGCCTACGTGCAAAATGTCCGGTAATAATTGCTTCCCGAAGGGAGGGGTAGAGAGCAACTCTGTATACTGCTCTATATATTCTCTGATGTGTTAGAAATAAATCAGAATCTGTATGATGAACCCTGTTGTCTGAACTTTTCTTCACGTCATACTGGTTCCTAGCTGGAGCTAAGCAGAGACTCTCCAGAGGCAGACGCTCAATGGGATACCAACCCCCAACACTTTCTACTTGAGAGAAGGGTCTTGATAACCTTATTTGAAAACCAATGAATAAAGGGAGGTGGGAGCAGCTCAATCACTATTATTTATACAAAATTATTATTATTATTATTCAGGGCCTGGAACTAATTTACCGCCCGGTTTAACCCTCTCATCAACTAAATATCGAGCAACAAACATGTCTAGCTATGTGGAAAGACAGAGATTTGGTTGCATATATCTGCAGATACATGTGGAAGCCATACTGCCCCGGCAAGGCACTCTGTGTTTAGTGTGGTCCCTACTCCTAATTCTGAGTCCCCAAAAGTTGGGACATGCAATGCAGACAAATATCTGAGAGCTACTCACCTGGGAAGCAGCCAGCCTCCCTTTAGAACACTTCACAGGGAGAAATCCATATTACCTGAATTCCTCCCTGCTTGTGCTCATGGCAATTCAAATGAATAAAGGGGGATGGGAGCAGCTCAATCACTATTATTTATACAAAATTATTATTATTATTCAGGGCCTGGGAACTAATTTACCGCCCAGTTTAACCCTCTCATCAACTAAATATCAAGCAACAAACATGTCTAGCTATGTGGAAAGACAGAGATTTGGTTGCATATATCTGCAGATACATGTGGAAGCTACACTGCCCCGGCAAGGCACTCTGTGTTTAGTGTGGTCCCTACTCTAAATTCTGAGTCCCCAAAGTTGGGACATGCAATGCAGACAAATATCTGAGAGCTACTCACCTGGGAAGCAGCCAGCCTCCTTTTAGAACACTTCACAGGGAGAAATCCATATTACCTGAATTCCTCCCTGCTTGTGCTCATGGCAATTCAAATGAATAAAGGGGGGTGGGAGCAGCTCAATCACTATTATTTATACAAAATTATTATTATAATTCAGGGCCTGGGAACTAATTTACCGCCCAGTTTAACCCTCTCATCAACTAAATATCAAGCAACAAACATGTCTAGCTATGTGGAAAGACAGAGATTTGGTTGCATATATCTGCAGATACATGTGGAAGCTACACTGCCCCGGCAAGGCACTCTGTGTTTAGTGTGGTCCCTACTCTAAATTCTGAGTCCCCAAAGTTGGGACATGCAATGCAGACAAATATCTGAGAGCTACTCACCTGGGAAGCAGCCAGCCTCCCTTTAGAACACTTCACAGGGAGAAATCCATATTACCTGAATTCCTCCCTGCTTGTGCTCATGGCAATTCAAATGAATAAAGGGGGGTGGGAGCAGCTCAATCACTATTATTTATACAAAATTAATATTATTATTCAGGGCCTGGGAACTAATTTACCGCCCAGTTTAACCCTCTCATCAACTAAATATCAAGCAACAAACATGTCTAGCTATGTGGAAAGACAGAGATTTGGTTGCATATATCTGCAGATACATGTGGAAGCCACACTGCCCCGGCAAGGCACTCTGTGTTTAGTGTGGTCCCTACTCTTAATTCTGAGTCCCCAAAGTTGGGACATGCAATGCAGACAAATATCTGAGAGCTACTCACCTGGGAAGCAGCCAGCCTCCCTTTAGAACACTTCACAGGGAGAAATCCATATTACCTGAATTCCTCCCTGCTTGTGCTCATGGCAATTCAAATGAATAAAGGGGGTGGGAGCAGCTCAATCACTATTATTTATACAAAATTATTATTATTATTCAGGGCCTGGGAACTAATTTACCGCCCAGTTTAACCCTCTCATCAACTAAATATCAAGCAACAAACATGTCTAGCTATGTGGAAAGACAGAGATTTGGTTGCATATATCTGCAGATACATGTGGAAGCCACACTGCCCCGGCAAGGCACTCTGTGTTTAGTGTGGTCCCTACTCTTAATTCTGAGTCCCCAAAGTTGGGACATGCAATGCAGACAAATATCTGAGAGCTACTCACCTGGGAAGCAGCCAGCCTCCCTTTAGAACACTTCACAGGGAGAAATCCATATTACCTGAATTCCTCCCTGCTTGTGCTCATGGCAATTCAAATGAATAAAGGGGGTAAGGCACTCTGTGTTTAGTGTGGCCTTGCCGGGGCAGTGTGGCTTCCAAGTAAGAGGCCGATTCATTAATAGCGCCAGGTAGCGACAGATGAGCGCCAGTAGCGTGATTTTCACAGCGCCAGCTAGTATTCGCTGTGCTTGGCCGGGGTTTGCTTGTTGACAGCGACTCAGTCGGTGTGCGGTAATGTTGAATACGGGCTTAGGGGTCGCTGTTTCACAGGTTCAGCGTTGTATGGGTGCGCCTGACAACGAATGGCCAGAGCGAACGGCTTGCTGCAGATTCATTAACAAATCACGCTCCGAATTTTTTCGCGCTGTGAATTCCTTGTTTAAACCCCAGAGCGCTGGCGGTGATGGATTTAAAATAGTTTTTAACCCCCAAACAACCATATTTTTTGATTGTAAAATTATACAAGTTTTTATAAACATTTTGTAATATGAATACATTAATAATAGACCTGTAATATCAATTCTGCACAAAATCATTTTTTTTTTTTTACCTTAAAAAAAAAATCCTAACATTGCAGAAGTGGTCACAGAATTTTTGACATTAAAAAAAAAAAAAACATTAATAGCAAGTAATTAGGATTAATTAAAGATTGCTCCATTGAAATGCATTGAACATCGCCAGGGAGTGACAGGTCATACCTGGCGCTGTGATGGGATTAGCAGCGGCGCTGTTCGTTGCAGTCGGCTACATGATGAATCCCGCGGTAGCTGTCGCTCTCGCCGGCGCTAGCCTCATTTAGCTTGATAAATGCGTCATTGTGGCCGACGCCGGGCGTACTTGAGTCGGTAGCCGCCGTTAGCTGGCGGGACCTGGCGCTCGTCAGACACTACCTGGCGCTATCGCTTGATGAATAAGGGCATAAGTTTTAGAGTTGCAACTGGAAAAAAAGAGGCTGCTTCCACCGCGACTACCAGGAAAGAAGAGAATGGGGCCCAGATATTTGCCAGACTTCAATTGATTTAACAGTTAGTGTGTGTGTGTGTGTGTGTGTGTTTTTTTTTTTTTTAACTACTTTAACCCCTTGTAAACTTATAATACCAGTGCAAATGGTATGGAGTGGCAAGCCACCCTATGGCAGTGCAGGTGGTTTACTGATACCCCCACCTGATTACCAGCAACCCCCCACGGATGCAAAAGAGCTCATTTACCATTAGAAGGGCTACTATATTGCCAGGGTTGGAGGGCAGCAGCTCATCTTCTTGGCAAAAAAAAGTGCTGAACAATTTTACCCCTATAATATTTCTGGCTGCGCCAAACCTCTTCAGGTCCAATTTAACAACTACCTGATACCAAAGTTCATCACTACTGGTAATATTTGCATATGTTTAACTCTAAAGTGAGTACCCCTGGTGGGTCCAAGACATCCCAATGCAACACTAGCTCCTGCCACTGGGGCCCAAGGATCTAACAACAACTACCAGCTGAAAAATTTTAATCTAACACCAGTGAACTAATAAAATATGTCGTTTCGCTTTGTAGGAACAGTCAGAGAGCATTTCTCGGCATATTATATGGCAGGAAAATGAATTGTCTTTGAAGTCTTTGCTGCACTATAGTCTATGCTGACACCTCCTTTGATATTGTCCAATGTAATGGAAATAGAATCGGTTCTGGCAGCATTTGTATCTTGGAAGGCGTAAAGAAATCTTCTTCTTTTATTCTTCTCTTAAGTATTCAGAGGTATTGTAGATGCTCCCAAAGCATCCTGTTACCTAGCAACTGGGAAAGAAAAAACTCAATGGAGGCAGTAAAAAGTATACACAAATCGCCCTGAAGCAGAGCGTAAGACATTCCCATAGCCAGAGCAATGTCGAATAGGTGTCATTCATCCAAAGACCTCACATCTCCCGAGACCTATCCATTCAGGATCAGGGAATGTCTATTTTGCATACATGCAAAATATAAGACCCTTATTCATGGAAAACTTCAAAAGAAACTTTACACAGACCTAAAAATATTATATTGTTGAGTGCTGAGTGCTGGGTACAGTGCTGGGTACAGTGGAGTAAAATCCAGATAGACATTTGTGGTGTAACTGGAACTGGCTTTACTGGAACATGAATGCAGTAAGAGAAAATCACCTTAAATGGTGATAGACAGGCAAAAAAAAAGTCATAGACATCACCTCAATGTACAGTTGAAGCTTGTATAGATCACACTGCAGCAAGGCGCAGCAGATGATAAAATAATGGGCCTGATAGTCAGGCAGCTTCATGGGACACAGGAACAGACAGCAGCTCTGCTCAATAACAGCACAGTGCCATTAGCAAGATGTCTGTAGACCTACATTACCTTGACATTGGCTTATTTTATTATAATATTTTATTATTATTCTATTAAAATGATAGGTCTCTGAGGGGTGAGTATCATTACAAAGATGAGAGATGAGAACCCTCTTGAAAAACATTTGAGAGTGAGGTAATAAGGATTCTACATTATACTTCAGTATGATAAAACGGTGCTGCTGTACAGATGTGGCATTCTTCCGAATGATCTGCCCACTGCAACAGTGCAAACATAGAAAGCTGTGACTCATTTGTGAGCTGATTACATTGAAACCAATGTACATTAACTTAACAGGGAGCTACCCTTGGTACATAGTGAAAAGCAACCACGTGCACGCTATTACAATGTAACACAGCAGGAAGCTGGCTAGCTTTTTTCAATTTAACAGCTGTCCTGCTTATTACATCGTACAGCACAAGCTGAGAGGCAGCAGCATGTGTTTTTAAAGGGTCGTTCCACTTTTGATGGCATTTATTAAAGTTTCCATAATTATGTACTAATATGATGTCTTCAGTTTGCTAAACTAATCTGTTATCATTTATCTTTTCTATTTGTTTGTTGTCTTATAACTGTAACTGTTTTCCCTAGCAACAATGTGTTGACCTTATCAATGTACATCAACTGGTGCATTTGTTGTACAATTCAGAGACTTCCTTACTCTGGCTTGCTAATCATCTGACTGGCTAAGGGAGAGGTGACATGTTTTACCCATTCTGCTGCTCAACTTTTTCAGAGAGTGGGGATCACAATCTTGTGTTACAGTAGCAAAGACATTCTCAGCCGAGGAGGTCATTACTGCTGCTTGACTTGGCTGCTGATGAGTTCACCTGTTACAGTGGAAGGATTCTAGCATTTGTAGTCATTCGTTTTTACTCAAGGCCAGAAAAACTCCCAGAATCACAAACACACAGGAATAGAGGAAACTTGGAAAAAGCATGCTGATAAGTACATCACAGGTCTGGGGGCCCAACCCTAACACAAATTATTATTTCACATTCCAGAAGAGGAAAACAAGGAGGTAGAACACCAAAAAACCTGCCAAAAAGGGTTTTTTCCTTTAAACTGTCAGCCCAAGTTTTATTACAGTGAGCGCTGATGTCTCTGTACAGCTTGTAAGACCTCTTGTAAAACATCCTGGACCTGCAGGATGTAAATAATAGGTTTGGAAATAGGAAAAGGTCATATGATTGGCTGCAAAGGAAACAAAGTTGTCATTAACTAAGACAAGGCAGTAATTAACACGAGCACGATGAAGGCTGATGATTTTGTTGTGGTAATTACTATTTCCCACAGTCACCCCCAGCAAGAGGAAGAGCTCTTCATGGAAGACGTGGTTATGCCAAGCTGTCGGCAAGGATCGGGGCAAAACTTTATTTTATTTATTTATTTTTTTTTTACTGTTTTAAGTTTGCAGGAATTAAAGCCTGACTCTGGAGATTAATTTAGCAGCAACTTTTTCAGAAGCTTTGACAGGACTTTTCCATTTAATTAGCCATTTTCCCTATCGGAGCTTTTACTTTTTAATTAAACAAAAAAAAGTGTCTTTTCTTGAGAGACGATCGGCTGTCATTTTAAAAAGAGAATCAGTCTAATGAAAATAAGCAGAAATTACGCGTTAGATCAGAACGGCGGCTCATGCAAATTGTCAAATCGTGAAGTGACCAATAATGGCAAGCCTGATAAAAAATGCTTTGGAAATAATTAAATGAGGAAAACTGCTTACAGTAAAAAGTATCAGATCTCCGCAGAGCAATTTAAATGAAATGAAAATACACAGAACAGATAATTGCATACTGGTAAGTGCCTACCTCCTTGAAAGCAGTATTTACAGTGTCTTGAAAAAGTATTCATCCCCCTCGAACTTTTCCATTTATACATGCAGCCAAATTGTAGCATTGGCTATATTTTTTCTGTTTCAATATTTTTATTGAGTTTTCAACTACACAATTTTGCGAGACATATAGCATTATACTGTAGCCGCACAGCAGTGACGCACCACCCGCCCGATGGTCAGGACGGGTGCCTCTCTCCAGCCTGTCAGCACAATAGTAAGTTTGAATTAGAACCTTTTGGCGCACTGCAAACCTTTCTCACTGTTACTTTGAACCATATCTGTGGTACTTAACATACTCCACTTCAATCTGCTTGCATATCAATAATAAGGTATTTATCTCAAAAGATCTCTAAGGTTTATAAAATATACTTGTAACCATACTTATACAATATATCTACAATTACACTTATCAAACATATTTTATACTATCTAGATATCTCATTGATTGTAGCTTGGAGATACCAGTTTTTACACATCTAATAATGACCACAAGGTATGCTATTTTACCATAGAAACAAACAATATTGTGCACTATTCTTATGTGACTGTATGGGATAAACTGAACTATTGTATTTATAACAGATCATATATGGCCAATTGCACTGAAGAAGCTAAGATTTGCGAAACGCGTATGTAAAAGGCCATCTGCATATCTACAACATGTTACAAATTTGAAAATTCATGGTTATGTTTGCCATTAAGTATATGTCTGTGAACTGATTATAGAAAAAGCCTACATTGTTCAAAAAAATGCACTATGTATGTGTGATGTAATGTATTTTATTTTCTTGTATGTCAAATGTACTGTTGTACTAACCATGACCACCACAAACAAATTAAACCCTAAACTATGAGAGGAAACTAAGGGACATCCTCTTAAAGGGCCTAAACTACCTCAGCAAAACAGGTACCTGTCCGAATGTCCCAATAATAGGACACTAGGACAAACTACCAGTTTTTCCCCCAATCCCATTATACTGCCATCCCGTGCAGGTGTGGTATAGGGAATATAAGAACTCGCAGTCTGTGTTACACAAAATAGTAAGTTAACCATACTCGTTAACCATACTCAGAGCAAAGAGCAAAGGACATACAACATGTTCGATGCAACTAGCACAATCCACATTACACCCTGTTCTCTTTTGGAGCCATGCAGGCTGTGGGGCCCCATGATACCGGTCATCTGCACACCTATTAGCTTATGGTCATTATGTTAGGCGTGTTAGGGCGTGCCGTCGGGCTGTCAAATACAGCCATGTGTATGTGGAGGTTGAAGCCATTGAAAACGCTGAAAACTTTTCGAACTATAGTATTACGAAAAGGAAGAGAAGGGGACCCAATTTGAGGGGGTCAAGGGGGAGAAGGGAGGAAACTAGGAGGGAGGGTTGGCTATATCTTTTATGGCTTTGTGGAGTGCACGACTAATAGTTGTCCTGTGGACAGATTCTTCCACCTGAGCTGGGGATCTCGACAGGTCCTCGAGAGTGAACCTAAGGCTCTTGGCCACTTCACTAATACGTGCTCTCCTTGTCTGGGCTGTCCGTTTAGGTGGATGGCCATGTCTTGGTAGGTTTTTAGTTGTGCCATACTGTTCCCAGGGGCATAGCTGGGGGGGGCACATTCCCTGGGTGCAGCAGGTCAGGTGGGCACCAAAGGGGGGCTTGAGCACAGGTGGAGCGCGCTATTTCGAATCTTTGCCCCAGGTGCCAGATAGCCTAGCTACTCCTCTGCAGTTTCTATTTAGGATAATGACTTGAACAGTGCTCTGTGGGTTGAACAGAGCTTGGGCTATTATTTATAACCTAGCCCTGCAATACACTTCACCACAAATGTACCACTGAGCTGTCTGGTGTGCTCCTTGGTTTTCATGATGCTGTTCACTTACTGTATGTTCTCTAAAAAACCTCTGGGGCCTTCAAATAACAGTTGTAATTATACAGAGAATTAAATCACATACAGGTAGACTGAATACAAGGGGCTGAATACATACTGTATGCATGTCACACTTTTCAGTTTAATTGTCATCTCAAATTACTATTCCCCCAGGAGTTATAAGTAGAGATGAGCGAATCAATTCAGACGAACCCGAATTTGTTCCGAATTTCAGGAAAAATTCGATTCTGAACGAATCCGAATTTCCCTGCGATTCGATCGATCAAAGTATTCCTTTAAACTCCATTTATTTCAATTACAGCCATTGTAAAATGGTGGATGCACATGTCTGGACATATCTCCTGGGGCAAGTTATCATGGGAAGGTCACATGCAGCCTATCAGCAGCCAGGAAGCCCGGTGACGTCACAGTGCTATATAAACGGCGGCCATCTTGCTTGTGCGCATTTCAGCCTTGCATTGCAGACAGAACAGAGGTTGCTGCAGACAGGGAGACATACAGACAGGCAGGGAGAGTCAGGGAGACCCACAGAGACCCACACAGTGCCAGGGAGAGCCAGGGAAAGATAGGGAAAAATCGGGAACGATCCAGGCAGGGACAGCAGAGAAAGTGACAGGGAAACTTTTTTTTTTTATTTTCACTTCACTTCATTTGCCAGATCAATTTTAACTTGCTTTTTTTTGTGCTGTACATATTCCTGGCCACTGTGCATCCCATCTTGGCAGTGGCATATTAAACCCTATCTGTTACACACAAGCATTTCTTATAACTCGATTAGTTTTCATTTTTTTTGTATGCTGTAAAAACCCCAGCCCACATGGGCATACTATTTCAGCACATTTCACCCTATCTGTTATACTAAATCAGCTTCTAAAGGCTCTGTTTTATTAATATATTGCATTTTGAATTGGTTTTGTGCGGCCTGTAAAAACTTCAGGCCACATGGGCATCCCAAACCAGCAAATTTCACCCTATCTGTTATACTAAATCAGCTTCTAAAGGCTCTGTTTTATTAATATATTGCATTTTGAATTGTTTTTTGGCGTCCTGTAAAAACACCAGGCCGCAGGGTATCCCAAACCGGCACATTTCACCCTATCTGTTATACTAAAGCAGCTTCTAAAGGCTCTGTTTTATTAATATATTGCATTTTGAATTGTTTTTTTGCATCCTGTAAAAACACCAGGCCGCAGGGTATCCCAAACCGGCACATTTCACCCTATCTGTTATACTAAAGCAGCTTCTACAGGCTCTGTTTTATTAATATATTGCATTTTGAATTGGTTTTGTGCGGCCTGTAAAAACTTCAGGCCACATGGGCATCCCAAACCAGCAAATTTCGCCCTATCTGTTATACTAAATCAGCTTCTAAAGGCTCTGTTTTATTAAAATATTGCATTTTGAATTGTTTTTTGGCGTCCTGTAAAAACACCATGCCGCAGGGTATCCCAAACCGGCACATTTCCCCCTATCTGTTATACTAAAGCAGCTTCTACGGGCTCTGTTTTATTAATATATTGCATTTTGAATTGGTTTTGTGCGGCCTGTAAAAACACCAGGCCGCAGGGTATCCCAAACCGGCACATTTCACCCTATCTGTTATACTAAAGCAGCTTCTACAGGCTCTGTTTTATTAATATATTGCATTTTGAATAGTTTTTTTGCATCCTGTAAAAACACCAGGCCACAGGGTATCCCAAACCGGCACATTTCACCCTATCTGTTATACTAAAGCTGCTTCTACAGGCTCTGTTTTATTAATATATTGCATTTTGAATTCGTTTTTTGCGTCTTGTAAAAACACCAGCCCGCAGGGTATCCCATATTGCCAATTTTCATAGTATCTGGTGCCGAGAAGCAGTATCTCACTTTATTTAGCTTCTGCTTTTTAAAGTAAACACATCTTTTTAAGTGCCTATTGCGCATTTCAAATACATAAAAATGTCAGGCAGACAAGTGCCAGGATGTTCAAAGAGGAGTGGCAGAGGCCAAGATTCAGCAGGCAGAGGTCGCAGCAGACTAGGGGCGAGTGGCAGCAGGAGTCGCGGTGAGAGACCTGATTTGCCAGTATCTGCTAGCAGTCGTGTCTCCACCAGTAACGCATCTGCCGTGGTAGATTGGTTAACGCGGTCATCCACATCATCACAAGTTACATCTGACACTCCCAGTCTAGGGTCGGTAGGTTCCTCTGACACAACCCTGAGTTGGCATGGCCCGAGAGCAGTCCCTGTCCTTCCTTTGCCTCTGTCCTACGCCGTTCCCTCCCCCAGCGACGTATCCTATGCTTTGGGTTCAGCTCCACTCTTTAGCGAGGAGGACGCTCAGATCAGATAGAGGACAGTCAGCAGCTACTGCCCAGCCAAGAAATGGAGGTGGCTTCCTTCGCTAGGCAGACAAATAGTGATGTGGAGAGTGGCGTAGGTGTTGTTGCGAGCGTTCCAGCTCCCGCGCCAGACACTGTTGAGGAAACTGAGAACATCAGTGACGTGCAGCCACAACTCGGTGATGATGATGATGATGATGAAGCCGATCGCACTTGGGAGCCGGGTGCCGAAGGGGCTGCATCCTCATCATCAGAAGAGGGGCGCAGGTTGCCCCGGAGTCAGCAGCTCAGGCAGCAAGGTGTTAGCAGCATGGTTGGCAGTCAGCATGGGTTGCAGAATGGTAAAGCCTGGAGCCAAACGGGGCCGAGGCCGGGGTAGAGCACCTGCTGCGCGGCAGGCTACCTTATTGGGAGGTAGTGGAGCAGGGGTTCCTGGAGTTGGCGACAGTAGCAGTGAATCAGTGCGGGCTGTTGGTGGGAAAAGTAGCTACTTGGCAGTGTGTCAGTTTTTCCTCAAGCATCCACGGGAGGGTAACACGGCCACATGCAAGATATGTAGGCAGAAGGTGAAGCGTGGTCAGGGCCCAAATGTTGCCACCACGGCCCTGCGTCAACATATGATGCGTCACCATAAAGTGGCCTGGGAGAACCGAGGCTCCAAAGAGGTGGTCCAGGCTGCTTCCTCACCAAGTGGCAATTTCTGCCAGCCAAGGCTCCAGCACCTCAGCCGAAGGCAGCTGTGCATCATACCCATCCTCTGTCGCTCCTCCTGATGCTCCTGCTCCTCCTCCTCCAAGTCATGCATCCCGTCAGCAATCCATCAGCGAAGCCATGTCCAAGAGACAGCAGTATGCGCCCACTCATCCTACGGAGCAGAAGCTGAATGTGCACCTGTCCAAGTTGCTGGTGCTGCAGTCGCTCCCGTTTCAGGTGGTGAACTCTGCACCTTTCAGAGAACTAATGGCTTGTGCCGAGCCGAGGTGGAGAGTCCCAAGCCGTCATTTCTTTGCCAAGAAGGCAGTACCAGCGCTGCACACTTTTGTTGAACAGAAGGTGGGCCAGTCTTGAGCCTGTCGGTGTGTAGCAAAGTGCATGGCAGCGCCGACGTCTGGAGCTGTAACTATGGTCAGGGATAGTACATGTCGTTTACGGCCCACTGGGTGAATGTGGTCCCTTTGCAGCAGCAGCAGCAACTTGGACAGGTCACGCCGCTTCGGCCTCCGCGCTCCCTGGCCGTTGTGCCTGTGACACCGCACGACTCGGCCTCCTCATCCTCCGCCATCTCCTCACCCTCCACTGTAGGCTCAAGTCTCAGTGCCCCTCCAGCCTACCATGTGTGCAGGGCACGGAGTTGTCACGCTGTGCTTCACATGGTTTGTCTTGGCGAACGGAGTCACACAGGGAAGGAACTGCTTAAATGTATTCATCAAGAAACCCAAACATGGCTTACTCCAAGAAAACTGAAAATGGGAACCATGGTTACCGACAATGGGAAAAACATTTTGTCTGCGCTGCGACAAGGAAGGCTGACCCATGCGCCCTGCATGGCTCACGTCTTCAATCTGGTTGTGAAGCGGTTTCTGAAGTCTTCCCCCCATCTGCAAGACATCCTAACAACTTCAAGGAAACTTTGCATGCACTTCAGCCACTCATACACCGCCAAGCACACCCTTCTTGAGCTACAGCATCAGAACGGTAGCCCCCAACATAGTCTGATTTGCGATGTTTCCACCCGTTGGAATTCTACCCTGCAAATGTTGGACAGACTATGCGAACAGAGAAAAGTCATCACGGATTTCTTGATGATCCAAGCAGATAGGGGGACTCCCCTGTGTAACTTCAATGTCAACCAGTGGCAGCTCATACGTGACACCTGCCGTTTACTCAGGCCCTTTGAGGAAGCCACTTTATTTGTGAGTCGCCAGGATTATGGGATGAACGACGTGATTCCACTGCTTCATGTACTACAGCACATGTTGGAAACCATGGCTGGTCAGGACATTGGAGACATGGCGTCTACATCCTACGGCCACGTGAACCCCATTGGAGCTGAACTGGAGGAGGAAGAGGAGGAGGAGTGGCACAGTGCACAGTTTAGGCTTGGCAAAATGGCTGGTTTATCTAGACAGCGGACAGGAGAGGAGGAGCAGGAGCAGCCAGAGGAACTAGAGGGTTGCGAGGAAGGCGAGACAGAGGACCCAGACACACCGTGGCAGTATGCAGTGGAGATGGAGACAGGTAGTCCCTTCGAGTCACTTGCGCAAATGGCAGGAAGCATGCTCACGTGCTTGCGTAGTGACCCCAAAATTGTTTCCATTTGTCAGCGGGATGACTTCTGGCTCTCCACCTTATTGGACCCTCGCTTCCGGCACAAAATGGGGGCATTTTTTAAACCCGCCGAGAGGGAGGACAAACTGACCTACTACAAAGACATTCTACGTAGTCAGTTGGCCGATGCCTATCTGTACCATGGTCCATACTCTCGCAGGTCTGACTCGGGGGGACCTCTGCGCTCACCTTCCACTGCCATGGCTGCTGGGGGGGTTGGCAGGAGCAGCAGCAGCAGCTCCATCAGCAGCAGCCTCAGTCTTCAGTCGCTAATGAGTAGCTTTCTACACCCGCATAGTGAGTCTACTCATGAGCAGCAGGAAGACCTGGAGCAGGACCTGAACCAGCAGGTCATGTCATACCTTGACATGACCATGCCAACACAACACAAAGCTGTCCTGCCCGGCAAGTGGCGTGCCATCTGAGCAGGTGTTTAGTGCGGCAGGGGCCATAGTTACGGTGAGGAGAATTCGTCTGTCAACTAAAAATGTGGAGAGACTCACCTTTGTGAAAATGAATCAGGGATGGATCAGCCAGGATTCCCACACACCAATGGCTGATGCATGCGACTAGATTCAGCATGGTGCCACATTTTACACTTTCCAAATGGTGCAAAACATATTTATGTCTTTAGGCCAATTTTTTGGCTCCTGCTGATGCCAACTTCAGGGTGTGCCTTTCAGCCAAATTTTGGCCTCCTGCTGCTGCTACTGCCAACTGCAGTGTGTCTTTAGGCCAATTTTTGGGTTCCTGCTGCCAACTCCAGTGTCTCTTTCAAGCTATGTTTGGGCTGCTGCTGCTGCTGCTTGCAACTCCAGGGTGTCATTCAGCCAATTTTTGGGCTCCTGCTGCCAACTCCATTGTCTCTTTCAAGCTATGTTTGGGCTGCTGCTGCTGCTGCTTGCAACTCCAGGGTGTCAAACAGCCAATTTTTGGGCTCCTGCTGCCAACTCCAGTGTCTCTTTCAAGCTATGTTTGGCTGCTGCTGCTGCCAACTGCAGTGTGTCTTTAGGCCAATTTTGGGGCTCCTGCTGCCAACTCCAGTGTCTCTTTCAAGCTATGTTTGGGCTCCTGCTGCTGCTGCTTGCAACTCCAGGGTGTAATTCAGCCAATTTTTGGGATCCTGCTGCCAACTCCAGTGTCTCTTTCAAGCTATGTTTGGCTGCTGCCAACTGCAGTGTGTCTTTAGGCCAATTTTTGGGCTCCTGCTGCCAACTCCAGTGTCTCTTTCAAGCTATGTTTGGGTTGCTGCTGCTTGCAACTCCAGGGTGTCATTTAGCCAATTTTTGGGCTCCTGCTGCCAACTCCATTGTCTCTTCCAAGCTATGTTTGGGCTCCTGCTGCTGCTGCTGCTGCTTGCAACTCCAGGGTGTCAATCAGCCAATTTTTGGGCTCCTGCTGCCAACTCCAGTGTCTCTTTCAAGCTATGTTTGGCTGCTGCTGCTGCCAACTGCAGTGTGTCTTTAGGCCAATTTTTGGGCTCCTGCTGCCAACTCCAGTGTCTCTTTCAAGCTATGTTTGGGTTGCTGCTGCTTGCAACTCCAGGGTGTCATTTAGCCAATTTTTGGGCTCCTGCTGCCAACTCCATTGTCTCTTCCAAGCTATGTTTGGGCTCCTGCTGCTGCTGCTGCTTGCAACTCCAGGGTGTCAATCAGCCAATTTTTGGGCTCCTGCTGCCAACTCCAGTGTCTCTTTCAAGCTATGTTTGGCTGCTGCTGCTGCCAACTGCAGTGTGTCTTTAGGCCAATTTTTGGGCTCCTGCTGCCAACTCCAGTGTCTCTTTCAAGCTACGTTTGGGCTCCTGCTGCTGCTGCTTGCAACTCCAGGGTGTCATTCAGCCAATTTTTGGGATCCTGCTGCCAACTCCAGTGTCTCTTTCAAGCTATGTTTGGGCCCCTGCTGCTTGCAACTCCAGGGTGTCATTCAGCCAATTATTAGGCTCCTGCTGCCAACTCCAGTGTCTCTTTCAAGCTATGCTTGGCCTCCTGCTGCTGCCAACTGCAGTGTGTCTTTAGGCCAATTTTTGGGTTCCTGCTGCCAACTCCAGTGTCTCTTTCAAGCTATGTTTGGGCTCCTGCTGCTGCTGCTTGCAACTCCAGGGTGTCATTCAGCCAATTTTTGGGCTCCTGCTGCCAAATCCAGTGTCTCTTTCAAGCTATGTTTGGGATGCTGCTGCTGCTTGCGACTCCCGGGTGTCATTCAGCCAATTTGTTGGGCTCCTGCTGCCAACTCCAGTGTGTCTTTCAAGCTAGGCTTCGGCTGCTGCTGCTGCTGCTTGCAACTCCAGGGTGTCATTCAGCCAATTTTGAGCTCCTGCTGCCAACTCCAGTGTGTCTTTCAAGCTAAGTTTGGGCTGCCGCTGCTGCTGCTTGCCACTCCAGGGTGTCATTCAGCCAATTTTTGGGCTCCTGCTGCCAACTCCAGTGTCTCTTTCAAGCTATGTTTGGGCTGCTGCTGCTGCTTGCAACTCCAGGGTTTCATTCAGCCAATTTTTGGGCTCCTGCTGCCAACTCCAGTGTCTCTTTCAAGCTATGTTTGGCCTCCTGCTGCTGCTGCTGCCAACTGCAGTGTGTCTTTAGGCCAATTTTTGGGTTCCTGCTGCCAACTCCAGGGTGTCATTCAGCCAATTTTTGGGCTCCTGCTGCCAAATCCATTGTCTCTTTCAAGCTATGTTTGGGCTGCTGCTGCTGCTTGCAACTCCAGGGTGTCATTCAGCCAATTTTGAGCTCCTGCTGCCAACTCCTGTGTGTCTTTCAAGCTAGGTTTGGGCTGCTGCTGCTGCTTGCAACTCCAGGGTGTCAATCAGCCAATTTTTGGGCTCCTGATGCCAACTCCAGTGTCTCTTTCAAGCTATGTTTGGGCTGCTGCTGCTGCTGCTTGCAACTCCAGGGTTTCATTCAGCCAATTTTTGGGCTCCTGCTGCCAACTCGAGTTTCTCTTTCAAGCTATGTTTGGCCTCCTGCTGCTGCTGCTGCCAACTGCAGTGTGTCTTTAGGCCAATTTTTGGGTTCCTGCTGCCAACTCCAGGGTCTCTTTCAAGCTATGTTTGGGCTCCTGCTGCTGCTGCTTGCAACTCCAGGGTGTCATTCAGCCAATTTTTGGGCTCTTGCTGACAACTCCAGTGTCTCTTTCAAGCTATGTTTCGGCCTCACGCTGCTGCCAACTGCATTGTCTCTTTAGGCCAATTTTTTGGCTCCTGCTGCTAACTCCAGTGTCTCTTTCAAGCTATGTTTGGGCTCCTGCTGCTGCTGCTGCTGCTTGCAACTCCAGGGTGTCATTCAGCCAATTTTTGGGCTCCTGCTGCCAAATCCAGTGTGTCTTTCAAGCTAGGTTTGGGCTGCTGCTGCTGCTGCTTGCAACTCCAGTGTGTCATTCAAACAATTTTTGGGCTCCTGCTGCCAACTCCATTGTCTCTTTCAAGCTATGTTTGGCCTCCGGCAGCTGCTGCTGCCAACTGCAGTGTGTCTTTAGGCCAATTTCTGGGCTCCTGCTGCCAACTCCAGTGTCTCTTTCAAGCTATGTTTGAGCTCCTGCTGCTGCTTGCCACTCCAGGGTGTCATTCAGCCAATTTTTGGGCTCCTGCTGCCAACTCCAGTGTCTCTTTCAAGCTATGTTTGGGCTCCTGCTGCTTGCAACTCCAGGGTGTCATTCAGCCAGTTTTTGGGCTCCTGCTGCCAACTCCAGTGTCTCTTTCAAGCTATGCTTGGGCTGCTGCTGCTGCTGCTGCTTGTGACTCCAGGGTGTCATTCAGCCAATTTTAGGGCTCCTGCTGCCAACTCCAGTGTGTCTTTCAAGCTAGGTTTGGGCTGTTGCTGCTGCTGCTTGCAACTCCAGTGTGTCATTCAGCCAATTTTTGGGCTCCTGCTGCCAACTCCAGTGTGTCTTTCAAGCTAGGTTTGGGCTGTTGCTTCTGCTGCTTGCAACTCCAGTGTGTCATTCAGCCAATTTTTGGGCTCCTGCTGCGAACTCCAGTGTCTCTTTCAAGCTATGTTTGGGCTCCTGCTGCTGCTGCTTACAACTCCAGGGTGTCATTCAGACAATTTTTGGGCTCCTGCTGCCAACTCCAGTGTCTCATTCAAGCTATGTTTCGGCTCCTGCTGCTGATGCTGCTGCTTGCAACTCCAGGATGTCATTCAGCCAATTTTTGGGCTCCTGCTGCCAACTCCAGTGTCTCTTTCACGCTATGTTTGGGCTGCTGCTGCTGCTTGCGGCTCCAGGGTGTCATTCAGCCAATTTTTGGGCTCCTGCTGCCAACTCCAGTGTCTCTTTCAGCCAATGTTTGGGCTCCTGCTGCTGCTGCTTGCAACTCCAGGGTGTCATTCAGCCAATTTTTGGGCTCCTGCTGCAAACTCCGGTGTCTCTTTCAAGCTATGTTTGGGCTGATGCTGCTGCTGCTGCTGCTTGCAACTTCAGGGTGTCATTCAGCCAATTTTTGGGCTCCTGCTGCCAACTCCAGTGTCTCTTTCAGCCAATGTTTGGGCTCCTGCTGCTGCTTGCTACTCCAGGGTGTCATTCAGCCAATTTTTGGGCTCCTGCTGCTCCTGCTGCCAACTCCAGGATGTCTTTCAGCCAATATTTGAGCTCCTGCTGCTGCCAGCTCCAGGGTGTGTTTTTCAGGCAATATAGGGGCCCCTCATAGTGATGCCACCTCAACTCTCTGCAATTGTGCCGCTCTGCGATTCTAATAGCTATGCCTCTGATCTGCATGTCATAATTATTTACAGTATTATTTCACTAACCCAGCACGCATCCTATGCGTGTTACAGCAAGGCAGGTTTACAACCCTATTGAGGTTCTAGGAAGCTCAGAATTAGCCGTTTTAAATAGCGATTCATCGAGAATAAATTCGGACCGAAACGAATTGTGTCGGAAAATTAGGCGAATCAGCCGAATCTAATTTTTCAAAAGTTCGTTCATCTCTAGTTATAAGCAATTTTTTTTTTTTACTTTAGGTTAGTTTAAAGTGACCCTAAAAAATCCCAGACATCCTAATTTCAGATTCCTATCCTCTAAATAAACCTCGGAAATTGCCAAAATGTTAATATTTTACTTTCCCTTCCATATTCCTGTTTCTGTGACTGCTACTACCAAGTGTTTTATGTTACCACCAGGAAGCAATACTATTCAGCAGTGGAGCATGGATGGTGTGAGACCATACACAAGACATCCACCCCATTGATGACTGGCAGTCATTTAGGACAGTCAGGCTTAGAGGTAAGGAAGTGGCCTTGTGACCAGAGGGTGGCAGGTTCAATTACCGGCTAAGGGATATGACTGATGTGCTACTGAGCAAGGCACCTAACCCCCGGGCTTGTGTACACTCACTGCACGGATGGGTTAAAAATGGAGCAATCATCAATGGCAATCTATGCATTAAAAATCCCCAAAAATATAGAAGGAGGCATTGTGGGCATTTTTGTAAGTTAGTGGACAAGCAACCAAATTGCAATGGGGTTAAAGAGGACCAAACCCCACATATCCCTTTAGCAGGGTGCATCCCCCACGTCGATTTGTGAATGGCCTGGTGTGGGCACGCTCCCTGTTAGAGGGTAGTGGGAGATGGGCTGTCCATGAGCGGACGCACATGTGTCGTAGGACCCATAAGAGGTAAGTTTGTTCGGGCGACCGGGGGGTTTCACACAGCGGACCGGGGTGCCACCAGGGCAATAACCAAAACCCAGGATAGTCAAAACTACTAAGAAGTAGTAACCACTGCTGGGCATCCAAAATCAGGATGTCTCTCTAGGAACCAAGAGTCTGATTTAATTGAAAACATTACTTGTTTATTTTTAGGCTTTAGCCAGATAAGTACCGTATTTTTCGCCCTATAAGACGCACTTATTTTCCCCCAAAAGTGGGGGGAAAATGTCCCTGCGCCTTATCGGGCGAATGTAAAAAAAAAAAACTCACCCGTTCCCAGCGCAGGTCAGGGCAGCGGGTGGGCGTGCAGGCCATCAAGCGTCCGGGCAGAAGAGCCTGAAGCGGCCCTGGATGTGGAGCCGGGGATGAGGTGGGGAGCGGCGCTGCCCACGTGCGCCATCGGCCTCCGCGCCGGAGGCACTGAAGTGAAGGAGCGGCCGGGAGGCATGAGCGGCCCTTCACCCAGCACAGGGGAGGGCGAGGTGTCCAGCCACCCCCCTGGAGCCAGCAGCCGTCCAGCGTCCGGTCGACTGGGGCAGAAGAGCCCGAAGCTGCAGCCCTGGACGTGGAGCCAGAGGTGAGCCGGGGAGCGTCACTGCCCACGTGCGCAGCCGACTTCCGCGTCGGCGGCACTGTAGTGGAGGAGCGGCAGGGCAGAGAACAACAGAGCGGGGAGGGGGAGGCCCCCCCGACAGGCCAGCTGCGGAGGCGACGGCGGGAGAGGATCTCCAGCTCTCGCAGCAGAAAAGTGCGGTGCGGCGGGAGTCGGACTGGGGACACGGGAATGACGAGAAGACCCGGCGGCAGGTGAGAGTTGGGCACCGCAGAGGGAGGGGAGGTGAGGGAGCCTCTTGGAATTAAGGCCCCAATAAGAGGCAGCAGATGTGGCGGATGCCACACAGCCTATGCTAATGGGGGGAGGGGGATGCCACAGAGCCTATGCTGATGGGGGGAGGGGGATGCCACACAGCCTATGCTAATGGGGGGGAGGGGGATGCCACAGAGCCTATGCTGATGGGGGGAGGGGGGTGCCACACAGCCTATGCTAATGGGGGGAGGGGGATGCCACAGAGCCTATGCTAATGGGGGGAGGGGGATGCCACAGAGCCTATGCTGATGGGGGGAGGGGGATGCCACACAGCATATGCTAATGGGGGGAGGGGGATGCCACAGAGCCTATGCTGATGGGGGTAGGGGGATGCTACACAGCCTATGCTAATGGGGGGAGGGGGATGCCACAGAGCCTATGCTAATGGGGGGAGGGGGATGCCACAGAGCCTATGCTGATGGGGGGAGGGGGATGCCACACAGCATATGCTAATGGGGGGAGGGGGATGCCACACAGCCTATACTAATGGGGGGAGGGGGATGCCACACAGCCTATACTAATGGGGGAGGGGGATGCCACACAGCCTATACTAATGGGGGGAGGGGGATGCCACACAGCCTATACTAATGGGGGGAGGGGAGAATGCCACACTGCCTATATGGGGAATGGGAGGGGAAGAATGCCACACTGCCTATATGGGGAATGGGAGGGGGGAATGCCACACTGTCTGTAATGGTGCGTTTTTGGTTTAAAATATTTTTTTTTCTTATTTTCCTCCCCCAAATCCTAGGTGCGTCTTATGGGCAGGTGCGTCTTATAGGGCGAAAAATACGGTAATCCTTCACCTGTCATTTGAACTAAATTGGAATCAGTTTGACTGCCTAAGAGTGAAATATCAGAGAAAAACTTTGGAAGCAGTATGACAATTGGGAACAGGTGATCCTGGCTCCGGCATGTATGCATCATTTTCCACCATCCAAAGTTCCACATGCAGGCTTGTTCCTGAACATTAAATGGCAACTTTTCCCCATGATTTTCATGTAGTGCAATTAAGGACCCAGAAATACCTTTTGTATATGAACCTTCTCTCTCTTTTTTTAAAGCAAGAAGTGATGATTTTGTTTCCTAAGAAACCTGAGTATTTTTTTATGTGATTATAAAATTGCTATATATTATCTTGCATTGCACTAATCTATTGCTGTGACACTTTTTCAAAGGTTGTCAGGTATGATAAAGAATTTAATGAGCATTGTGATAAAGATGATTGATATTGTCATGAGACTCAAATCCACATTGGTGAGGGTGGGAAATTGCTGATCGCTGGATTCTTTACTGCTTCATTGACTCTAATGTGGTAGAAAAGCAGCTATTAAATGTATTCCTCTTCCCCCTCTGCCTATGCGTTGCAATTACCGCAACTCACTAATACATCAAGCACATTGCTAATGTGCCCATGAAAGGCTGCGCTGCTGTTCAGCGGGAACCTGCTTGGGGGGATGTTTTCTACGGAAGAAGATGGCGCTATATAAATAAACAATAATAATAATAATCTACTAGGCCAGGCCAGTAGAGGTAAACATAGTATGAGCCACAGTCTATACCCTGCTGTAAATGATGTCTTGAGTTCACCATAGGCCATTAGAATATCATAAGAGCCACAGCTATCCAATCCCATCCCAAAAATGTAATTCTGGAAACTAAACATAGTCCCCTAATATGCTGCTTTCTTGGAGGCATGCTGGGATGGTGGTCTGTTGGGCATGTAGGGTAAGAACATGGCTGAAGAAGTGCATGTTCTACATGGCACTATGGATGCCCTTAAAGAGGAACATCGGAGGCCCTGGAGTCTCCTGAAGTCCTGTTTCACTCACCTTGTCCTGGAGCCCTCGCCACGTCTCACTGCGGCTGCATCTCAGCTCACCTCTTGTCGTGCGCTCACCCGCGTCCGGCCTTTCTGTATGGGCAGCGTGGGCATGCAATGGCTAGGAGGTGAGCAGGGGATGCGGCCAGTGGTGCACTCGGCTCCCTTCTGTGTCGCTTGGCTGTATAGCTGTCAGCGGCAGCGAAAAGGAGCGAGTGAAAGCGAGCGCACTGATTGGTTGCTCAGGCCTTTTAACCAATCAGCACGCTTGTTCCTTCCGAGTCTGTGTCGTGGGAGCAACAGGAAGGTGAGTGACCTGGGGGTATACTCACAAAAGCATCCCAACACCCCGTGACCCAATGAAAATCGGATGTGTTGTTCCTCCTTAAGAGTTTTCAAAGTACTGAATATTAAGTGTGGTCAACAGCATGGTATAGATGGACCTCTCCATGGTATGTGAAAGTAGTATGGGCAGATTAGGGCACTTTCCTGCACTCACATGCAGAAAATGTTCATGTGTTGGGTGATTCCATGAACCACCCGAACATTTTCCACCAGTGGGAGTTGGTACAAGATGGCAGGCAGGATTTTTCTATACTTGCATTCATTTTTCATTTTACTCCCAGTATTGCCTGTTTACCAACAGTAGTAGAAATACATTCATCACAAAACGCATTTATTAATCTCATTTAAACTTCACCTACCAATTCACGACTTCCCCCTCCTGCCATGTGACATCCTTTTCCTCATCTGCTGAGTCAGAGGCTTTCTTCAGTTCAGCGCTGGGGTCTTCAATGTTGGTAGGTCTTGAACATGAAAAGGGGGGGGGGGGACCCTGCACCATCATGTTTGATTTGAATAGGTGCTGGCAAGGGCAAAGGACATCTTTAGTAAAAGATGTTACAATGAATACGCTAACTCTATGTGTGGGTTACCAGAAATTCCACCATACATTTTTGCCCAAAGGAGTGTGCCGCACACTAAAAGAAGTATATTAAAATTCTATATTTTATTTGAATTAAGCACAAGCTGTACACTACAAACATAAATCACAAACATTTAAAATCAAATAAAACCCCCTTTTTTTTTTTTTTTGGGGGGCGGACGGATCTCTAATGCTATGGTCACTGCAGGAGTAGTAAGGATGTTCCCTGTTTCTAAAGGATTTTTATCTGTGCAAATATATGATTCCAAAGAAATTTTTATATACCATTCAGTGCTTAATTAACATGAAAGTGACAGTGCTATTCAAGGATATATTGAAAGTGCCAAGTGCTAATATAAGGTGTCCAGTGCTATTAATTTATATATCTTATACAAAGTGCATACAATTAATAGTGCCATAATAATAAATGACCCGGGAACTAATAAAGTTAAAGTACATCACAGAAAATGGCCAGAGCCGTCCTTCAACATATACGCCCACTTGGCACTTTCAATATTTCCTTGAATGGCACTGTCATGTGATGTAGAGGAGGCAGTAATGTAGGTAGTCACATGGGGGGGACTCCACTGAGGCTTCTTTCTGTACTATAAAGGCCTCTGCCTCTGTACTATAAAAGCCCCTGACATGGCAAATGAGAAAGAGGACACCACCCGGTGGGGGACAGAAGGAGGAATTTTTAACTTAGATTAATAATTGGATTTTGTGCCGTGTTTTCTATTACAGTTGGCAATGCACCAGCCCCTGCCTTATTACCTGCACCCTCTCTTGAGAACCAGGGATGCAGAAGAGCCCGGGACCCATTGGTAGGAGCACAGAGTTTTTCCCCCGATGCCCCAGGTACCGGATTTAATTGAAAAAAAATTACACTGCATTATTTAGAAAACAAACATGCAAGATTGTGAAGCTTACTTTTTACTCCTATTCTTGGCAGGATTAAACATTTTGCTTATAGAACCTGCAAAAACAATGAAACAGGACACTCTATATAACCCGTCTTTGTATATAAGTTTTTTTCAGTAGAATTTTTTTCTGCTTTTTGCAGTATTTTTCACCCTATAAGACACATCCAGGATTTGTAAGAGGAAAATAAGAAAAAAATATTCTGAACCAAATGTTGTGCTAATACAATGTCCCCCAAATAATAGGCAAGGTACAGAATCCCGCATTACAGTCAATGTGGCATTCTCCCCTCCCAATCCCCATATAGGCAACGTGGCATTCCCCCCAGTTTCTCAGTTGTATGTGTAGTAAAGTTTGTTGCCTTTTAAATTATTGGGACACTGGATTGTATGACTGGGTAGAAGAATGGTATAGACAGGACGTTTTTTGGTATTGACAGCCCTAAATACATTATAGATTGATTGGGACTTAGTGTGGTATATGGTGTCCCTTAGCTTTATAAGTTCTGCAGAGCAGTTATGGGCTGAATGAGGGAAGAGGTGGACAACAAGGTAAGTTTTATGGGGCAGTGGTTGATATGGCTGACTGGGTAACTGTATGGTATAGACCAGAGCCGGCTCCAGGTTTATGTGGGCCCTTGGGCGGCATGGTCTCAGTGGGCCCCTTTGTGGTGAAGAGTCATGTCACATCACCAAGGGATGTCCCAAATCTGGCTGCCCCTAAGGATCATGCTATTTAGACCAAAACTCTAGTTTTGGTCTACTTTGAAGCGCACCAAACCCCTTTAAACCTGACCTCGGAGTCTAGATCCTCCTGATTTTTGATGCCCCTGTGTGTGACCCCCCCCCCCCCCCTTTGTTCATTACTTTCTTGGAACTGGTGAATACACTGTGGGATCGCAAGTTTGAGTTAATGGCCAAACCAGGGTGGTTCGTTCACAAACAGGGGCATCCCAAACTGAGATGCCGCTGTAAAGCGGACCAAAACCCAGGGGTGGAAATGCTTGCATAGTGGGTATGCCAGCATTCCCAGGGAGTTTCACACAGTAGGGTATCACAGATTTGGATGCTCCAGGGATAGGGAACAAGCTGGGGTGGGAAATTTAAAAGCAGAACAAAACCCAGCATTTCCTCCTCTGGAATCTAAATCGAGATGCCCCGTTGTGTGGAACCCCGCCATTCAAGGAGATGTGGGCACCAGCTGTGGAAGTGCCCTCCCAGTCCGCTGCTGGTCAAGCGTCGTCGCACACCACAAAGACCGGCCCTGTCAGTGGGCCCCCCTGGAGGGTGGGGGCCCCCAGCAGCTGCTCCGCCTTGCAGGGTGCTGACGCCGGCCCTGGTATAGACAGATAACTCCATGAAATTTGGTGGCCCCTAGAGTGTGGACTGATTGCATGGTGTTATAGAGGGCCACCCAGTTGTATGTGTGGATGGCCCATTGGTGTATAGGTGCTGCTGGATAGTTATAGGATGAATGAGAGTATAGGTGTACCACTATGCGGTATTGGTGCCCTTGGAATTTATACAAGGGGGCTGGCTGATAGCATGGCATAGATGGGCCCATCTTTTTCATGGGTGGTCCCAAAGTTAATGTCAACTGATTGCCCTTAGTTTTATAGGTTCTGCGGGATAGTTATAAGCTGGAAAAGAGAATAGATGTGGCACTGGGAGACATTGGAGCTCTTTGATTTCATGTGGCACTGGATGGTACACTAAACAGCATGGCAATGGCAGACCACTCCATGGTATGGGTAGTCCCTAGTAGAGTATAGATTGATTTAAGGGTGGTATAGAGGGTCCGCTCAGTAGTATGTGTGGTATAGGGTGGTTCTTAGGTATATAGATGCTGTATGATAACAGGAGGTGTAGAATGGTATAGTAATAGTAGTCTAATGCCATCTGGACAAAGGGGGCAAAGGGGGCAGGTGTGAGGGTAAATCCATTCAGAGGCATGAGTCACTTAATAGTGCCCCTGTAACTGAGACCCAAAAGTCACAATCTATTTAAACATAGCCCAATGAATTCCATAGTTCATTTGTGCCCCCCCCCCCCAAAAAAAAATGTAGCTACGTTGCCACATTCCCTTACTAAGCTGTGTGTATCTACTGTATATATTGAAATGTATATTGAAATGGGAAATGAGTTGTGCCCTAAAAACCTATGTTCAGTTTTATTGAGTTATCTAAGCAATATTTGTTTCTTCTGCCTTTCAAATGGACCTGAGTGCTGAGTCCCCTCCATGCAATCCATTTTAGAACATCTACCCACCCCAAGGTAAGGCCTATAAAACAAAATGGCCTATGTGGTCTTTAGCAATAGCATCCATGACTTCCTGGCAGCCAATGGAAATTAAGGCTGGTCTTGCATGGCACCATGCACATCAAAAAGGTGGCATGGTCAACCCATCCCCCTATCCCTCCTGACCCTTGATATGATCTTGAGTTTGGTTCCCAGCTAAAGGGGTCACTAATTTTAAAATTGGGCTATCCATGTTTTTAAAACTCCAAGAATCCATTGCTGTGATTCCTGTTTCAGCTCTCCACCCTCCTTTGCCAGTAGAGGCTGACAACCTGCTATAGCTCCTGATCCACCTTTCGAACAGCCTGCTCTAGTTTCTGCACTGGTTTCGGCTGACTATCCATTCTGGCGTCCTGTGACAAATATCCAACAACAACAGAGCGGACGTGCAACAAAGCACACCTATCTCTACAAAGGAGCACTACAAACTATATATAGAAAATATACAAATCTTTATTAATGCAAAACACACACAAAGCTAAAAACCATATGACACAGACAAATTAAAAACAACCGTGCTTGACCAATATTATAAAACAATGGACACCCAAACGGGTATATCTATATAATCAGTACCCCATGTGTATAAGGCCCACTAAATCTACCCCTAATTAAATCTAATGTGCCGGCAAACCGAACTATTATAAAAAGTATATGTACTTATCCAATACTAAACCCACCAATTAAATACAATAAAGTGCTATAATGCAACAATAATTATTGATAATAATTAAATAAAACTATAACAATGTGAAAAAACCAAGTGCATAAAAAAAATATATATATATAAATAAATATAAATAATATATATATATATATATATATATATATATATATATATATACCAATACATATAAACTATCACAAAGTGAAAAAATGAAAAATAATGAGATGATCAACAAACAAATACAATACTAAACTATAAATATATTGCACAAAAAATATATCCGAAAGATATATCAAAAATAACCCCAACACATAGAGCAATAAACACACTGTGACAGCAAACCATAATCCAAAGATCTACCACATAAGGGGCACCATGGGGTATACATTCATATGATCAAAAGCCGGTAAAAAGCACCGCGTCCGCGACTCCCATGCCGCTTCAAGGTGAGGGTCTGTGACAAATATCCAGTACCACATCCTTGACCAAGCAGTTGCTGTACCGGCTTTGTTTGACCACATTATGTGCCATATCCAGTACCACATCCAGTGCCAAGCCATTGAAGACTTTGGCCACAAGTTGTGCCACTTCTAGAACCATGTCATGTGCCAAGGTGGGGCGGACGATGCATTAGCCGTCCACATCTTGTGTCACCTCCAATACCATGTCCTGCGCAAAGGGATTTCTGACATTTCTCTGTTTGACCACATCCTGTGCCTCTTCCAGTACCATGTCTTTTGTCAAGGCATTGCTGGCTTTGCTTTGTTTGCCCACATAGTGTGTCACGTCCAAGGCATTGCTGACTCTAGTACCTTGTCCCATGCCAAGCTATTTGCCTGACCATGTTCTGCACCATGCTCAATGTCAAGCTGTATCATCCCCTGAATGTCTGACCACCTCTTCTCTGTTGTTACCAACCATGTACCACTGTGAACCCTGGTCTAGTCACCAGCTGCCTTTTCCTAGATCCCTGCTACCAGTTGTTGCAGCTCCGGCAGTGGCCATCAGGTAGCCTCATTTACAGGCTGCTCTGGTCTCAGCCACTGGTATTTCTCAGTTTGTTACATTTCAGTAATCATAGAGCTCCAATTAAAGTTATGTATCCTATACTGCATAATATATATTATTCGTTTTATTTTTCGTTACAAATTCAGACAGCAAGGGAACCATTTTGCTTAGAGCTTTGAGGTATATTTGCCATAGCAAAACAGGGGAAAAGTACGTGTTAAAGCTCACAACTCTCTAGAATAAACATAAGTACAATTTGAAGGTAGAAATATAAACTGAATTATCTGTAATCTGTATGCACTAAAATGAGAGGGTTTGGCGGATGTCTCAAGCTGCTTGCTCTGAGAATGGAAAAAATGTGTGTTTGCCGAGGCTTTGGTGCTCGCAGTGGGGGGGCGGTAATTACCGGGGCCGCAACAGTAATACTGTAATATGCTGTGTACACAATCAGCATCATAACAAATTAGAACAAGTGCAAGTTCATCGCCTGCATACTCCCCGTACAGGAGCGCTGGGACTGCTAAATCTCCTGAAGATCGCTCCATACCGCCTGGCAGCTGGTTGGAAAAAGAAGCCGGAATGAGAGAGGGGGAGGCCGGGCATGGCGCTCTGTCTGTTCAATATGAAGAACATGCAAAATGAAAGAGACGAGATTGGCAGGCGATAGTCTTTACGGCAACAAAAGGGACTTTCATTCCAGTGATGCCTGTTTTTCTTGGTAATCAAAGCTCATTAAACAAAAGGATGGATAATTAGCAGACACGTTTCAGACCCTTCACAAGCACTGATTGAAATCTCTGGGGAATGGAACATTAATCAGCAACAGTGCAGCATCTTGGTGACACTTGTGTAGTCTGCTACTAACCCTGGTGACATTTGTGTATCATTTGCCGCTCGTGTTATCTACTTGTCAGTAGTGCATGCATCTGATTGGAGGCCAGAAGCCAAGTTTTACATATATATTGCCATACTGGCCATTGGAAAATGTAGTAAATCAGCATAATTAGGCAAATTGCTAGTTCTAAAGCCCTTAAGTGAATTTCAGCAATATCTGTGATTCATTTAAGAAAATGGTTTAAATTGATTTACAATTAAGCTAAGTTTCTAGTATTTTCCCCGTAATTTAAATACTATCTGGCCAACCCACCACCTTATCTACCTAAAAGCTGCAGCTTCTAATACAGTAGCTGCCTTGTTCTTTGAACAACTCCAAAGTCAAGTGCATAGCTCAGCCAGTAGGGTCAACTATGGACACCCTCCAGGTTAGCTCAACAATCTACACAACAGCATAGACTAACTGATGAACTCCCCTCCAAAGCACTTCACAAGAAAACCAAAATCCAACAAAACGGAAGCTTGCAACTTCTGCTACCAACCCTAAAAACCAGAGTATATCCAGATGCTTGCAACTTGATACTCATCATATGAGCACTTTTTGGGCAAACCAATACCTGGTTTCACTTCTGATACCTATCATATACTTAAGAAACAAAACCTAGCCTGAGTGTTGAGACCTCCAATATCCATTATATGCTTTAGCACTTCAATGTCTTTTGTCCATTAAATACTTGAACATACCTTGTAGAAACAAAGGCTGGCTGTAACTTTTGATACCTGTCAAATTCTTGAGAACTCTTTGTGTAAAAAAAAGCCTGGTGTAGGGTGCTGGTGTTGGTGAGCATCAACAACTAGGTAAGATATAGCCCACTTTTCAAAGTGAGACTTCATGTATTAGATGAAGTCTCTATGGCTATAGAATAGAACAGGAATTGTAGTGAAAAGACACAAGATGGCAGTGGTAAGTATATCTCCATAGACGATAATGAGACACGTAGACTATATTGTGAATATTTGTCACTAAGTGGTCAGAAGATTCTGGAGGGAAAAAAACAGCTTAGACAGGAATTGGTATAGATACTAAATGGTTACTCTGTTTACATCGCAGGTGTTGATTAGGTGGGTGTAGGCATGGTCTAGGGAGTTGCTGTAGAGTGAAAAAGGTAGGTTAATTAAGGGGACGTTTACCCTAAGTTTAGAGTTCTTCTAGAAGTTGTCTTCGAGAGGAAGTGGACAGAGACCTGGGCCCGGATTAGGTGAGATGTCCTATTCGGCTAGGAGCAGGAGAGAGAGAAAGAAGAGGTGGCTCTGGGAAGAAATGGAGGCAGTGTGTTTGCTGTGCATTGTTGTACTAGTGCCTCCTGTATTTGATTCCTATCATATTGAAAAAATACTCCATTGACAACCCTCAGCTTAGCTCCACACGCTCCTGCAAGTGTTCCCCTATGCCAAAGGATAGCCATAGTGGTCATGATGGATTTTTGCTGGCAGCAAAGATAACAGAGGCCAGAGCAGTGAGATGGAAGTTTTCCTAGATGAAGTGTAAACATGGCGCACAGGCGGTGGGTAGTGGCTTTTCTCCTAAGTAAAAGAACAAGATGTGAGTGCGGAAGACACAGATATTCTTCAAAAGATATTGACAATTAGGTCTGTGCTGCTGCCAGGATGGTCTCTATCCTGATGCACGATGATTGCACACTACATGACCTCTCGCATTTCTTGCGCCTTTTCGTCCTCCAGCTGCGGCAGTTTTTACACTGAAATGAAAAGCCTCTTATTTGAGAGCACCGACGCGCGTTTATTCCATTCGATGAGACATTGTTACAGCCAGGGTGCGATACAGCACAGTGGCCCACTGTTTGGGCATAAAAGCTGCGTCTGAACCCTCCAGGGCACCCAGACCCCATTTGCAAAATGCTGACTCACTGTGTGACATTACATTGTCTTGCAGAAGTAAATAAGTCTGCTGTGATCAAAGGAGGGGAGGCAATTAAAATGTTGGATGAGGCCGCTATGCGAATGAGAGGAATATTTATTAGATGCTTTAAAGCAACGCAGTGGAATCCATCGGGAACCGTTTAATATTTACTCAAAGAGGATATCGGAAGCTGACAGTTGTAAGTTGTGGGGAACCAGATACACCAAGATTCTTGGCCACACAGAGGTGTCAGTCCAGACCCTCAGAACTGCCTGGCCCCTAAATGGCAGGCCCTCATTTACACATGGGGTGTTGCAAAGCCAGCCTTCAGTTAGGAGGCACTGGTACAATGTTTCAGGATGACATCCTCAAAAACACACATTCAATCACACCCGGGAAATGATCGAGACTGAGAGAAAGAATGAGAAGAGGGATGGAGGGGAAGGTGAAGGAGAGATGGAGATAATCTAAAAGAGAGAGAGATAAAGGTAAAATAAAAAATCAAAGGGTGCTTGACTGGGCTAGCTCTCCATACGCCCCTCCTCCCTTAACTTCCACCACTAAATAAAAACACCAGACCACCATATCTTTGGAAAGATTACGTTTAATCGGCCACAGCCCAACATTTATAACAAGTAACAAGCAAAATTAAAGCCCCCCCCCCCCCTTTGTTCCTGGTCTGAGAAGCCCAAAGCTAAGACAACAATGGGAGGAGGAGAGAAAAACTCATGACCAGGGGGGCAGAAGACCAGAAATTACCTAACGACCATCCACAAAGCAAAAGGCGATATAAGCTCGGCCGCGTCCCTCCTAGGCCTGGGAGCTTAACTGGGCTAACCGCCAGTAGTCAAAAATACCCCTGGTCTCCGTTCACCCCCTAAAAATTCTTTAAGTTACCACAAGATCCATCCTGGCCAGTTTCAGCTGCAAACAACCGCATACCCTACCAAATTGACCTGCTATCTCAGAACCGAACCCCGAGAGGAGACCCGCCCCATGGCTGTGACAAGTCAATGGCCAATTTCCCACATTACAACAGGTATCCCCACATTACACATCACTTTTCCATACAAAGTACACCATATATTATCATATAAACAAAAAATTTTTTTTCAATAAAACATAAATACATCTCAAATCCAATAAATAACATTAAAACCTGTGCACCTCAACAAGTGGCATCAACTAAATTTTTTTTGCTTTTTTTTAATACTTCTTTAACATCTTAAAATACATCACATACATAACATAGCTTCCACGTCCCCTATACCCCTTTCAACAGGACTGTGGCCGGTCAAACCCCACCATAACCAAAAAATACCCCTATAACCAAAAACAGGGCTGGTCTGCTTCTGGGCAGGAATGCAGGCCAGTCATGTGGCTGCCCTCTTTAAAGGGACGGCGCCCCCTGGAAAAGGAAAGAGAGAATGTGGAAAAGAGAGAAAGATTGAGGGAAAATAAAAAGAGAAGGAGAAATTCAGAAGAGGATGAAGGGAATGCTGAAAAGATAGAAACATGGAAATAATATTGGAAAGAATGAAAGATGCAGAGAATTTGAGAAAGGAAGAAGGATGGAGGTAAGATGAAAGACAGAAAAAGATATGGTGAATATGGAAAATTAGAGAAAGATGGAGGGAATATGGAAAGATTGATGGAGAAAATGGAGAAAAAGATAGAGGTAATATTATAAATAATATTTATTTATAAAGCAGCCTCTTCATTCTTTTCTGTTTTAGAATGTAGTAATTACAGACAGTGTAAAACATATAATGGCAGATCCCATTAAACAAAGTTCAAAGCAAACCCCATGAGAGACAATAGAACAGCCAAATCCTTTTTAGCTTTCATTCTACAGGAAGAGGGTAAAACCAGAGGGAATGCACCACAAGTAGTAGGTGTTGAGTTTGGCAGCATGTGCCCAGTGGAACTGCTTAAACTAGGTTATATGCTATTTAATATATGGTTTTGGGGGAACTTTTGAATACTTTGACTGTTGGAGAGTTTTGGATTGAATGGTGGAGGGCATTCCAGGGAGAGGCAGGTGAGAAGTCCTAAAAATGGGAGAGAGAGGGTTGACCAGTCTGTAGGACAGGAGAAAGTCAGAGGCAGAGTGGCGGCTGCATCTAGGTTGCTAACGTTGGATTACAGATTAAATGGAAGGGGGGCCTGGCTGATTAGCGTTTTGTTCCACTTTAAGTCACTTGCTTACATTATAAAAAGAGCAGGTTAGAGAGGTAATGTCTCTCCAAGGCAAAGATGCTAAGAGGCCATCTGGAATCAATGTCAGCCCCCCCTCCACAATTCTCTGTATGGACCACCCTCCAGGTCAACCCGGTGAATGGTCAGGTGGCTATTATCTTCATCCACACTTGGACTGCAGAAATGTGAAAAATAGACCTACAACCTTTCTGGGAAGTCTCTGTAGGTCTGATGTGACTCTTAACAACCCTCCCCCACCATCCCACCAATAAATAATAATTGCTTCCTTTGGGCCATGTCTCCATCTGATTGGGGGACTGGAAGCACAGCACACATAGTAAAAAAACATAAATAGGACAAAACATAAAACAACTAAATATAAGAATAGTTTTACTGACTTCAGTCATATTATACTGCATAAATAGGACAAAACATAAAACAAGTAAATGTAAGAAAAGTTTTACTAAATTCAGTCATATTATACTGCATAAATAGGACAAAACATAAAACAACTAAATGTAAGAATAGTTTTGCTGAATTCAGTCATATTATACTGCAACGTCATAAAGCTTGTCTCACAACTGTAACCATTACCCGGATACATCACTCAAGGTCCCTACATTAATTATTACAGGATAAATGCTTTAAACTGCATCCTATTCAAAGAGAAAGTAAAGTCATGAATAACTTTACAGCGTACTTCCCTGACCCAATCCCGATTTGAGATTCCCCACTGCCCCCCCCCCCCCCCCCCCCATCTGCAAGCCCAGGAGTGTTCACCTCCAGTACTTTCCACTTCCACATTCTATGTGTTGGAGATATAATACTATGCAACAGCTACTGCTTGTCTTGAGATTAGTGACTTTTGCTAGATTTACTGCCGTGTACAGCTATGACAAATTATGACACTAGATGGTGCTGTGAACAATGTTCAACTGTACTCTATGGTAAGTCCTTCTTTTCCCTGTCTGTGTTAGCCACCATTTAAGCCGACATTCTCTCACTGCATTCATGTTCCAGTAAAGCCAGTTTCTATTACATCACAAATGTCTATCTGGATTATGACTCCGCTGCACCCAGCAGTCACACTCTGCCTCAGCATGTGACCACCGCTGTCCAATTGGGTTCTTGGGGCTGGCATGCAGGCACTGCCAGATATGATTGGTTGTGGGCAATTATTGAATGGCTGCCTGGTTCCAGGCTTGCTATGGGGGAGTCACAGTGGGATATTCTGAATCAGTGTGCCACCATTCACCATTCATTTGCTCTTTAAAGTAATCCTAAAGTAAAAAAATGACTTTAGATTCAGTTAGTCATTTTCTTAGAGCTAAGGAGATTAAACATTTTGTGTACCAGATGAACCTGCTGTTCTGCCAGCTATGGCATGCAGGCAGGAGTTTGCAGGGATGCTGCTTCTCTTGAAGCACTTGTTTAACTGCCACAGGAATGTGGAACTTCAGCCCAATTTTGCACTCCTTAGCTTATCACAATAAATGGGCTCACTGAAGTGTACTGATCAGCAGCACCTGGAGGGAAGGGGAAGCAAGTTTGGAAGCTACTATCAGATATATTAGAAAAACTCTTCTTAAAGGCCAAATCTGCGGAGCGCTTGCACTTTCGGCAGGTGCCCCGCAGCTGCCTGTGAAAAGCTGCCCATAGAAATCTATGGGCACTTTCACATGTGAATCAAGCATTTGCAGAGTGCTCCACAAAAGCCTTGGCAAAAGCATCCATGTCAGTGGAGAGTACTAGGGCTGAACGCCCTCCACACGCTGACACCAGTGATTGTGGGGCGCTCGTCCAAATGCCCTGATGGTCAGCGGTTCACATTATCTGTGAAAAACTGGGTATGAAAATTGTGGATACATTTCAAAAAATGATCATCAATGTAAAATGGCAAAGACTTTGAGCCTCCCATCTACAGTACATAATACAATCAAAATATTAAGAAAACCTGGAGAATTCCATGTGAGCAAGGGACAAGGCTGACAAAACAGGCATTAATCCGTAATGAAAATTACTACATGGGATGAGGAATACTTCCAGAAATCAATGTCAGTGAACACAGTTTAACCTGTGATACACAAATCTGAGTTAAAGCATGCATGTAAAGCATGCAAAGAAGAAGCCATACATAGACACAAATCAGAAACTCTGCTGAATTTTCTAGGTTGAAGATCATTTCACAATGGACTGAGGCTAAACAGAAAATTGGCCTGTGTGTTCATATCCTAAGGACAGTTCCTGCAGCCTGTATCTCTGATGGTATTAAGTGTCATTAGTGCTTATGGCAGGAGCATCTTACACATCTTGAAAGGCACTATCATTGCTGAACAGTGTATAGGGGCTTTAGAACAACATATGCTCCCCTCCAGACATTGTCCCTTTCAGGGAAGGCCTTATATGTTACAACCAGCAATGCTAAACCACATACTGTGACCTCATCTAATACAACTGCATGACTTCAGAGATAAAGAGTCTAGGTGCTGAACTGAGTTTTTTAAAAATGAAAACTGCCTTAACTTTCACCTTCTGATATGTAGTCTATGTTCTACTGTGAATATAATAATTTGAACAAGTGTTAGCTAGTTTCTCATCAGAGGGTTAAATTGGAAATCCATAATGAGGAGGTTTCGAGGACTAGTTGCTGGCACCTTGATGGTAGCACAGCTGCATAATCCTACACTTGCTTGCTTGGTATGTTTATGGTTTTGTGGGTGAAAGGAAGGATGTACTGTAAGGAGATGTAAAGCTCTGGAGGGTCCTTATTATAGTGATGCTGACCACATATCTTTTCTGACCCTCATAAGCCTCAACATGAATGTGTGCAGCTGACTGGGTTGGTATGGGCAGCCCAATTTATTTTCTTTGCAGATGTGTCACCTCAGGTAGCCTTGGCCTGTCCACCTTCACGGTCAGCCATCTCCGATTTCTATCCATTTCTGCCAGTTAATGTTGTTTCCTCTCCTGAAGTTATTTCTTCTGTTCGCTGCTGCTCTGTATTTTCTGCTTGCACTCACTCTTCTGTTTTGGTGCTGAAATATGTCGCTGTAACAAATGAATTCTGTTTCCTGCTGACTTTCTTACATGAAATGAAAGGACACTTAAATGACAATCAGGAATTGATTAGCGTCAGACCGCACTTCATTTTCTCGCACAGACAGTTCCCGGCTTTCTGGAATTGGCTTCAGTGCATCTTGTGCCAGCTCTATCATGAGAAGCCCGGCATGGCCTCTGCATTTTATAAAGTGTACCTGCATTACTTGGGAAGAGGCATGACAGACAAAGCCTAAAGTGGAACAAAACCCGGGATTTTGACTATCCCAGGTTTTGGTCCTTATGCCTGGGGCATCCCAGTTTGCTATGTGAAACCCCCTGGATTACCGGTAAAACATACCTGGCCACCAATAATTTAGTTGCTTCACCCATTGGGATCTCTTGGTTTAGCACCTGACACTGTGTGATTCAATGGTAGTCATTTTCTGACAGAGGAACATGCCAGAGGCATGGGAACACAGACCCAGTAGGCCGTCATTAGGGCAGTTTATTAAGTTCAATTTTGATTTCTTTTTTTTATTTTTATTTAACATATAGAGATGATACATCAAATTGCGGGTTACAATACAGCGTGTAATACAAGAAAAGAAAAACATCCAGATGAATGTATACTTGTACACATCAAAGCGCCGATGACTTCTTACACAGAGCATTCAATGTAAATGAAAGACAATAGGTTAGAAGGTATGAGGCGGAGTGGAAGAAAAGAATAGGTAGGATAGAGAAGAGGATAGGAAGAGAGAGGGGGGGAGGTGAGGGGGTGGGTGTCCGAACTCTGTCCGTCTAAGAACGGGAATGGTGGGAGGCTAAGAGGCCGATTCATTAATAGCGCCAGGTAGCGACAGATGAGCGCCAGTAGCGTGATTTTCACAGCGCCAGCTAGTATTCGCTGTGCTTGGCCGGGGTTTGCTTGTTGACAGCGACTCAGTCGGTGTGCGGTAATGTTGAATACGGGGTTAGGGGTCGATGTTTCACAGGTTCTGCGTTGTATGGGTGCGCCTGACAGCGAATGGCCAGAGCGAACGGCTTGCTGCAGATTCATTAACAAATCACGCTCAAAAATTTCTCGTGCTGTGAATTCCTTTTTTAAACCCCAGAGCACTGGCGGCGATGTGTGTAAAGTAGTTTTTAACCCCCAAACAACCATTTTTTTTTAATGTAAAAATTATACAAGTTTTTCTAAACATTTTGTAATATGAATACATTAATATCAGACCTGTAATATCAATTCTGCACATATTTTTTTTATTTTATTTTTTTACCTTAAAAAAAATATCTAACATTGCCGTAGTGGTCACAGAATTTTTGACAGTTAAAAAAATAAATAAATAAATAAAATCAATTAATTATGAATATTTAAAGATTGCTCCATTGAAATGCATTGGAGAGCGCCAGGGAGCGACAGGTCATACCTGGCGCTGTGATGGGATTAGTAGCGGCGCTGTTCGTTGCAGTCGGCTACATGATGAATCCCGCGCTAGCTGACGCTCTCGCCGGCGCTAGCCTCATTTAGCGTGATAAATGCGTCATTGTGACCGCCGCCGGGCGTACTTGAGTCGGTAGCCGCCGTTAGCTGGCGGTACCTGGCGCTCATCAGACACTACCTGGCGCTAGCCCTTGATAAATAAGGCCCTAAGTTATGAGGAGGTTGAGGAAAGCGCAATTAGATAATTTGAGCAGCTCCTACTTGGAAAAACCAACCACATTGCTCCAACCCGCTAGAAACTCAACTCATCCTGAACAAGGAATCATCCACCACAAACCAGCTCAAAGAACTCAGAATACAGGGCCAATTGTGTAATTAACACTGACCAATCTGTATAACGCTACCTGAGAGGAGACATCCCTCAGACAATTTTTGAGGCCTAATTAATCAGAGGCAATAATACCTAGTTGTTTCTGATTTAATTAAAAGGTGGAAACACCCCCTCAAACAAAACTTCACTTTGGTAATACTATTGCATTTGTTTATTCATACTTTTATGTATATATACTAACCTATTTTTCCTCACAGGATCGCGGAGAACATTAACCCCATTTACTCTCCCTCTTAACCTGCCTTTTTTATCCACAGCGCACCTACACTAATCTTTTCTCCACCTAGGTCCACACCTAAGTTAGAACAGATTAACCCATCTACAATCAAAGTTTTTAGGCTGGAAATCAATTTTGACTTCATCTGGCCAGAGCCCCTTCTTCCACGCGCTTGCTGAGGCCCCTACATAGCTTGAGGCAAACAGGACTTCTCATAGCTTGCTTTCATAATAATTGCTTTTATCTTGCCACTCTTCTACGAAGGCCAGATTTGTGGAGTATACTACTTATAGGTGTCATATGGACAGACTCTTCCACCTCCAGAGTGCTTCTTCTCTAGTTAGTGCTCTTCTTTCTACAAGAAACTTCACCACAACTTTATCCCGGGCAGGCTGCTGTATTTCTTGGTTTTCATGATGTTGTTTTTTAACTAATTTTCTCTAACAAACCTCTGAAGCCTTCACAGAACAGCTGTAGTTATAGTGAGTATAAATTACATACAGATGGACTCTATTTACTAATTAGGTGACCTCTGTAGGCAGATGGTCACACTGTATTTTTTAGAGGTGTTAGAATACATGGGACTGAATACATATGACCGTCACCCTTTTCAGTTTAACATGCATAATTTCTTGCTGCTCAATCACATAAAATCTCAATATAATACATTTAAGTTTGTTGCAGAAGTTCCCAGTGTATGGAGGCGCCCCTAGTTTTCAATGGGAGTCAGGCATACACAGGCCACGCACAATCACCAGCTGAAACCAGGAAGAGAAGCACAAACTGGGGTTGCAGGAGGGCGATTGGCAGTGCAGGAGAGGAGTGAGGAAAATGGGTCGCCTTGTGCTTCCTGGAACTTGGCTGGCCTGAGGTCTGTGAAAAAGTCCCCGAAAGTAGACTTTTTCTTTAAGCCCTGATGAAGGATCTTCCGAAAACAAACATTTAGAATTATATAAAGTCTCATCACTGACTGCAAGATGCAGCTGCAGCCATAGACTTCTAATGAAACGGTATATCTCCTGTTGTGCTGATTGATTTCTCCCCCCTCCCTTCAGGTTACCTAACTTCCTTAACTCTTTCTGGGCTTGGAGAGGGTAAAGGAGGAGAAACTATCCAGCTGCATGGCTCAGCAGTAGCTTTACAGTTTCAATTGAAGTGAATAGCACTGGCAGCGATCACATTTCAGATACTTGAAGACACGTTTATATTATGCAAAATCAGTTTGTCAGTTTTGAAGGAGTTTTCATTAGAGCTAAAGTTAATGTTGGGCTGTACTTTCACATTAAAGGAGTCTGTTTTCACTGGAGCTCTCCATGCAGGTGAAACAAGCCATTCTTCGGCTGGTTTTCACACCATCGTCTGTGTGGAGCGTTCGCGTTTGGAGCGAGCGCGGGTGAGCTCCCTGTATCCACCTGTGAAAAGATGCCCATAGTAAAACGCTAGTGCTGAACGCCCTTCACAAGTGATTGCAGGGTGCTCACCCGAATGCTACAATATTAGGAGGGACAAAATCTACAGTACTGGTGAACTCATCAATGCAAAAAGACCTGGACGCCAACAGAAGACAACAGTAGTGGATGATGGCAGAATAATTTCCATGTTGAAGCGAAACCCCTTCACAACAGTCAACCAAGTGAACAACACTTTCCAGGATGTAGGTAGGCAATGTATCAATATCCAAATCCACCATAAAGTGAAGACCGCATAAACGTAAATACAGAGGGTTCATTGCATGGAGCAAGCCTAAAAAAAAAAGGCTAGATTGGACTTTGCCAAAAAAAATCTAAAAAGCTAGCACAGTTCTGGAAGAACATTGTATGGTCAGATGAAACCAAGATAAACCTCTACTAGAATGATGGGAAGTATGGCAAAGGCTTGGTACAGCTCAGGCCTGGCACTAGCACCCGGCAAGGATGGTCATGGTCCTTGGGCCTACTGGCAGCCAGGACAGCTCTGGACGACTGGCTGCATCACTTTAGTCTTCAGGACATGTGATTGCTGAATCCTGGTTAAAGCGGACCTTCACTCTGAATAAGAGTCTATCTTATATGTTTCCCACACCCTGTACATACAGATTGTCCACATTAAAAATCATCCTACCTGCATCTACTGCATGTTATGAGCCTTTAAACATCCAAGATGGCGGCTTATGGAAGCCGCCATCTTATCAGGCAGTCTGCAAACAGGAAGTGCCTCCTGACTGTGCTGCTCTGCATTCTGGGACTGCTGACCTTTACCTGACCCCAGCTCTGCTCTGTCTGAGCAAAGCACAGCTATAACCCGCCCCCCTGTACCTTATCCCACTCTCCTCTCCTCAGTAAGTGTGATGCTTCTGAGTCAAGATGGCGGCGCCCATATCCTAAATTCCTGAACAGAGTTGCAGCCCAGTGGGGGAAAGAATAATAAGTTAGTGACTAAAAACGTAAAATATATTAATTTTAGATGCTGGGGAACCGTTTTTTAAGAGTTTGGGCTTTTCATTAAATCACGCTGAAGGTCCGGTTTAATGTCTCTCTAAAGGCAGAGCATTCCCCAACCCGTCATGCTGGTTGCTAGGCAACAGAAGATGCTATAGCACCCAGAAAGTATGAGAACAAGAAATGTGTGTTTGTTTACAGAGCTGTACTGTGATGGCTCTGTATCGCCTGATATCTCGGCATCTGTCTCCTGAGTGCTCTGGCATCACTGTCTGACCCTCTTGACCTCTTCAGGCTGGGGGATCAGGCTTGAGCATAGCTGTCCAAGAATGCTGCTCACTATACTGAACTCTATTACATGTGCGTAATGACCCAACTCTCAACTTTCCTGCAGGCTGCTCTCTCTGCTGACTCTCTGTCTCCCTTGCTATATCTTCCTGTAATCTCAATCTCTCTCTCTCTCTCTCTCTCTCTCTCTCCCCCCTTTCTTCTTTCAATAAATCACTCTGCCTTTCTCTCAACACTATTTGCCTATGTCTCTCTCGTTTATCCTGCACTCTCTGTGTTCCTCTGTCTTGTTGGAGAAACTGTACAACAGACTTCCAGCTTAGTCTATGCTAAAGTGACTTGTGCTACATTTTATTGCACTTTGCAGCTATCGCAGGTTGTGACATTAGATGACGCTGTTACCAATGCACAACTGTATTTTTCTGCTGTGTTGTTACTTCCTGTAGATTGAGCTGTAATATCTATCACTGCTTGTTCTTCTCTTCCTGTCTTTGTCTTTGTTATTAAGCCACCATGTAAGGTGACATTTTCTTACTGCATTCATGTTCGAGTAAAGCCAGTTTCTGTTATACCACTATTGTCTATCTGGATTACAACCCTGCTGCACCCAGCACCCACTCTGCAACATGTCTTGCTCTCTGTTTTCTCTCTCTATTCCTCCAGACTCTTCCTGTTCCCCTTTCTCTTTCTGCATGCTCATCATTTAATTCCCTTTTCTTTTCAGCTGTGTAGATCATCTATCCAACCTCTGAACTGCATCCACAACTAGTTGCACTTCACCTACCCACCCCCTTCCCAGCCGATGACTTGCACCTTTTATCCAACCCCCTCACCAGCCATTAACCCGTTCCGTTAGTTAAACCTGATACAGTCTTTTGCTTCCGGCATCGCTGTAGGAGTTTTGAGGGGGTATGAGGGCTCTTGGTCCTGCAGATCTGCCCGCCCGGGAATGGCCCTCCCAACCACTCGGTGACTGCCCACCCGCTAATGGTAAGCCTCCACCCCTGAGGGTTTGAGGGGGTTTTCAGGTGTGTAGGGGAGGAGTTTAGAGTGGACTGAACATTCTAAAACCCACCCTGCCAACTAACAACAGCTGTGTGAAACCCCCCGGGAAACCCCTCAAACACTTACCTTTCTGGGGTCCTACAGCGTATCCCCAACATCTCCATTCTGATAGGCTGGGTGTGGGAGTGCACCACAGACCACATATAGAAGAGGGATGTGTCAAGAACCACAAATGCGGCATGGGACCCCAGAAAGGTGAGTGTTAGTGGTGGCCCTGGTACAGCTCATAATCCAAAGCATGGCGCATCATCTGTAAAACACGGTGGAGGCAGTGTGATGGCTTGGGCATTCATGGCTGTAAGTGGCACTGGGTCACTAGTGTTTGTTGATGATGTGACACAAGAAAGAAGCTGCCAGATGAATTCTGTGCTATTCACAGACATATTGCTCAATCCCAGCCAAATACAGCCAAAATAACTGGTCGGCTTTTCATAATGCAGATGGACAATGACCCAAAACATAAAGCCAAAGCTACCCAGGAGTTTATTCAAGCAAAGAAGTGGAATTTTCTTGAATGACCAAGTCAGTCAGATCTCAACCCAACTGAGTCGCATTTCACTTGTTAAAGACTAAACTTCAGACAGAAAGGCCCACAAACAGCAACTGAAACCATGTAGGAAAGCATTTAAAAGGAGGAAGCACAGCATCTGGTAATGTCCATGAGTTCAAGACATCAGGCAGTCATTGCCAACAAAGAGTTTTCAACCAAGTATTAGAAATTAACATTGTATTTACTATTTGTCCAATTACTTTTGAGCCCCTATTGAAGGGATTTTGTTTAAAAATGTTTTAGTTCCTCACATTTTCATACAATCTTTTTATTCAACCCACTGAATTAAAGCTGATGTCTGCATCTGAATTATTTTGTTCAAAATTCATTGTGGTAATATACAGAACCAAAATTGGAAAAATGTTGTCTGTGTCCAAATATTTATGGACCTAACTGTAAGTACAGGCTTGGCTGTATTTTCTTTTTAAATGCAGGCTGACGGTGTAGAGACCTGCTGGAAGAAGCCGGATTATACTAGCTTGAAACTTTCCAAGGTTTAACATCATATTTTATATTACTGCCCAAGGTAGAAGTTACAAGAGGGTAAGATAAGTAATATACTTTTAATACACCTAGTATTATGGGTGAGACAGAAGCACAAAAGATGCAGGATAGAGATACTGGAATACATTAGGAGACATGGTAAAGTGGGTTGGTTAAGCCAGATGATAGGCTTGTATAAATAGGTGAGTTTTGAAGGCTTCACGAGTTGGATAGTGACAAAGTGTATCCGTAAAGGCATATAGAGAGGGGAGCATGTAACAAGAGTGGCATAGGAAAGTGAGATGAGAGTTGGATGAGGCAAGAAGCAGAGTAGAGACTAGATTGGAGTGTTTTGCTGGTAGACCACAGAGGAGAGTGTTGTTGTAGTCTAGCCAGTATATGATCAGGGCATACACTCAAACTTTAGTGGTTTCAGGTATGGGGAATGGACAGATACTGGAGATTTTTCTGAAATTGGGAGAAGACATGGGGCAGCTATTGACTGAATGTGGGGTATGAATGAGAGTGAGGAATCAGAAGACATTGTGCTTAGGGGGCTGCAGTGATTGTGAGATCATTTATAGATGGAGACTGGAGACAGGAACAGTATTGGATGATGGGAAAAAGACAATGTTCAGTTTGACGGAGAAAGAAGATATGAATAAATAAAAGAGAAAGTCAGAAGCATAAGGCAGAAGGGAATAGAGTGTCATTTACATGGAAGTATTCGCTTGCTTGGGCAGGATGCAGTGTGGACAGACTGCTATTTCTATTCTACTCCCTAAGAAATGATACCTTCCAACTTTTCAGGGTGGGAAAGAGGGGCAAGCCACATCCCCTGGATGGATGGATGGATGGATAGCAAATAAGATGTAACAGATGGAGAAAAACAGATTCACTTCTTGTGTAAGATTCTATACAAAGTGTCTTTCTCCCTTGTTTGCAGCCACATTTGATTTTATCTTATGATCTTAGCCAAAAACTGGGTGCAGCTTCTTCTAATTCGAATGGCATAACCCTAAAAAGACTACTGTAAGTACAATTGGTAACCACTTTTCCTGGCATCCATCACAGATGATGGAGCTGATTTAAACCAATGCCTTTTTAGTTGGTAGGCCCATCAATGACGTTAAACCTCAGGTGTAGTTAGAGATAGCCCCATATATTTCAATCAATCTTGCAAATTGTTTAAAGGTTTCTGCTTTTGCTGATGAGTTTGTAACCTCTGGAAGTCCATTTATTTGGCGGACACATCAGTGCGGCGGAGGAGTCAGGCGGCCACCCAATGTATTAGGGACATGAAATGTTGTTAGGCACGCCACATAATCTGATGGCTGCGTGAAATGATAGAGGTCAGCGTTATAATGAATGTAATGAAACGCATGTTGTCTTAGGAGGCTCTTCTGCGGCCATTTCTCCCGGCTGCGGCTAATTAGTCCAGATAACAGCTAATCGCTCCCTGGAAGTCGGGTCCAGGCGTATATTACGCTGTGAAATGCTCCGGATAATACAGCGGGATTAAGTGAACTAGACAAGATAAGCAGCCGCCTGATCTGTTTATGGCCCGAGTGAGAAGAGAAGGGCATTTAAAGGGGAACTCCTTTATTTATTTATAGATAAGGTTAAAAAATAGAGCTCATATGGGGATCTCTTCAAACTTTAGTAGACAACCTGTAGAGGGTATGTATTTACTCATTTGTAGAAAGTATCCTAACCTCATTGGACAACTTCTGCAGCTCCCCTAGAGAACATTTCCACTTTAAAACCAAATTTGGTAAGAAATAAACATATTTTTCTGGCCTTTAATACATGAGTTATAAATTAGTTGGCCCTCTTCAAAGAGGACCAAAACCCAGGATTTTACTTGGCCAGGGTTTTGGTCCCTGTCCCTGGGGTGCCCTGATTTTGAATGCCCGTCTTCCAATATCACACAGTGCATGCACAGGAAAAGGTATATTAATGGGTGGCAAAGAACGCTGAATGAATGGATGCGACAGGCATGCCTTGCAGCCACTAGCCTCTGACTGGGTGTATCAGCGCAACTTATTAAGATATGTCTGATGTGCACAACAGCTAGAAAAATGCAGGGAATGTCACCAGTGGCTTGTACATGCACCATGGGATTGCTAGAAAAGTACGATCCCAAACTAACTGAGAGGGGGGTTCACATAGCAGGGCATAAAGAATTAGGATGCCTAGTGGGCAGGGATTCGGGGGGCCCTGAATTACATGGGAAGCAATTTTTACTTGTCTGTCAGACAGCTAATTCAAAAGCCAACTCCAGGTAAAGAATGACGACATCTAAAAGCCAACTCCAGGTAAAGAATGACGACATCTGTCTTCCTGCTGTCTTTACTAAATAATCTGCTGCTGACCGCTGCCTGTCTGACCACGTTCATGTGCTAAGCCCTATTGCTGACTACTGCCATGCCTGATCATGTCCAAGTGTCAAGTCCTGTTGCCAACTTATTATATGTCCGCCCACGTCAACATGACAAGCCCTGTTTCCAACCACTTTCATATATAACCACATTCAAATGCAAAGGCATGTTGCTGACCATTGCCACATCTGACAATGTCTAAATGCCAAACCCTGCTGCCAACCATGCTGCTCTTTATCTTTGAATAGGAGGTTTTTTATCCTCCTCTAGACCGCTATATGAAACCTGACATTGTCTTTCCCTAAGGTGACTTGCTACTATATTAATATAGGATAGCTTTTGGTTCAGTCAACTATCATGCAAATTAAACAGTTAAGTGTTTTTTAATATGGCCACTCCCTTGTTTCAATGTCAGCAGTGGCGTGTAGCTCTTCATGAAGTCATGCGCCATGAGATTGCTATGTGGTTATATAAGGCGTGCCATAGGATGTCTGCACGTATATCTCTCGTTGCTATCATGGGTAAAAGGGGTGATTTATCAAAGTTGCAAAAGGTGCATTTTTGTCTTTTGGGCCGCAGGTGGCAGTGACAGGTGGAAATATATAGTGCAGGTTTCTGTAATTAAGCTAGTGCGGTGTAGTGCCAAATTGTCACCCTTAGTTACCATAGGTATATCAGTACTTAAAAAAATAAAACAGTGAGAGGTGAACATAAACTACTGTATGAAGATGTGGACTGGAATAGCTCATTGCCAAAATGAACCAGTGAGCTACTAGAAATGGATGGCCACTGCACGTTTATAGGTTTTAATTTTGTGGACCTTCTCAGATGAGTCATGTTTTCTGATTCATTAAATAGATGGTCATTGGCATGTCAGGTGAAAGAGAACAAACACCCTGTAACCATTGCTGGAAGAACACAAACTGGTGGTGGCAGTGTTATGGTATGGGGTATGTTTTTGTGGTATCTGGGCCACTCATCCATGTGGAAGACTGACTTGGTTATGAATCCATCCTTGCAGATCATATACATACATACGCCTATACATCTTCCAGCAAGACAATATAACATGTCACATGGCTAGAAATGTCTGACATTGGTTGGAAGAGCATGCTCAAGACCTCCATGAACCACCCTGGCCCCCTAAATCTCCAGACTTGAACCAATAGAACATCTCGATCATCATGTTCACACTATGGATCCTCCGTTAGGCTTCAGATTTCTGTGACAATCTTCCAGCAGCTTATTGAGTCACTCCCAGCCTGTCTAGCTGCTCTCCTGCTGAACACATTGGTTACTTAAAGTATTAACTGGCTGCTCATAGTAATGGAAAGCGACTGTGTATTTGGTTCAAATGGGAACAACACCCTGGGAGAAGTAAAGGTCCATGTGAACCTGGATTGCCCTTTAGACTCCAAGGCTTCTACCAATGGCCTCCTCTGTGTATCCAACCACCACTCCCTGCACCTGATAGCCAGTGCCCACCCACCTCTTCTGTTGCCAAGCCCAGTAAAAGAAAAAATCCTACCTGTCGAATTGCTTCCTCTGCGAAATTGCTTGATTTTGCAGGGGGGGGGGGGGAGATTTGGAAGGTAAAATGGTGTCCTTGGACTTTACAATGCATGAGGGGGGGGGGGGGGCACTGGCAATTGGGATACTCCCTCCCTAACATAACAGTTTGATCAAACCTCTCTGAGCTATAAAGCACACAGGGATTGTGGGCCATGTGTGGACCTGTATTAATGTATCATTGTATGGATTGCTTGCATTATATTTTAATGATAGAGAAATATCAGATAAATGTTTGGACTTGCGGAGTGCAAAGGAATTCCCGAGAAGTTGCGTGGGAGGCAATCTCGTCTGAGTCATCGCGAATATTATTAGTTAGTGTGTCACAGAGCTGAATATGGAGCAGAGGAATCCCAAAAGAGTCACGATCGCACTTCTCGCCTCCTGGCACTGAAATCAGCAGGCTTGTCAGCAGTTCCCCACTTCCAGGCCTGCGTATGTCTTCCAGTCTATGAAGAGGGGATAGGAGGAACAGATGGAGCACTGCCTCTCTGCAGGTTTTCTAATTAGTCCCCAGGTGTCAGTGGCGGCTGTCGTTGTGGGTGGTGGGCGAGTGGGCTCGGTGGTTCTAAGCGTCGTGCTGAAATGAGAGATGCTCTGGAAAATCATCGTTTTGGTTCGTGATCAGGCTCTACTACCTCCTTCAGGATCTGCAAAGAGTTACATTTGAAGCTGATCTAACAAAGAAATGGTGCTGAAGAGAAGCCTATCATTGCGGCACAGGTTTCACCTTGGCACCTTAACCCCCCTGTATTGCCTATACTACATTCTGACTCTAATGTCAACCGGTCACTTCTACTTCAAATACTGACCTTAGGAATTCAAGATCTTAGTCTTACATTGGTCTCTTTCAAATTTATTGTAGTCACTCCAACACAGTCACCTCTATCTGTCGTCCTTGGACCCTTGCTCAGTTTACACCTATGGTTTTGGTCAACATATAAACGCATTTGGCTTCTAACACTCTTTTCTATTCTATCTTTGCTTCCAGACTGTACAATAGAGAACAACGAGGGGCAGGGGGACATGGACTCCAAAGAGGGAAAGTCCCTCTAAATCAGGAAAACTTGGGAAATATGGCATGCGGTGTCACTCACCACAGCCTCTTGCTCCCAGGCCGCACTACATTTTCCTGGGCAAAAGAATCACGTTGTTTTGTCACATCACATGCCCTGATCTGTGAAACCCCTGGGATCCCTGGTATACTCACACCACATATTAAGGTGCATTAAAATCCTGGCCTTTGGTACTTGCCCCCAGGGCATCCAGATTTGGCATGACCCACTATGGGAAACCCCTGGTTTGCCTGTTAAACTTACATGGCAGCCGACCCAATGGCGCAGGCGCGCAGCCAGTCAGTACACTTGGCTCCATTCAGGTTCTCTTAGCCGCCAAGAGGTCTCGTCGTCTAAGCCTCAAATGAAGCCGAGTGCAGAGACGGCTGCATCCCCGCTAGCCTTTAGCTGGGGGCGTGCCATTCACAAATCCCTAATGGGACGCCCCAAGGAGAAGGAATCAGACGGCCCTGGAGTCTTATAGACACTTTTGGTCCAGTTTAATGAACGGCACAGAACTTTGTCCATAGAGCACTGCATGAGCACCAATGACTGGAGAGACAGTATCCCTGTTTTTTCTCCAGGTGACATGTGTGCTCCTGCACCCAACCTGTCTGATTGGCTGAGCTGAATCTGGGGATGCAGCTGTTGCTTGCACATGCACTGTGGGATCACAAGAAATGTGAGTATTTAGGTGATCCCTGAGGGTTTTGCTCAGCGGGATGCCCCAGGGATAGGGAATTTGCAAGCACTGATGCTTATACTACAGTGCCAGCTAATCACCAGGATTTTCACTATCCTGGTGATTGGTTCTTGCCCCGGAGGCATCCCAATTTGGGTTGCACCACTGTGTGAAACTCCCTAGATCGCGCACTCCATTCACCTTTCCACTGGGACCTAGGGGGTTATTTAAGAAAGGATAGCGTCAGGTAGCGCCTGGTTAATGAGAGGTAGCGACAGATAGCGACTGGTCAACGCCGGACACGGCACGCAATTACACATTTATCAACCTGAATCTGTTTAGCGACTGGAATAGCGACATGTAGTGGATGATTCATGATTTCACAGCCTCAGCGAACAGCGCCATTGTTCTGCCTTGCACAGCGCCAGGTATTACCTCTCGCTACCAGTCGCTCTCCCATACATTTCTATGGCAGACACAATGTTTGTTTTTTTGGGGGGGGTTTATTTATTTATTTTTTTTAAATATTAATGTATTAAACATTATTTCTGAATTGTCTGGAATGTTTTTTTTTTTTTTTCTAAAAATGTATTTAAGAATGTGTCACTTGGATGTAAATATCACAGGCCTCTCCCAATGTAATTTCAGTTATTGTTAGCGTTTTCGAAGGTGTCAAACCACACAAATAATCAATCTTTTTAAAGCGTTACAGGCGCTCTATGCCGCAGTCAGCTAAAAACAGCGCCCGCGCTATATCCTAGAACTTTCTTTATTGAATCAGTGGTGTTGCTGCGAGGGCCAGCCGCTATGCCGAGTCGCTATGTGTCGCAGGCGGCGGCGCTGTGCTGATCATACATGTGTTTTGTTTTTTTGGGGGGTGAATGTTCTTTTAACGCCCACAGTCGCTGTTGTTGAATACGCAGCAGACACGGGCGCATCTGACTCATCACTAGCATGACTGCAACGCTTTTTTTTTTTGGTTTTGCGTATGCTAGCGATTTGGTAAGCATATGTTAGCGTATTTTAGCGATGAGTGTCAGTTTTTTTTGCCTTTCACTTTCGTTTTGCAACTTCCGGTTTCCACCTCTGAGGAATCACCATGCGGCCTAGACGCCCTGCCACACGCCTCCCCAGCTACACCTCAGATTCTTCCCCCCCAACCCCTCCCCACCCTCCCCTCCCTGTCTCCCCTGGCCCCTCAACATCCCCTGTTCCCCCCACAACCACAAAACAGCGCCGCAAAAGGGTGGATACGCGCGTTAACGGCCAGGTGGTTAAAGTGAGTATATGTTCCATTTATGTTGTGCAACAATATAGCTTAAAGAAACAGAGACCGGGTATGAACCGTCCCGGTACTAAGTGGAAAACTTCCAGGGTGACCCCGCCCCAAATAACACATTCAAGGTTTATATACAAAAATACAAATTGCTTTATTTGATTCACAATTTAAAATTCACATATTGGGGCATCTCTGTATTACCGTAGAGAATTTCCCCATAGATGAGGATAAACAGACTCATACATCAAAATTAGTGCTGAATGCAAAGGCTAACGACATAAATATTTACAAGATTAGAAGATGGACATTGTAACTGGTATTAGCCCAGACAGTAGTAAGTAACATTGCATTTTATAAAACATTCATATCTAATAACATTGTGTAAATAGTAACGCCACTAATAACATGGGGGGTGTCACAATTCACAAAATGGCGGGCCAGCATAGGCTTGTGGCCCGGGATATCAATGGTCTTACCCGTTTGCATGAATTTGCAGCAACTGCATCTCTTCTGGCATTGATATGTTCCAGACGTTTTACAGCATTTCTCACTCTTTTTAGAGGCATAATGACTTGAAACTAATTTATCCCGAAGGCTTTTGGCACGTCTAAAAATGAGTGCCGGTTGGTCCGGGATAATATTTTTAAGGGAATCATCATTGGCCAAAATGTGCCAATATCTCCTAAAGATATTCCTGATTTGATTATGATGTACCGTGTACGTTAGTGAAATTGCTAAAGGTCTCTCCTTCCCTCTCAACTTCGGTTTATACAAGATCTCTGAACGTGGCCTCTGTATAGCTTTAGTATATGCCTTGGATAGAACTTTCTTATTATAGCCCCTCAATAAGAGCCTATCTCTTATCTCATCGGCTGCTGCCTTGAAGTCTTTATCTTGCGTGCAATTCCTCCGTGCCCGCAGATATTCCCCATAGGGGATACTGCGAAGCAAGTGCTGCGGGTGGGCACTAGATGCCCGTAAGATCGTATTGGCAGCCGATGCTTTACGATAAAAGCACGAATTAATCTGGCCTAGTGAGTCTATGGTGACCGTGAGGTCCAAAAAGTTAATTCTACATGTGCTCACCTCATGGGTAAATTTCAAATTCAAGCTGTTGCAATTGAGGATACGAATAAAGTCCTCCAACAAGTGACCAGGCCCCGACCACAAAATGAAAATATCGTCGATGTACCTATGCCACAATAGAATGTGGCACAGGTACATCTCTAATTCGTCCTCACCCCACAACCCCCTCTCCCAACGGCCCAGGTACAGGTTCGCATACGATGGGGCACAAGTGGTCCCCATCGCAGTCCCCTGTACCTGATGGTATAAAGAGCCGTTGAAGAGGAAGAAGTTGTGGGTGAGGACGAATTCCAACAGGCGCAAAATAAAGGTATTCAAGTTGTGTCGGCTTATATCGAGCTCATTGAGAAAGAACCTGATCGCCGCCAGACCCTGTTGGTGGGGGATACTGGAATAGAGGGCCTCCACGTCAAGGCCCACCAGAAAAGTGCCCGGGGGCACAGTCAGCCCGTCGAGGATGCGGAGCAGGTGACCAGTGTCCTTCAAATATGACGGTAACTGGTACACCAATGGTTGTAGATGGTGGTCGATGAATCGACTGGCGCGATCCGTAAGGGACCCCATGCCCGATACAATAGGTCTGCCCGGCGGGGCAGACATCGATTTATGTACCTTTGGTAAGGCATAAAAGGTGGCAATCCTCGGACACGGGGCCCCCAGATAGTCGCCAGTCGGTCCATCGACTACTCGGTGTGCGATCGCATCCTCGACGAGCGAATGATATTCCCCCGAGGCTTGACTGAGCCTTGACATGGGGGCCCTCTCATACCAGTCATGGTTCTCCAAGATTTTCAGGCACATCTGCTCGTAAAAGGAGTTATCCATAATTACAATATTTCCCCCCTTGTCAGCAGGCTTGATGGTCAGGCCCTCAAGTTCCTCAAGTTCCCTTAATGCCTGTTGATGGGATTTAGACAAATTTGAATTTGATTTATGGGTCAGATTCTCCACAGCCTCCGTCACAACATTCACAAAGGTTTGTACCGATGCATTGGTATTGAGTGGGGGATAAAAATTGGAAGGTTTTCTCAACGGTGTATCCTTGGGAAATATCATAGGGGACAGACCGGTGGCCTCATCTGCTAGAGCCAAAAGGTCAGTTTCTAACTCACTCTCCGATAGTTGTGGGGGAAAGGACTGTTCCAATTCTAGGTCTTTTTTCTCGAACAAATGTTTGCAAAGGATTTTTCTAGCAAACAAATGTAAGTCCTTAATGACCTCAAATGTATCCGTCTGTTGTACAGGGCAAAAATTTAGCCCTAATAACAGGACTTCCTGTTGTTGGGGTGTTAAGACAGTCTTAGAGAGATTGATAATATTAGTCTCTTCTGCGACTTTGTAAGTTTCACTTAGTTTACTACCCCCTTGACAGGAAGTTCCATCTAGAGCTATTAATTTTTTGTGTTGGCGTCTCCTGACATTTCGTCGGCGGTTCCTAAGTTGCCTAAAAAATCCTGGCTATTTTTAGATCTCTGCTGACTACTTCCCTCCCCCACTCTTTGATCGACTTGAAACCTTTTCACCTTGGAGCGGGTCATCACCTCCCCTCGGTTAGGCCCTTGGTCCCCCCTTAAGTGGCCCTTTTCATAATTTAGTCCTGTACCCCAAAAGGGTTTCTGGCCTTCCCTAAGTCTCCGAACTGACCTCTCCCTTGAAGAGGAGGAGTCAGATGAAGAGAAATATCTAGGTGGAAAATCACGTCTATTCGGTCTATTATCAGTACCCGGCCACACATAAGCTTTAGATTGTTTATACGTCAAGGAATCCCTTTGGAGTTTATGCTCCTTTAGCTCTATCAATTCCTTGTTCAGCTTCTCAATAGACGTCTTAATGCTATTATCCCTTTTTGAAAAGAACAATATAGCTTGTTATATATGTTTATTACTGTATATATATATATGTATTGATGTTTTTTTTTTAAATGTGTTTTTTTATAGGATTTATGTGTTGCGGAATATGACTATGCCCGTGGTGCAAAGAGGCGCATAGCGTTGGAGGTGAAGGCCACTGTGTCCCGGCGCTTCCAGACAAATCTCAGTGTCCGTTCCATTATCCAGAAGTGGTCGGATTTCAAGCGCCGGGACCCAGAGGGCGTTTATAGGCTCTATGATGCCTATGCTTCAGGTAAGTGTCACCTCACAACATGTAAATCCATACAATAATGTTGTATTATAATGTAGTACATTTTTGGTTTTATTTTTAAAGGTGTCCATATTTTTTTACCTTCTACACAGATAAGCGTCCTCCCCTGGGCAAACGTGGGAAGGGTTTCCTCCCCCACAGAAGAGTGGTGGGGTCGGATGAATCTGCGGGGGAGGGGCCCTCTCGCCAGTCCTATCTTGAGGACCCAGGGGAGGAAGGGGATGACGCCCCAGAGGAGCGTGCTGCTGGGGGGAGGGCAGTCTGGAGCCTCAGCTCCTCACAATCGGACTCAGTTGAGTCTCAAAACCCTGTGGGCCACTCTCAAGTGGGAAGTCCAAGTGGGGAGGTGGAGTTGGACTCACCCATACTCCCTCAAGGATCTGGGAGTGAGAGGGAGGAGGGTGGCCCATGTGTTTTGGGATCTTCTGGGCCGATTGTGAGGAGTCGAGGCTCCCCGCCTACTCCTCAGAGTCCTCCCTGGGATACCAGCGGCAGTTCAACCCCTGGTGAGTGCATTTCTAATTGTTGTTTGTATGTTACAGGTAGAATCTGTGCATTTTCAATAATCCTGTGCCCTTGTTATCTGGTTTTTAGGGCATCATAGAGCCGGCACCTCCAGCAGCTATGCGCCAGCCCTTGCCCGCGGGCATAGTCATGGTAAGTGTTTGTTGTTATCACTCACATGGCATATGTAATGACATTCAAAACTACATACACATGTTTGCTGCTACATAGTATAATATTTTTTTGATATATGAAAATTCTGGAACCCCACTCCAGTTCAATCCAAAGGCAACCAACCCCAAAGTTACTGCGTACACCATGATGCTGCCTACCAAATGTTTTTTTTTTTTTGTTTTTCATGCAAACACATGTTGCACACTCTACTTTGAATATGATCAGCTCAACTTAAATTACTGCATTAGCATTGCACTGTAAATGTTTGAGGCACATTATATTGATGTGTCCATGTTGCACACCTAAATTATTCACCTGACCTCACGGATATGCTAATGTATAGCAAACATGTGTGTAAACATGGTAGCATGATTTACCAGACTCCCTAAACAGGTGGATGTATAATATTAATTTGTAAGTGCAAACCTTATGATTGTTTTTTGTTTGTTTTTTCCAAACAGATGTTTCCACACAGACGGACCCTGTGACCATACTCCACACCCAAGCTCCAGGGACACCCTGCAACATGGGCCCGAGCCACAGCTGCGATGGTGAGTACACTAACTTCATATCCAAACATACTTTGGCCACCTATGTGTCACCCTAAAAGCTATCATAATTGGCAATGTCCCTATGTGGTTAATTAGCACACATTTAGCTGACATTTGCGTGACCCACAATCATAAATGCATGTCTGCATGCTAGATTGTTGCATCCCATTTGTTTCCTTTCAAACCCATAATACATTTTGGTTAAAAAGTTTTGGTGTCCAAATTAAACTAATTTCAAAATAAGGTTGAGAACTAGAATAGGAATAGCAGAAGGGTTAGAATCTTTATTACTTTGGACATGATGTTTTGAGCAAAATAACCCAATCAATGCCCACAATCTTACTTCGCCCTTCATTTAGTACAAACAGTTACTTCAATATGTAGGGTATTGCTGATAAATGCACATGTAAGGCACTAGTACTCATATAATGGACCCACATAAGGGCCCAGTTTGCACAAATGTTAATGTAGTTGGTCACATTATGAGACCAAACTATATAATGTGAAATCATCTGTGTACGTTTGTATCACATTCTATTGACTAATCCATTTTTTGGTCTCCATACAGCTTGCGTTAATGAGCATCGCAGACTGTGGCAGTACGTCCGGCGGACGCGACTTATGCTGCTGGGAAAGAAGAAACAGCGGTAGGGTGGGGGGTATGGTTTGATCCGCTGTGCGGAGTAATTTTGGCCATGTTGGCCCCTTTTATTAAAAATAAATGTTTTTTAGGTCTCTACTTTCAGTGTGTCGTGCCTTTTAAACCATATTTTAAGTGTATAGCAACCCATTTTTGAGGGGATTCTTAAACACATTGTTATGCATTTCATTTTGTAAACATAGTAATATATGGCAAACAATGACTGTAGTCATTTTCAGTCAACATTAACATGTCTAGATATAGAGAGGTATCCCTGACTGTGTTTGTAGGTATGTATTTTGGTAACCCACACAAATTCTAGCGTTTACAAATACATTTATTTAAGTCAATACAAATTCAAGCATTTCAAATGTCTAACAACTGGACCAATTAGTCCCTGGGTGGGCGGGGGGGTTGCGACTCATGGCTAGGGGCGGTGTTGGGGGACATCAGGGCAATAAAAAAAATTGACTGCTGCTGTATTAGCTGCTGTAACAACAACAAAGTTTCGTCCTGCCGCTGTAAAGATTGTTGGATGCCATGCATCATTTCTTGCATGGCATGCAGCACTCCAGACTGCTGTTGAGTCCGCACTTCATTAAGTTGTTGGCGCAGTTCATTAATTTGTTGTTGGTCCACCAGCGACTGATTTTCCAACGCCGCAATGCGCTCCAGAGTTCCATCACGTGGCTGTTGGCAACTGTAGGCCTCCAGCATCCGGGACCCTAGCTCATAAAGGTCAGCATTTGTCGGTGCACTTCGCCCAGTTGGTGGTTGAGCAGCCTAAAACAAAAAACACAATATTGTAGTCAAGCTTGAATAATGAAGGTAAGAACAACAAAAATATATGTATGGCTCCATTAGAATTTACCGTTGGTCCAGCCTTGCAGCCTGTGCACATGGCACTTGTGCGGAGGGCACATCCTGTGTTTCAGGGAAGGATTCCTGCTAACAACAAAGTATGTTGTATGTTACATGGTGGGACTTGATTGACCCCAAAACAGGTAATCGTGGTTAATCTCAAAAACATTCATCCATGGTACCTGAGTGTGCTCCTCCACAAATAGTTCCGGTGTCTGGCTGCCAGGAAGGGGAAAATCATCATCTGAGAGATGTGGCAAGCTCGCATATGCTAAACAGGAATGTCGTGTTAGTGTGTCATTTGATATCGTGTGACAAGTTCTTACAAACATTATCGAGCCCATACCTCTCCCAAGTGACTATGCAAGACACAAAAGCTTTTAGTTTCGAACATATTCTGAAGATGTATGGAAGAGCAAGATGAGGTAATCAGTGTGCCAAACTAGAACATACACACATAGGTCAAATTACACATACCCGCCACCTCAAAGATGTCCAGACCTAGGGCCTCACTCGAGCTTTGCCCTAAAATCACATGTTTCCAAACAAAGGTCAAGACACAAACAACATTTCATTGAAAACAGCATCCTTACTAGAACCAAATAGAACCAAACAAAAATCAGTCTTACCCTCATCCCTAGCAGCCGCACGGTGAAGGACCCTTTCCGGACGCGCACTTCCTGTATTCGGGTCTAAAACAAGCCACAATGGATATCAATATTAACAACCATAGTATTTGCATTCCTTAAAAAAATGACTTATTTAAGCACAATAACTAAAACAATAACACAATAAACGCAATAACAAAAGCATGGACATCATTACAACATTATCATGTAGGATCCAGTTGCTGCCCAATCCCCTTTAACTATCCAGCTTGGAGTGAGAATTAACATGATTTTGAAGTTTCAACTAACAAAATATACACATTTGAACTCAAACAACAGAAAGGATACCGTGTGCTTTGCAATACACACCGACAGGGTCCTGTTGACCTGCAACACAGGAAGTGAGGTCCAAAGATGAAGCAGGGACTTGGCCTACAATGAAATAACATGACTGAAACCCATGCACACTTATATGACATTGCCAAAATCAAGGTTTACACATGCACTTACTGGCATCCAAAGAGTAGGTAGCCTCATGAGGAGATGCTGGTGCAATTCTTAGGGCAACTATGATAAAGCAAAGTAATGAATTATGCATTGTTAATGTGTGACAAACAAACAAAAAAGTTAAGAAAACAACCCAAAAAAACAGACCTTCAATATCAGACTGGGTTAAGCTTGAGGGTGGGGGAAGGGCAGGATTCAGGGTGACCTCATCAGGCGACTCATGTGAGTCATCATGTGCCACTATGCATAAAGCAAGAGACAGGAAGTTAAAATATTACAGAGGTTTAATCTGCTACTTAACATGTCCTAATGTTAGTGTGCCAAAGAATTGGTTAACAAATAAGAAGATACATTAAACCAACCATAATGTGAAAACAATGTACCTTCACCCCAACCTGTGGTGTCATCCCCAGCATCCACACCCTGCAGGCGACTGAGAGGAATCTTGCACTTCAGCATCTCCTCATATGGCCTGTATTTACTCTTTGGACCCTGCTTGGTCCCACTGTCTACAAGTAGATCATTCTTCATCTTTTGCATAAGGGCCCTTTTCAAAGTGTAGAAGCGTTTCTTGCAGGATGTGCCACTACATGGGTATTGAGCAGTGCTAGTAAGCTGCTCACCAATGGCATCCCGACGCACAAGAGTATTGTTATCCGCCAAATTAAATTCTGGCTCCCTCTTGGCAAATGGACGCTTGGCCTTGGGTGGTGCTTCACCTTCCGGCTGTGCCCTTTTCCTTAAGGAATGTCTCCGGCCAGCACCCACCCCACTGGTACTCGTCCAGCAGTGGCCGGCAGATGTCCAGAATTTGGCTCCATCCTGTAGCTGCACACACCACAAAACAACACACACCAGCACGCATGCAGACTAAAAAATGGCAACAACTGCTGTTTGAGTGTGCCAGATTTTATGTGCTCTAAGAACCTAAACAGGCCCAGTAAATTGCTTCACACATACTGGCCAGGTGTTTGTAGCTACATCTTGACTCCAATGACTGAGGTTTCTGGCAAACATGTGTGTCAGGCAATGAACTAATTAATTACCTACTTAACAAGGCAGACAGACATTAGGAAGAAATGTGAACCATGTCTCTTAACAACATTGGAAATGTGGTGCCAAAAACGGCTATTTGAGTTTTGAGCAACATAACTTTCATTGGCCAAAAGATGTCTGAGCAAACAGATCCGCAAAAGTACGCTATTATGCTTGCGCTAGCTGTTTCCAACACACCTGTGGTAAGCTAATTACAGACCAGAAACAGCTAACAAACGCAAGAGGCGGCTAAGCGGACCAGTCCTTTGGATAAGTATAAATACCTCTTTTCTTAAGCATTCTTTTATTGATACACTGTGGCAAAGACTGTGGTGTTTTGGTTTACTTAGCCCTAGCTTTCACTAAGTGTCTGGCTGTGTTTCTGGCTTACTGTCTGTGGCTTTGTTGAGGTTTTCTGGCATCAGTGCTGTTTCTTTGGGAGTTTATTTTTGGTGGCATATGCAAATATTGTGTGGCATACAGCAAGTGAGGATTGTTTTGGGGACCTTTTGTGGGTTGTGCAGCAACTCCCCTCTTGGTTGTGCCAAACTTTGAAAGCATACTTGCAGCAGGCTGATGGTTCTAACCACTATACATCTGGTTTTGTGGTGAGCTGCATTTGTGTGATTTTGTGTGAATTGTGATTGTGTATGTGGAGTGGTTGGTCTGTGTGTTGATATTGTTTTTGGTTTTTGGGGCAGTGCCTGAGCTCTAGCCAGTGATTGTGAGAGGGTGATGTTTGGGTTATGGATGTATTGTTGTGGCAGCATACAGGAAGGTCAGGAGGCAAGGGAGGAGGGTGCTGTGAGGCTTAGGGCACCCCGATCCTTTGCCATCCACCTCTCTGTCTGGGATTTAAGTGGCGAGCAGATCAGAAGCAGATTTCTTCTGAATCGTGCAGCACTACAGTCCCTATATGATCAGATTAAGACCAAAATCGATCCATCCACCAGACGCACCCAATCCATCCCTGGCATAGTTCGCCTATGTGTCATGCTTAATATTGTGGCACGGGGGAATTTCCAGGCAACCTCTGCCCTCCTCAGCGGGATCAGCCAGGCTACAATGAGCCGCATATGTTACCAGGTAGTCCTGGCTATTTGTGACCTTATCGCTGTTTATATAAAATTTTCTGAGGATGAGGAGGAGGTTGCCAAAATAAAACGTGCGTTCTACCGCATGGGAGGGATCCCTAATGTGCTAGGGTGCGTGGATGGTACACATATCCCTTTCCGCCCTCCCCGTGCACAGGAGCTGCATTACCGGAATCGGAAACAGTTCCATTCCATGACAGTATGTGACCATGACATGAAGCTGCGGGCCGTGAGATCTGGCTTCCCCGGCTCATGCCATGATTCTTACGTGCTCCAGCAATCAGTCCCGTGCCGGAAGTTTGAGAATAATGAAATGCCACCTGGCTGGCTACTGGGTAATTAATAATCCATGACATATATTTACAAGT